>OX276335.1:192682537-192797242 GCA_946251815.1 Dasysyrphus albostriatus | reverse complement strand
TGGGCCTCCGTATACCCACTCGGCATGACCGGGGGTTTCCAGTGCAGATAGCATCCACCATGACCCCAGAGTTCTTTGATTTGAATTAGAACGGATTTGGAATATGGGTTTAGTATTTTGGGCTAGCACCAACGTCAAGAGGCGGGACTTAAGACACTCAGTCGATTGGATCGCATCCCGCCCAAAGCCTGCTGCGATATGCCGAGCTCAGCAGATAGCAGAACGACTGAAACGTGAAGGATCCAACCGATGATCGCTGTCATTAAGTATCATGAAACCCAGCAGAGGCCTGCATTACGATTGCTCACGGTCTTGGGGTCTGGGAGGGAACATGATGCAGAAGCAACCGATTTTGCCTTAGATCCGGCCTGGCATACTTTCAAACGATTTTTGCAGAAGCTGTATGGATGAGGAGGAGGAAGAAACGATTCCTCACCTCCTCTGGATATGCCCGGCTCTTTCCCATAGACGTGGGCTCCACTTAGGAGACTACTTTTATAATTATCCTAGTGACCAACTGCCATAATTCAAACATTGATAGTCTCGTACGCTTCATCAGGAGCTCTAAGCTCTTTGTGGTTTAACGAGTAAGATTCATGTAGTATAACAACGGACAAACTTTGGTCTAACTGTGCCAGTATTAATTACTGACAGCAGCCACTTCTACCTAACCCAACATATAGTGCACTCTTTCCTAATGCTTTTTCGCAGAATTTGCAAATTTATATATTAAATGAACAGGTTCAGAACAAAAAAAAAAACACCTAATGGAACATTTGCCATTCTTAGATTATTGAAAATGGTGGTGTTTACTTGACGCACATCTAAAGTGTGCACCCCTTTCCGGTTTAACATTCTTAAAAGGTAAACATAATAAGGTAAATGTGCGATTTGGAAGCTGGATGCCATTCAAGTACAGCAATACCAACTGAAACTCATCCCGGGGCATTATGACGATAAACAGTTCCTTCCATCTCAATCTCTTGTTGCTCTGCCAATCCAACTACACAGTTTTGATATTAGGGATACTATTTGCGGGCACCGGATCCTTAGGATATACAATTGTATACATGTACACTGTACTTTACAGGTACACAAACTAAGGTTGCCAGAAGATAGTAACTTGCTGGAGATGTTGACGGATTTTACGTTTCAATCGAACAGTTTAAACGATATTTTCCGGGAAAGGATGCCAAATAGGGATTTGTTTATTCTGTTCTCAATGGTCAGGTTCATCAGTCATCTAAAGATAAAATCCAGATATAGCTTAACTACGTACTTCCTACTCTGTAGTAGATATCTTCAGAATAACCTAGTGTTGTTTGCTCTGATGGCCAGTATGTATATGATTTTTTTGTCTGTTTAATATTGATTTTTAACTCGCCCTACCATCAACATAATCTCTATCAGCGGAGACTTATACATTTGACTTACATACACTACCAAGGTTATTTTCCAGGAAATGAGAATTTTGAGATTTAAAAAAAGTCCTTGAAAATTTCTACGAACAAATTCATGGTTTAAGATATCATTGTTTAAAAAAAAAAAATTGAAAAAGAAAACAACTGTATTTGACACAATATATTTGCACTTTAACAGGCCCGAATGAGGTGCCAACTATCTATACTGTGACCTACATACAAATACTTTAAAAATTAATAAAAAAAAAATATGGCTGACCAATTACTGAATCTAACTGACCTTTTATGATGACTGAGTAACCTATCACATAGTATATTTTTTTTTGGAAAATTACCCAAATGAGGTGCCAAAAATCGTTCGTGACCTTGAATTTTTTTTTTTTTAAATCGTAAAAAAATAATCTATCGCTGACCAATTACTGAAAATAGCTGACCTTTTATATAGATCTAGAGATCTTTCAGATGGTATATATTTTTTGCAAATTTCCCATACCTAAATGAGGTGCCATAAACCGTTATGACCTTGAAATTTTTTTTTAAATAAATTAAAAATTTACCAATTTCTGAAAATAGCTGACCTTTTTTTTGATTATGACCGTGAAATGGCCTTTCAAATGGCATTGGCTTGAAACGAGTTTTGAAAATTCATAGAAAAAAAATGTAGTTGACCAATTATTGAAAATAGTTGACCTTTTATCACTATCTACAAATCCTTCAGATGGCATCTTTATTTTGTAAATTAATAAAAAAAAAATTAAATTAAATGAGGTGCCAAAAATCGCGCGTGACCTTGAGTGACCTTTTTAAGTCTTTATAACTAGTTATCAAGGGCTGACCAATTTCTAGGGCTAGTTGACCTTTCTTGACCAATTACTGACCAATAAGATGACATTCTAAAATATCAAATTTCCCATATATGGGGTGCCAAAGGTCCAGAGCCTAGGTCTGCCATTATATTTTTTATATTTTTTTTTTTCTTAAAAACGGGGTCCATATCTTTTTTCTTAAAAAACTTTACTTTTATACTTTTATTTAAGTAAAGGTTATTTCAATGGGACCTTCCAAACATGCATTTTTTGTATTTTCGATTTTCTGCAACGTAGTATTACTGTTTTAAAATTTTAATACAGAAGCTTTTTAATAATATTAATATATTTTTTTCTCAAAATTTTCAAAAAACAAATTTTTGGATTTGAAAAAATGTTCAAAATTATTTTTTGGAAAATCGAATAATTTGAAAATTTTAAATTTTCAAATAATGGCTTATCAAAATTAAGAATTTTTGTTTAATTTAAAAAAAAAACGTTTTTGATTGTTTTTTTTTTTTTTAATTTTATTCTTATATGAAAATAAATAAAACTTAAGAAGTACATACAAATATAGGGTCCACCGAGTTTTCGAATTAAATGAATTGTTATTTTATAAAGTCGTTCTAGATTTTTTCCGTTTTATTCCAGATTGTTCTAAATTTTTTTGAAAAAGATTAAAAAATGGTAGACCCACATACCTTTATTGACCTTTTTAAAAAAATCAAAATTTTGGAAGTTGTTCCTGATTGTTCTGAACATTGTTCCAAATTTCTGATCCTCTAGTTCAAAATTTCAAAAGTTATGGGCAAATTTCTAAAAAATTCTTTTTTTGAAGTTCTTACTTTTAAAATTTTTTTTCGGATATAGAAAAGTGTTTTTAATATTGTTCCAAAAAACAAATTTGTACAAATAATATTTAAAAAGATATAGTTTTTGAAAGTTTTTTTTTTCGAAAATGCAAACTTCGGCTCCCCACTATCTTTTTGTGTTTAGTTGTTTTTATTTTCAATATTTAATAATAGCTATATAAAAGGTTTTTCAAAAGGGGCACTACAAAAGTAGAGGGACAGGGACAGCAAACGACGCCATATTTCTTGCCGCTCTTTTGACATTTCTCTTCAATAAGGTTTGCCATTTTATGATGGAAAGATATACGAGCCAACAACGAGTCGAAATTATTAAAATTTACTACCGAAATTCCGAGTCAGTGGCCTCAACGTTAAGAGCGCTACATCAAATTTGTGGTCATCATAATCGTCTTAGCAGATCAACAACAATATCTAGTAGAAAAATTTGAATCCACAGGCACAGTACAAAATGTTCCCGTGCCAGTGAGACAAAGAAGTTCCCGCAGTGTCGAGAATATTGCTGCCGCTGAGGCTTCAGTTGCAGAAAGCCCAAATGTGTCTCTCACACGTCGTCGTTTTCAAGCGTTGGGCATCTCTGTGACGTCGTTGTGGGGAATTTTGCGAAAAAATCTTGGCCTACATCCTAACAAGATCAAATTGGCGCAAGAACTAAAGCCGCTTGACCACCAGAAGCGTCGTACAATTTAATGAAAACCAAGTTTGGAGAACGTGTTATCTCACGAAATGGTCCAGTCGCTTGGCCGCCTCGGTTGTGCGATTTGACGCCGTTATACAATTTCCTGTGGGGCTACGTCAGGTCTTTGGTCTATGCCAACAAGCCATCGACGATTGATGAACTTCGTACGAATATAGAACGTGAAATTGCAGCAGTATCGGCCGACTTATGCTTGAAAACCGTCGAAAATTGGGTTCAGCGTCTGGACTTTTGCAAGCGTGCCCGTGGTGGCCATGCAAAAGAAATCGAGTTCCATACATAATGGCATTAAACGTTCTTTCACAAGAATAAAGAATTTCATTGATATCCAAAACCTTTTTTGTTTTATTTAAAAAAAAACTTTTGTAGCGCTCTTATTGAAAAACCTTATATATCAATTATGTATAGGTATAAGTGATTTCGAAAAGTGTACTGTACATACCTGTTTTTTTGGAAAAACACTTACCACTTAGCAGAAATGTGATAAGTTGATAAGTGAGTGCATTGCGATAATGGAAATAAATGCAATGCCTGGCTAATCACTTACACATTTCGGAATTTTTTGAAATAGATACATATGTAGATTGAAAAGTGATTACTTAGAGATAAATTGTTGGTGTTATAAGCCCATGTCTCGTATACCTCTTTTGAGAAATCCTCCTCCTGCAACTTCAGCGCACCTAATTTGTTTTTGCGGTTTCATCATTTCTTTTGTCAATGCAAATAATATCTTTGATCGATATTGTTGTCGTGTTCATGTAAATAATGTTGAACTTAGATAAAGTGTTTATTGAATAGGAATACATCTTGCAGGATATTCTCAAGAGTCAAGAATTATATAATCTTAAATTCAATTTTGAAGGAAACGAAGCATACAAATAAATTTTCGAGATTATTGTCAACTTTAGCGTGTGTACGCGTATGCTTAGAAGGGAGACTCAAGAGTAAAAGTGGAATAGTGTTGTAGATACATACATATAAGGCAAAAGTTGAAGACAGTGAAATAATCTCTTATTTGTACAGGAACATTATTAATTTTATGCGGAGGCAATATTTTCGAGGTTATGTCGTCGTCGTTTTCAGTTTTATTTTAATTTTTCGCATTTTTCTCATTTCCGATAAGACTAACTTACATTTACTTATTTGAGAGGGTATGATTTGCAGAAGTGGTATAGCTAAGAGTATATATGACACATTCTTGTGATATTTGATTTATTTTAATTTTGCCCTGTGGGGTTTTCAGCTTGTGTATTGTCGGGTTAGCTTCCCTACCACGTACAAAAGTCTTAGGATATGAAAGAGACATAAGGAGCCATGGATAATGATAAATACCCTCAAGTATTTTGGCAAGATACAAGAGAGAGAGAGAGAGAGAACAAGAACACTACAAGTGAAATTCCAAAGTTTAAATTCTTGAGTGTGGCCTTTGGAGGTAGGCCTATAAGGCAGATATCACAGAAATTCAGGAAAACGAGAAATAAAATCAGGACTCTACTGCCACAACTACTTATCACTTGTCACTTTCAATCTTTTTAATTAAAAAAAAATTGGAAAATTTTAAGGCAGGCGCAAACCATTAACGATTGTTCCGGCCCGATCTATTTGGCCATGCACAAAAGAGCCAGTACCGTTCCAAGATCGGCCGCCGCCGCCTTCAATCTATTTGAAATTTTTTGGCAATTTTTGGTTGGTCTTTTTGACAGCTGTCACTTGATTTATACTCAGTTTGGCTAGCCATTTCATCATGAACTGACTTACGCTTGAACAAAGTTTGCAAATCGTGCAAATTTGACACCAAAAAAAATGGTTGGGTTCGCGCAGCGCATCACGAAACAATCAATTTATTAAAGGAATCTTGTGGTAAGAAGCCAAATATTCTCTTCCAAGGCATCAATCGTTTCGGGTTTATCTGCGTAGACAAGCGACTTCATATTATCCTACAAAAAATAACCCCACGAGATAATGCGCTCACCAAAAGTTTTATTCAGTAAATTGATTGTTTCGCGATGCGTTACGCGAACCGAACCATTGCTTTGGTAACAAATTTGCACGATTTGCAAGCATTGTTCAGGAGTAAGTCTATCCATTATGAAGTGGCAAACTAAACCGAGCATAAACCAACTCACAGCTATCAAAAAGACCAACTCCGGCAAAAGTATTGCCAGATTGAAAACTACACTTCTAAAAAAAACACCTCTTACTAAAACACTAATTTTGCAATAGCTCGTAATACAGAAGAAGGTAGCACTTGCTTTTAAGTCTCTGACCTTCCTGAAATTACAGCTATCTATGGTGACATTCTGTCCAAGATGTTGGTGTTGGGTATCCTTTTTTGTATATAACATATGGTCTTGCTTTCTTTCATCGTTGAACACATTTTTTTGCATTCTTTCTCAATACTCATGAAAAACCCCACCGACATTAATCTTCAATTACATTGGTGCGTATTATGAGTAATTGAAAAGGACTTTCAAAAGAGTATGCCTTGTTGGCGTAAGAGTTTTGCACTATTTTCTCAAGAAAGATGTTTAAGAAGTCGCTTGATAGTATAACTTGCTTTTATCCTTTTTTGACATCAAAAGTGAGGTCGTCTATCTGTAACATAAAATGCTGAATCGATTTGCTTAAAACTTGGTTCATAGTGGTGTTTGGTGATTCTGCCTACACGTTTTTTCATTTTTTTTAGAATAAAAAATAACGCTGCCATACAATTTTTTTTAAACAATTTTACAAAATCTTATTTTTCTCAAAAACGGCTTCACAAGTTTTCTTTAAAAAAAAAAAATAATTAATTTCTTTCAGCAAAAAGGCTACGTTTCAATGAAAAACCATTTATCAAAAAATGGTTGTTAATGACAACTCCTAAAAAACCATATTTTTATTTTCGATATTCTTCAAAACATTAGTTTTGTAGAACAGAAGCTTCTAAGCAATATAAATTAATTTTTGTTATCAAAATTTTCAAAAAAATTGTTTTGGATTTTTAAAAAATGTTCAACATTTTTTTTTTTTGAAAACGAGATATTTGAAAACTACATAATCGATTTAAATGAAATTCGGTATTTAAGAGTATAAATAACTCCTTTAAGATTTTAAGGAAATGTTAAAAAACCGTTGAGGACAATATTTTTTAGTTAAAAACGGCTCCTACGACTTTTATAAAACCTTTACTTGATGCTTAATGCAATATACTACCAAAAATTAAAAAAAATTACGAATAGCAACTTTTTTAATTTTCTCACATCGGCTGAACAAATTTAGAGACATTTTTCTTAGCTTATATTTCATGCGGTAGATAAAAAATAAATAAAAAATGGCGTATCGAGATTTTCTTGTGAAAAATCGATTGACATCTCAATTTTATAAATCGATGCATTTTAACGGCAATGGGGACAGTCTAAAAATTTTTAAAGTTTTTTTCGACGCTTCTTACATTTTTCGTTATAACTTTTTTGTTACGGTAAAAACTAAAGACTAAACGCCATTATTATTTATTTTTTATTTACCGTAGTAAAAAAGTTATAACGAAAAATGTAAGAAGTGTAAAAATTTTTTTTTTTAATTTTTGAGCTATCACCAATGCCGTTAAAATACATCAATTTTGGGCTGGGCTACCGTCTGCTTTCCGTTTCTTGGATTTCGGTTTGTTTCTGTTACCATCAGATATAAGAAGGAGCTCTTCCTCATCAGTATGAAACTCAATTGTTTTTGGTGGGCTTTTCACTACAAATATTTTTGGGCTAGTCTTGTTGTTAGTTGAGGTCTTCTTGTCTAGAAAGCTGACTTTTTCTTCAAGTCTCTTAACTTGTTACTGAAGACTTTCAACAAGAATTTCATGTTGTTTTCTGGCTTAAATTTCTTTTTACCATTCCTCGAAACAATTTTCGGATTCAACTAAGTGGATTTCGTTTTTTTTTTTGGAACATTGTGGATCTTTTTCGTTAATAACTTCTATGTCATTTGATTTTTGTGTAGGGGTTTTCGATGAAGGTATCCTTGAGGAGAATATTTTCAGTGAAGTTCTTAGTATTTTTGAACTCCTTCTATATCCTAAAAGCAATAATTGGTCCTCCCAAAATTCCGTAGGACCGATCTCTGAAAAGAGTGGGTTTACCACTTTATCTGGATTGCAACCTGGGGTAATTACATATACCTGTTTGTTTTACCCATTGACATATTTGTTTTTTTTTTTTGTGTAACTTTTGTTTGTTAACCCTTAATAGCTTAGTTACTTCTTTTATTCAAGTTCTTAAACGGATTATGGCAAAAACTTGGAGAATTGGAGATGTATATGCGAGAAAATTATATTGACATATGTTTGATATCAGAAACGCATGCCAAAAATGAATCAAATCTTAAAATCCACGGGTTTCAAGACTACCACGCCATTCATCCGTCAAACAAAGCAAGAGGTGGATCATCATTGTAAGTAAAAGAATGCATTGAACACTCGATAGGCCTTAAAATAGAGGTGGAATCAATGCAATTGAGTAGTGTACAGGTTAAAACTAAAAATATTCCTCTCAATGTCTCTTCCATATATTGCCCTCCGCGTTGTAAAATTGATAAGAGTGAATTTACGACATTGATAAAGTCACTAAGTCCAAATTTAATTGTTGGTGGTGACTTTAATACAAAGCACACCTTCTGGGCCTCACGATGCATATCTCAAAATGGTCGAATGCTATATGAAGCAGGAATGGAAAATAATTGTGACTTTCATTCGACTGGCAAGCCAACTTACTGGCCAACTGATCCGTCGAAAATACCTGACCTAATCGATTTATTCATGGTGAAAGGAATACCCTCTAACCGTATAAAAATTTCAGAGGGCTATGACCTCTTCTCAGATCATTCTGCCGTCGTACTCATTATGAGCGAAAGCCATCATGTTAAAATTGAAAAACCACCCAGGTTAACAAACAGTAAAACCAACTGGGATGGATTTAAAAAAGATATCGAGGACAACGTTGAGTTAAGGGTATCATTACAAACGCCTCTTGAGCTTGAAGACGCAGTGGATACCTTTGTTGATATAATACAAAAAGCAGCTTGGGATAACACACCTTATCAAAGGCTAATGCCTCGCTTTAAAGATATAAAATATCCGCAAGAAATAAAAGATTTAGTGAAAGAGAAACGAAAAACACGTACAAAATGGCAGCAAATGGCAGCTCCTCATTACAAAGCTCATTTAAATCGCTTGAGTAATATGCTAAAAACGGCGATATCAGATTTCAAAAACCTTGAAGTTGAAAATTACCTTGAAGGCTTGACAGCGGGGAAAGAATCCAACTACTCACTTTCGAAAGTTATAAAAACAAAGAAAAAACCAAAGCTTCCAGTACCTCCGATTCAGAAAAGCCAAAATGAATGGGCTAAAAGTGACAAAGAAAAAGCGACGGTATTCGCCGATTACGTAGAGGAAACATTTAAGCCGTTTGATGGGCAAGAACTTAACAAAAATATTAATATGAATTTTACCTCTAATGAAAGCTACATAACGAGAAATGCTACACTTGCTGAATTAAAAAGAGAAATATGGAAGCTAAAGTCCAAAAAAGCTCCAGGATATGACTTAATTACAGCAGAAATTTTAAAAATGCTCCCTCGTAAAGTTTTTATTAAACTCCTTAACTTAATAAATGCCGCTCTAAGGTTAGAATATGTTCCGAGCCAATGGAAAGTTGCGGATGTTATAATGGGTTTGAAACCTGGCAAGCCATCTCACGAAAAGAAGTCTTACAGACCGATTTCGCTTCTTCCTATAATATCAAAAGTTTTTGGAAGAATACTACTCCTGCGCCTGCAACCGATAATAGAAGAGAAACAATTAATACCTGAACATCAGTTCGGATTTAGAAGCAAGCATTCGACAATTGATCAAGTGCATAGAATTACTGACGTAATTGAGAGAGCTCTTGAAGAAAAGAAAATCTGTTCGACTGTCTTTTTGGACGTGTCGCAGGCGTTTGACAAGGTGTGGCACGAAGGCCTCAAATTCAAATTAAGACAAGTTCTGCCTGAAGGACTTTACAACATTCTAAACGGATATCTAAATGAAAGACTTTTTCGTGTAAGACACGGAAATGACTATTCTGATTTCAAAGAAATAGTGGCTGGGGTACCACAAGGAAGTGTATTAGGTACAGTTCTGTACCTTTTATTTACACGCAATATACCTCAAACAGATGACACTATTGTTGCCACGTTTGCTGATGATACTGCAATACTAGGAGCAGGCAAAACGATTAGCGAAACTACAATTAAATTACGAAATGCTCTTAATAATGTTAATGAGTGGACGAAAACATGGCGAATAGCGCTCAATGAACAAAAGTCAATCCACGTGAACCTTACGTATAAAAAAATAAATAAATTACCCGTCTTTCTTAATACAGCTCGTGTTCCATTTGCAAATGAGGCAAAGTATCTAAGAATAACTCTGGACGCGAAATTAAAATGGAAACCGCACGTGAAAAAGAAATGCGAAGAACTAAAAAGTAGATTAAGAGATATGAACTGGTTACTCGGTAAATATTCAAAGCTTAGCATTGAAAATAAATTGATTTTATACCGACAGGTTCTTAAACCTGTTTGGACTTATGGTATACAACTTTGGGGTTGTACCTGCGATACAAACTTAAATAACTTACAAGCGTTTGAAAATAAATTGCTTAGGTCATTTGTAAATGCTCCGTGGTATATAAGAAACGAAGATCTTCATAGGGATCTCGGGATTCCTACGGTGCGGGAGGAAATAAAAAATTTCGCGCGAAAACATAAAAATCGACTATTAGAACACGCTAATTCAACGATTATTGACATTCTTGACGAGTCAAATTTAGTACGCCGTCTGCGAAGAACAAAACCTTCTGACTTGGTGCGGTGAACTGAAAACCGCTTTTAAATCGCGGATTAAGCAGAAACTTTCACCAGAAAGTAACCTGCAACACGTTACTTAACTTCGTTAAAAATAAATTGCTAGATAAGTTTCAACTTAGTTGCAATCGGGAAGTGGAGGTGGTTTTAGTGTAGTAAGAACCTCACACGTTTTTCGGTCCTCATAGAGCCTGAATAGCAGGTTTTGCATCTACCCACGGGAAAATAACCACAAAAAAAAAAGGCTTAAATACAGCCGCGCCTATGGACCAATGAGCAGCACATCATGCGTCAACCGCTCTTGGGTTTCATGGAGAGCTGGTTCTTCAGAGCGATATCTTATCTTATGCTCCTAGTTCCTGAGAAGGTAACTCAGTTGTCTCAGCTCTTGGATCCTTATTGGCTAACCAGCGGGAACCACTTGGAGGTGACGACGCAATTTTGCTCTGATTTTTTTTTTTTGATTTTTAAAAAAATTAATTATTTTTTTTGATATGATCGATTTTTTCTGAAACTCGATACTTTAGAATTATGTTAAGAAAAAAATTTTACTTATATGAAAAATTAAAGGCAGGTACGATCCATACAAAAGTAAAAAGGAAATCATTTTTTTCCCTAGAAATGCCTTGAACTATTTTGATAAAACTTTTTTCGTATGCTAAAAGTGCCATTTACAACCAAAAATTATAAAAATTTACACCTAGCAGCTATTAATAGTAGGTTCCTATTATAGAATGTTTTATTTATTTTAAACATTCTTCTTCTCGGATAAATGGATTTAGAATATTTTTTTATATACAAATTTTAAATAAGTTCAAATAATATTGCATATAAAAATTTTCAAAAAAACAAATAAATATGGAATTTAAAAATAATAAGTTTCAAATTATTTTTTTGAAAATTCTATATCTCAAAAACAGGCTGACAGTAATTTTGTTGATATTTTATTTTCACAGCCACATGAATAAATATTTTATATTCGCATACACATACAAGCAATTGATTTTTCAAAAAAAGTGATCCAACAATTTTAATTTTGTTTTCATACAATCATATTAGTCAATCAAGAATTAAGATATCGTTCTTTTTTTCACCTAAAACCATTTCATTTTAATATCGAAAAAAAATAGAAGTTATTAAAGTTATTTCTCTTATTTCACACAAGACATCGAATAAAATAATAAATCGAAAAAAAAAATATAAAAGAACAATTCTTTAAATTGTCCAAATCTCATGCAAATTTATACCCAAAAAAAAAAAAAAAACAAAGGAAAAAAAAAGTTAACATATAAATCGAAACTGATGTAATTCCCCTATTTCATAAACAAACAGTCATGAATATTTTTGCCAACAAGGATCAAATGGCTATTACAAAACAATTCCCTGAATTAGAACCTCATCTCGATGTTCAACGAATAGATACCAGTATACCAACATAAAACTTTTATTTGTTATTGTTAAAAGTTTTTGAATACTTATTTGCATAGGATTATGCAAAATTGTATTGCCTGAATGCATTTGATCCATATTGTTTTTTTCTTTTTTTTAAGGTAACAAATTATTTTGTTTAAGGATGCATAGGTACATAGGTAGGATAGGTACAGGTACCTGGAAATATTTTTTAGTTTACGTTCTTTAAGATTATTGTGAACTTTTATATGAACTGAAAGTAAAATAATGATTTGTTTTATTTTAAATGTTATTTTTTCTTTTTATTTCGGGAAGAAACTTTTCTGAAGTCTGCATGTACACAAAGGTGGTCCTTAAATCGGATATGGTCTTGGGTAGCCCTCATTTGGTTCGAAATATTAAAAACAAACTTCCCTTTTTGGTAGATTTTTATTTTACCCCCCTTGTCCCGAGTTTTCACACTAAGTTACTCATTAAGGGTGCAAGATGACTTAGAAAAAAAAAAAACAAAAAAAAAATGTCAGATAGCATAGATCAGATCAAAATAAAAATAAATCTTTTTGGATGGGCACAATTTTCAAACTCGTACTCACGTCCAAATTTTATAAATATTTGCGAATCGAAGTGCTTTAAAAAAAGTGGGCGTGTACTTGGGACAATTTTTCTCTAATGATTTTCTACAAAATTATTTATTGTCTCTGAAAATTTCACCAAAATCGGTAAAATGACATTCAATTGCTTTTCAATTGGAAAAACTGTAAGTTGGATGGGGAAAGAAGAGCCCATCGCTTCCAGCGCACCTAGTCCCTTTGTTGCAGCTAGATGTTATTGTTCTTAAAACTACATATAAAGGGTTTTTCAACAGGGACGCTACAAAAGTAGAGCAACAGGGACAGCAAACGACGCCATATTTCTTGCCGCTCTTTTGACATTTCTCTTCAGTAAGGTTTGCCATTTCATGATGGAGAGAAATGCGAGCCAACAACGAGTCGAAATTATTAAAATTTACTACCGAAATTCGGAGTCAGTGGCCTCAACGTTAAGAGCGATACGTCCAATTTATGGTCGTCATAATCGTCCTAGCAGATCAACAATTGAGCGTCTAGTAGACAAATTTGAATGCACAAGCACAGTTCAAAATGTTCCCGTGCCAGTGAGACAAAGAAGTGCCCGTGGTGTCGAGGATATTGCTGCCGCTGAGGCTTCAGTTGCAGAAAGCCCAAATGTGTCTCTCACACGTCGTTCTCAAGCGTTGGGCATCTCTGTGACGTCGTTGTGGCGAATTTTGCGAAAAGATCTTGGCCTACATCCTAACAAGATTAAATTGATGCAAGAATTGAAGCCACTTGACCACCAGAAGCGTCGTATGTTCGTGAATTGGGCTGAGCAACAACTTGAAAATGATTTGGATTTTCATCGGTCGTGCGATTTGACGCAGTAAGACTTATTCTTGTGGGGCTATGGTCTATGCCAACAAGCCAGCGACGATTGATGAACTTCGTACGAATATCGAATGGGAAATTGCAGCAGTATCGGCCGATTTATGCTTGAAAACCGTCGAAAATTGGGTTCAGCGTCTGGACTTCTGCAAGCGTGCCCGTGGTGGCCATGCAAAAGAAATCGAGTTTCGTACATAATGGCATCAAACGTACTTTCACAGAAATAAGGAATTTCATTGATATCCAAACCCGTTTTTGTTTTATTTAAAAAAAAAATTTGTAGCGCTCTTATTGAAAAACCCGATATATATGAATATTTTGGTATATGAATCATGCATGACTTTTCATGACTTTTTAGTTAAAAGTCTTCTTAAATTGGAGAAGAGGACACAAAAAAGAACCAATCTTTGTGTAGACTTTTTTTTGGTTTTGAAGTGGTTAAAATAATAATACGACTTTATGGACATAGTAAATACCTTTATTTTGAGTACACACTACCAAAAAATATCATAAAAAGCTATTTAAAAAAATGAGACTTAAAACTAACTAGAAATAGAGAACCGTGATTTTAATAACGAGGACTAATTTCTTATGCTCCACTTTGGAAGCATACAATTCTAAGTTCTGTTAGTGAATTTGAATATTTCGAGTGGCATCAGGTGGTATGGTTATTAATAAATATTATAGGAAAATATGAGACCATAAATCCAACAATAAAATTTTAACCTATGTCCTACTAAGCTCCCAATGTGCATCAGAAGTCACTTTTTTCAAGGCATGGCATGGTGGCCGGTTACCTTGCAAAACAGAAAAAAATCTATAACTTTGGTAATTTTTGTCGTAGAACAATGATTTTGTCTAACCTAGGGTTTTAAGAGTCGAAAAATTCATTTAAAAGAATAAGTTTGGTCTATGGGGACAAAAAGGAGTGGTATTTTCTAACAAAAGGAGTTCAAAATAGCCGTAAACCAAATATTATAAGAAATACGTAGATTTTTTCAATATCAAGTATAAACTGTAAAAAAAATACGAAATATTTACAGCAAAACCTGTTTAATAGGCCACCACATAATTGCCTTTCTCGGTTTTTTTGGTATTGAAAAATAGAAAAATATTACTAATGCATTTAATTTTTTATTTTGGTAGATCCAATATTGCGTTTATTTGGTCATAATAAATGTATAACAATAAAGTATAAGCAACTAATCTGGCATGAAACCTATATGTCAACAGAGAGCGCCAATTTACTTGCAGCACAGTTTTTTGTTATTTCGACGCCACCAGATAGTGTCATGACTCCTCCTGTACTTGAGAGCGCCAACAATTTTATGGGACGAATCTTCTTTTGCACTTGTACAGCGGCAAGAGTTCTTAAAAATCTTGATGTACACAAATCGCTGGTATGGATAGTATCCCGTGTGCTCTTAAACTCTGGCAAAGCCACTGCGTAAGCTTTTCCATCTTTCCTACTTTATTGGTCTCTTTCCGAGTGGATGGAAAACTTCATTGGTCCTGACTGTTCCTAAAAAATGCGAATCTTCTTCTCCCCTTACCTATTGTCCAATTGCACTTACTTTTCACGGTGATGGAAACGCTTAATAATCAGCTAAAGAAATATCTCGGAGAACGAAATCTTCTTAATGACTGATAGTATGGATTTCATGGCAAAAGCTCCACTGGTGATCGTATTTGATATCTCATCGAGCAGTAGAACAAATCTTTACATCGTTTTGGAGAAACGTTTTTGGAGCACTTGATATTTCAAAAGCGTTTGATAGAGTTTGGCATCGAGCTCTCTTATCCAAAATGCGTGCATTTGGTATCTATGAATCTCTTCTTCAATTGATTGGAAATTACCTTTCAGACCATTCAGTACAAGTTGTGTTGGATGGTAACAAATCTGACATTCATAAAATAAAAGCTGGTGTGCCCCAGGGCTCTGTTTTGTCTCCGACTCTCTTCCTTATATTCATAAATGATCTTTTGTCTGAAACTTCCAATCCATTAAATTGTTTTGCAGATGACAGTACTCTCAGCTTTTCATATTCCTTTCAAGATTCTTGTCCTTGTTCTTTGGGTGTGGAATTTGAACGGCAGCGTATGATAAGCTCATTTAATTCTGGTCTCAACAGCATTGTCTAATAGGGAATAAAATAAACATGTATAGAACTTACTGCTTCGGAATTTCAATGCTGTCATTTGTCGTTAAAGTGAAATCCACTCCCTATGCCGCTATCCATGAGTGGCACTTGCATCGAGGAAACCAAAAATCTTTCAGTTCTAGGTATATGCATCATAGACCACCTTCTCTGGAATTATCATAATATATTTGACGTCGCCAAAAACGTTGTGAAATTTTTGGGTTTTTTCTGAAGATAGATGAAGTTTTTCTCCCCTTCTGATCTGGCTGCAATCCAAGGCTTGAGCATATTTTCAATTTTTGGGCGGGTGCTCCTAAGACCCAATTAAGTCTATTAGAAAGAATTCAAAATAGAGTTTTAAAAATTATAGGCGATAGAGCTATGTATAACGGAACAATTTGCATCTCTCGAACACCGCCCGCCGCAATGTTTTGTGTCTATTATTACCTTATCGCTGTTTTTACAGGCAATGTTGTAGCGAATTAGCCAGTTGCATTCCTCGCCTTAAAAAATTCCGTCATTATACTCGTACTGAATGCACATCAGTTTACCCTTGAGCTCAATTTCGGACTGAATGTTAAGTAAAGAGATTCTTTTCGAAGTCGCACTTCCCGAATGTGGAATGGTTTACCTGAATCTGTATTTCCTTCCCATTTTGATATTCAGAAATACAAAACCAATTTGCATCGGTATCTCCTCTTGAATCCTTCCCTATTTTTCTTGCGCTCGCACGTGTTTAATCATTTTAAGGGTAGTCACACCCCTTTAGTGCGCATTCATTATCATCATCATCATCATCGGCTCGACAACCGGGGTCCGGTCCTGGCCTCTTTCAACAAGTCTCTCCACCTATCCCGGTCTCGAGCCGACGCCATCCAGTTGCGCACCCCAAGGCTTCGGGCGTCCTGGTCTACGCCATCTCTCCAGCGAAATTATGGTCTACCACACTGTCGTCTACCATAGAATGTACCACAAAAGACTTTCCGAGCAGGTTCCTCTGCGCTCATTCGAGCTAGGTGCCCTGCCCACCGGAGTCTACCGAGCTTAATTTTTGTCACTATGTCTGCTTCAAGGTAGAAGCACGGTACTCATTGTTGTACCGTCTCCGGAATCGTCCTTCCTCACATATGGGGCCAACAATTCTCCGTAAGACTTTTCTCTCGAACGCGGCTAAGAGGTCACAGTGCCTTTTGCTAAGCACCCAAGTCTCGGATCCATACATGAGTACTGGCAGGACCATGGTCCTGTACAGCAACAGTTTTAAAGTTATGGTTAGATTTCTAGATTTGAATAGCTTTGACAGACTGTAGTAGGCTCTGTTGGATTTGAGAAGCCGCCCGCGTATTTCTTCTTCTATGTTGTTATCGGCTGCTACTGTTGACCCAAGGTATTTAAAGGATTGCACCACTTCAAATTCGTGCTCCGCTACCTTGATTGTTTGACCAACTGTTCTTCTCGCATTCGACGCCACCATGTACTTTGTTTTACCTTCACTAATGTGCAGCCCCAGATTTTGTGCCGCCTGCTCGATCTGGATGAAGGAATCGTGTACAGCTTGTTCGGTTCTTCCGATGATGTCGATGTCGTCTGCGTAAGCCTGTATCTGGCTTGACCTGTTAACGATGGTCCCTCTTGTTGCCGTGCCAGAGTCACGGATTGCTTTCTCCAACGCCAGGTTGAAGAGGAGGCAAGCCAAACCATCCCCTTGTCGGAGTCCATTAAAGATGTTGATTGGTCTGGATAGCAATCCGGCTATTTTTACTTGGCTTGTTACGTTGGTCATGGTCAACCTACAAAGTCGTGTCAATTTATTTGGAAAGCCGAATTCTCTCATGGCTTTGTAAAGTTCTACCCTGGCTATGCTATCATAGGCGGCCTTAAAGTCTATAAACAGATGGTATGTTGGAATGTTGAATTCAAGACATTTTTCCATCGCCTGCCTAAGGGTAAAGATCTGATCAGTTGTTGATTTGCCTGGAATGAAACCACACTGATATTGACCGATGATTGTTTTAGCTTATATGGTTATCCGGTCTTGTAGGATAGAGGAGAGTATCTTATAGGCGGTACTCAACAACGTGATACCTCTATAATTGCTGCACGTTGTAACATCTCCCTTCTTATGTATGGGGCATATGATACCTTTACGCCAGTCTTCTGGCATTTCTTCATGCTCCCATACGTGCACTATGATATCATGAATTGCTTGACGTAAGGCTGGCCCGCCGTGGTGGAATAATTCGGCTGGTATGCCATCGGCTCCCGGGCTTTGTTTCGTTTGAGCCGTTTTATAGCCTTCTCAACCTCTTCTATGCTTGGTGGTGGTAGCATAGGGTGTTCATCTTGAAGTAGTGGAGCCAATTCATTAAAGTACACTTCCCATCGCTCCAGTATGCTTTGTAGATCGGTGATCAGATTTCCCTCTCCATTCTTGCAGTATGTGCAGCGTGGTGTGTACTGCGTCATGTTTCGGACGGATTGGTAGAATTTCCGCGCCTGGTGCGGACCTCGCTCTCGGCTGTTCTCTATTTCACAGATTAGGTTCTTCTCCCCGGCTGATTTTTTCTGTCTGTGAAGCCGTTTTTCTGTTCTTCTGAGCTCTTTATATTCCTCTTCGCGTGCCCGCGTTCTATGAGATTGTTGCATTGCTCGGTACGCAACATTCTTACGTTCAGTCGCTAGCTTGCATTCATCATCAAACCAGTCGTTCCGATTTCTACGTCTGCTGCCTAAGATGGAGTTGGCAGTACTAATGATTCATTATATTCATTCATTATAGAAATGAAAACAAAGGGTGGTTAAATTTTAAGGGCCAATTTTGATTTTGAATAAATCACAAATTATTTAGGAAATTAGAGTCATTTTTGTCTACTATGATAATATTGGTATGGTTCAATTATGTATGCAGCAAAATATCGGCCAAATGGCCGCCGCGACCTCGACGGCACACCTCCATCCGATGGTCCAAATTTTCGATGACGCTGAGGCATAATTATGTTATATGCCGTTAATGTGCCGATTTATTACATCCTTTAGCTCGACGTACACCTTTTCTTTCAAATAACCGCAAAGAAAGAAGTCCAACGGTGTCAAATCACATGATCTTGGCGGCCAATTGACATCGCCACCACGTGAGATAACACGGCCATTGAATCTTTCGCGCAAAAGAGCCATTGTTTCATTAGCTGTGTGGCAAGTGGCACCGTCCTGTTGAAACCAAATATCGTCCACATCCAAATTTTCCAATTCGGGCCATAAAAAGTTCGTTATCATCTCACGACTGCGAACACCATTCACACTAACTGCCTGACCGGCCTCTTTTCGTAAATACGGCCCGATGATGCCATCAGCCCATAAACCGCACCAAACAGTCACTCTTTGTGGGTGCATTGGTTTTTCGACAGTCACTCTTGGATTATCATTCGCCCAAATGGGCCAATTCCGCTTTATGACGAATCCACTGAGGTGAAAATGTGCCTCATCACTGAAGATGATTTTCTTCGAAAATTGATCATCCACTGTTGCTATTTCTTGCCACCATTTTAACCATTGACGACGCTTGAAATGCTCAAGAGGCTTCCATGGTTTAGGTTGAGTAAGTCTAAATTTAAGAAATGTCAAATGAAATACAAAAAAAAAAACTTGACGTTTAGGTGTGGTTCACATTCAACATCGGCCCTTAAAATTTAAACACTCTTTTTATATCACCCATTAGAGCCAAAAACCAACAAAAAATCTTTTGTTGGAATTTGTCCCACTAAATGACACTTTGAGGCTTATAGCCCAGGAAAATTAGACTTTCACTTCGAAAAAATTGCGACAAAGCTGAATTTTGGTAGAGAGCTTTGTTTTGACGTCATTAGCATTTCCTGAAAAGTTCCGTAAATTTGGGCCGGGGCTTAATTTTGCAGGGAGGGGGGGTTGGTTAAAGGGGGTAAAATTTAGTTTTTTTCTTAATTTCTCAAAGACTATAAGTTTTTCTGAAAAACATGTGATGGTATAAATTGTAGCTTATGTCATTCTACACAAAAAAGATTAACATACCTTTTTTCGATTCAAAATAGCTTTTTATGGCCTTTAGTCCTACAAATTGGCGTTTCGTCCGGCTTACTCACTTGAACTCATCAGTGCCATAGTGAGGGCCTTGTCATACGCAATTTGTATTAAGTTCAGTTCAACTTACCTGAATTCTTTTACAAAAATCCACTGTAAGCTATATCCAACAAGATTAGAATTCCTAATCATTAACCTGGAAATTTTTTTTCACGTTTGAGAAAAACGTGCACAAACACGCTCATTGCCTATACCAAGGCAAAATGAAGAAAAAGAATTAATTACAGCGGAGAGCTCTTATTATAACGTTTGTGCACGTTTTTCTTGAAATCTGTTACTCCTACGAAAAAAAGTCCCAAAATTTTATGGGCATTAAGAGAAACTCATTAGTTTTTTGAAAAAAATTATATTTGCTGAGATATTAACAAAAAACTGTTATTTTTCCATTTACAGTACAGAATAAAAAGTGCTACTTTGATACGTTATAACTTCAATATTAATAAACCTACAGAGTTCGTTAATAGCTCATTTTTTAGATAATTTTATTTTCTAAATGTTATTTTTTCGTAGTTTTGCCATTTTTTTGTCTAATTTTCCTGGGCTATTATATTATGTGTGTTCTTTTTCTTTGAATTTCTGTGTTTATAGTCCAAACTTAAGTCGAAAACAGTTTCTTATGTGAATTTTGGCAGAACTTTGGACTAAAATGCGTAGAAATGCAGAGAAAATAAAAGAAATTCAAAGTAAAGGAACAGACGTATTGACTCGTCTAATTGGATAGTAACAATATTTGTTAAAACTCTATTAAAGATCAGAGGTTTACTCTTATGTTTCCAAGCTAAGCTTGCTTTATTTTATAAATAATCTCTGGAAAGCTAGTTTTTAAACTGAAAATTTGAAAAAAATAGAAATATTTTTTTTTTACAAAATTATCTGTTACTAAACAAAAATTTTAAATAAATGAAAAACGAAATATATGTTAATACACTTCGATGTTATTCAATGTGCCTAATATTTAAAAGTATGAGAAAATTCAAAAACAAAACAATTTTTTGTAAGACATCAATCTTTATTTTGATCATGAAATTTTCCAAATAATATACGATTTTTTTTATCTACCATTTTCCACAGGTCGGTCGCCATTTTCGAAAATGACGCCCAGGCGACAGGATTATAACAATGACTCCTTAGCTAAATAATATCCTAAGAATGTCGAAAATAGTTTACACACATACAAATAAATGTACTGCCTTACAGAAATTGCAGGGATTTCGGTTTCCTTACCGCATACAGATTGGGCGCCATTTTTCAAATTAGATTACAAAAATGACTTCCTTACTGAATTAAATCAATAATGTGTAAGGCCTAGTTTAAACTTCATAGCAAAGTGAAATTTAATTTGAAATGAAACATCAATAACTTATGCACAAAATCGTTTTCAAAAAAATGGTTTTCGTCATAAAATTTGGTTTGGAAAAGTCCATTGAGTTGCATTTGTTTCGAGACAAATTTGTTTCCCTCCTTGTCGCCAACATAGTTGCATTTAGTTTTTGTGAGTTTTTCATATCTAGAAAAAAAAAGGATTTTTATATGTAAACTACACTTCGCATGGATGTATAAACTGGGCTTAAGGAATACATTGTTTTATTTCCAAATTTAATTGTAGTACCTCCTGGCATAATGGTTAGTGCGTTGGACTGTCATGCCAAAGGTCTGGGTTCGATTCCCAGCCGTTGTCACCTAAAAAAAACAGAAATGTCTTTCTCGAGGTACTGCCTCTTGCGAGGAACTGACAAATCCTCCAAGAGTATACTTGTCATGAATAAGTGCTTCTCATCTAGCCGCTCGGACTCGGCAAAAAAATGTATGTCCCCTCCATTCCTGCCAACAACACGCACACAGGAATGGTTGAGAGTTGTAAGTCACTAGGCCCTGGTTCTCTACGAGCTATTGCGCCATAAAATTTATTTTTTTATTTATTTCCAAATTTAGCTATAGAAAAAGGTCCTGTTGGAAAACGCACGGGATTCGGTTTCCTGACCGGACTACTAGCCTGTTTTTTTTTTGTCAATTTTAAGGTGTCGAAGATGAGCTTCAAAGGATGTCCACAAATCCTTCCTTTAATGCACTTTCATTCAAACGAGTTATGGTATCAAAAACGGTGCAATTCAGCGCTAATTAGGCATCGAGCTTGTGTTATGCTCGTTCCACAATTTCTACCTAGCTACATAATCATGTACTCATGACCGATAACTAGAACTCAAATATGTAATGAGTCCTCAGAAGTCTTTATTGACATCACTGCTACATAATTCATTTAATTATAGTCAATACAGATTACAGCATATAATAATTTGGTACATAAAATATGTGAAAAAAAAACTAGAAGAATACATATTTCCCCATATTAGATATTATGTACTATATGGAATGGATGATGTAGATACTGATAGATACCTCGTATTTACCATCAATTTCAATATTCTTTTTCTTCCAATAATTATAGCTTATAGGGTCTTGGTAGTTCAAATATCTTGCTCAAATATCAATGCCAAAAGTTTTACTTTCAGTGTTTAGTTCTTCTCCACCGTTTATCAATTAATTGATCTTTTCAAACCGTAAGAAAGGTCAATCATTCGCCTTTGTTTGTTCCATAAGAAACAAAAAAAACTCGTATCAATTTGCTCAAACTCTCCATAATAAATATATAAGGACTTTTCTTCCAAGATATTGTAATACATATTCGACTCCTTGATATTTATAGCTGCAGCATGTTTGTTTCACTTTATGTTTATGACTCAAAATAATCCTTGTTCTTTTTTTTGTTTTGTGATTTTCCATTTGGATGTAATGTTGTTAGGTAAAGGTATTTGGCATTCCAATGGTTGATGGTATTTTAAGTCTGCTATGCCAATGAAATTTATCGATAGAAACGGTGACGGTAAATATTCGAACGTGACAGTAAAAAACAAAAAAATATGCCGTTCAACCTGATAATAATAAAGATTCCTGCACATGTACCTACATGTGTGTGTATCTTTCAGGATAACCGAATTCGTTTTTTCTCAGAAAAAGCATTCCTATAAAATATGATAGGTATAGTTTATGATAAAAGAAATATCACGACCACAAGCATTTTTGCCATCATCTGGTAGCAATTTTTAAATTATTATAACCTTTAGAAGAGTATTTCAATAAAATTTGTAAGTTACTTTTATAAAAAAAAAAATTTTTTAAAAATGGATCAATATGACAAAAAATGCGAAAGCAAAAAATTGAGTCGAAAGATTTAATTGGCGAAACATTTTTCAAGCCCCCAACAACTATAGCACACAGTGGAGCATTCTTTAAGCAAGAATGGAAACTAATTTTAAAAAATGTATTCCAATGCATAATCTACATACTTAATACAATTTGGTAAATGCATTTAAACAGTTCAAAATTTCAACATTGTCTCTTAATATATCGGGTTTTTCAATAAGAGCGATACAAATTTTTTTTTTTAAATAAAACAAAAACGGTTTTGGATATCGATGAAATTCTTTATTCCTGTGAAAGTACGTTCGATTCCATTATGTATGCAACTCGATTTCCACAGTCCACACGCTGAACCCAATTTTCGTCGGTTTTCAAGCATAAATTGGCGGATACTGCTGCAATTTCACGTTCGATATCCGTACGAAGTTCATCAATCGTCGCTGGCTTGTTGGCATAGACCATAGACTTGACGTAGCCCCACAGGAAATAGTCTAACGGCGTCAAATCGCACGACCGAGGCGGCCAAGCGACTGGACCATTTCGTGAGATAACACGTTCTCCAAACTTGGTTTCAAATTGTGACATTCGCTGTGTGTCGCCATCCTGTTGGAACCACATGTCCTCCATGACCATATCATCCAATTGGGGCCAAAAATATTCGGTTATCATTGAACGGTAGCGATCCCCATTCACAGTAACGTGACGGTCTTGATCATCACGGAAGAAGTACGGCCTAATGACGCCGCCGGCCCATAAACCACACCAAACCGTAATTTTTTCGGGATGCAATGACGACTCATGGAGTACGTGTGGATTGTTGCCTGACCAATACCGCATATTTTGTTTATTGACGAAGCCATTCAGCCAGAAATAAGCCTCATCGCTGAAGATGATTTTTCGATGAAAATCCGAATCATTTTCAAGTTGTTGCTCAGCCCAATTCACGAACATACGACGCTTCTGGTGGTCAAGCGGCTTCAGTTCTTGCGTCAATTTCATCTTGTAAGAATGTAGGCCAAGATCTTTTCGCAAAACTCGCCACAACGACGTTACAGAGATGCCCAACGCTTGAGAACGACGTGTGAGAGACACATTTGGGCTTTCTGCAACGGAAGCCTCAGCGGCAGCAATATTCTCGACACTACGGGCACTTCTTTGTCTTACTGGCACGAGAACATTTTGTACTGTGTCTGTGGATTCAAATTTGTCCACTAGACACTCAATTGTTGATCTGCTAGGATGATTATGACGACCATAAATTGGACGTAGCGCTCTTAACGTTCAGGCCACTGACTTAGAATTTCGGTAGTAAATTTTAATAATTAGGACTCATTGTTGGCTCGTATATCCTTCCATCATGAAATGGAAACCTTACTGAAGAGAAATATCAAAAGAACGAAATAGATACATTATTTCGCATAATTTCGAATGTATCACATCCCCAGCGAAATCGTCCGTGCGTTCTTGAAATGACAAATCCTTCCAGAACCAGAGTATCTCTCATTATTATAAAGTGCCTCTTATTTCAGGCGGAAGCATTTAACAAAAAATTGTAGTTTCCTCCATTTTTATCGACTGTAACAAAAACAAAAAATCCCAAAGTAATGGTTAAGAGCATAAGTTATTAGGCCTTGGTTTTGGCAAGCTGTCGTACAACCAAATTTATTTATTTCTTATTATAATAATTGAATTTTGGAAGTGAAAGCTCTCAACTCAAGTTCTTATAACCGAATAAAATGGAGGTTTCTATAACATAAAAACAAAGATAATAGCAGATATGTATGTACATATAACTGAGAAAAAATGTCAAACAAATTATTATTTGAGGAGAGTATTAAGACTAAAGCGATTTTATTTTTTCTGTAGGTAAGGTAGTGAATAAAATTTTCTGTTGAACAATTATTTTTTTCCTAATACAAAATAATATTTCATATCAGCAACATAATTAAATGCATTTTTAACAAAAAAAAAATAATTATTTAACTGAATTTTGTTTGTACAGAAAATTCTTTGAGTTATTCGTCATTAATTACTTGTTAAGCATTTCTTATTCAAATTGAATGAAAACATAGTAAAAAATCCATTTGAACCACATGAGGCGATGAAAACAAAAACTTGCCATATCCTTGTCAGAAAAAGTCTCCATAGCCGAATTTAGGTAATTGTTTGATAACTTTTCAATGAGAGCTCCGTTAAAAAGATATTAAACAATTACATCTGGCTGTGACGAGCTTTCTGGTATGGACATGGTGGGTTCTTATGACCTCATATGAATAAATAAATTCAAGCTGAAATTATTAAGCATTTTTAAGCTTTTTTAAAAAAAATTTCAGTCTTTACCTGTGATATACGTAAGTAGTACTATAGAGCAAGCAAGTCAAACAAGACATTCCCAACTAACAAAATTGCTTAGCATTTCAAACATTAAAGTGTAATTTTTTTTCTATAGCGCTGCATTTACCCCTCTGATAGGCAGTTAATACCTTATTGGAGCATTACTGAGTCCTTGAATATTTTCTGGTGCAAATTATATCAGCGATGTACCAATGTTTCTTTAATTTCTCTATATTGCTTTTATGAAATGACTACAGTTCATTCGCTTCAATAGTCATTCTGTAAAATTGTTATACAATCTTTATGTAAGGTTGTGTGTCTTTATTTCTATATTGCTTGTATAAGTGAATATTGTGACGCCAAGCTATAATCGCCCATTTTATAATTTATATTGAGTTTGGCATCTGAGTACAAATATTTCTTATTATTGTCAATGTTTTATGGTGGTATTAATTAAACAATTAATCTAATATACCTCTATTTATTAATTTAAAAAAAAATTGGTTTGCTAGCCATGCCAATCTATTATTTTATATTTTTCCTAAACAAAGACAATTCAAGATAAAAGTGATTCCAAACCAATGCATTGAACTGTTTATGTGTGATTGGTGGAGTGGTTAGCGAGTAAGAAAATTGGTTGCGAGGGACACGGGCTTTGCCTACCAATGCAATGCTTTTATGCATAGGTTGAATGAAAACGAAAAGCATCTATCAATGAATAAGAAGCGAAATTGTTAGTTTGGTTAAGATGATAGAGAACTCGAAAAAAGTGAGTGGCACAATTTTGTCTGGCTGTCTGCACATCGATTTACAGCCTAAGCCACTGAAGCGATTTTCTTTAAATTTTTAAGTCAAGTTAAAGGGTTAAAGAACCCAGAACTGAAAAATTCAGCCCGAAAAACTTTCTTGTGCAGAATTTAGCAACAATTTTCAGAAAGGGGAAATTCTTACTCTCTCGTGAGCTCCAAAAATAACGGTAGGTACTTCCCATACAACCGTTACGAAAAAGTTTAAAAGTTTATCTCAAAAACGGCTCCAATTATTTTGATTAAAAATCAGTAGATAGGTATAGTATAGTGTACGTTTTGGTTAAAAAAAAGTTTCCAAAAACTGTTACTAACGGTATAGCTGCCATTTAACAGTTTTTTTTTAATTTAAAATGTCAATAACATAACATATCAAAATTTTGGAAAAAAATCTTCAAATTTATTTTTGGAAAATTCAATATTTCTAAAACGAATTTGATAATTTTCTTGAAATAATTAATATAAATGTATTTAAATATATACTCAAAATTGGCTTTTTAAAAATTGGCTTTAAAAAAAAGTTGCCATCAATTTATATAAAAATAATATGCACGACTGGATCGCACGTACTTGCTGTTATGTTCAAGTTGCCCAGAATTAAGAACTTAAAAAATATGAAAGTAGCTAGTCTTAGAAAAAATAGAAAAATATGAAAAAAATGCAATTAAATTGTTCTTCTAATTGTATTAATAACCAGTTAGAGCTCAAAAAAGTTTTGATCGATCGAGGTACAGATGCTCAAAGTAAGCCAATTTTTCGATGTTTATCACGTTTCTTATTGACATTATTTCAATGCTTATTTTTTAACAACAAAATTAATTTTTAACTAATGAAGTGAGAGTTAGTAGTTAGTTTATTAATAACAAATAAATATTTTCATAGTTTAATACAAAAATAATGTGAAAATCATACTAAAATGCAGCTTATTTAGTACAGGTAAAATAATACAAACATTCCTTCAAATCTGTCAAAAACTTTAGTCCCACCTGGAATTTTTACATAAAAAACCTGTGACAATAAAGGTACCCTCATTAATCCTAGAAAATGGTAAATAACCAATGTCTTATTTGATTTTAGAATGAAGAATCAAAAGAGTATACAAAATACCATTTTGATAATCATCCTACATTTCCCCTCCACTGAAAACAACATCCTTTCAACATTGATTTTTTATAGAGTTTTTTGGTTCTTCATTCTCGAAGTTACGAAAATATTTTTACCAAGTTTATCAACTTCCCAAAAAAAAACCTTTTTACCGTGGATATTTCCCCACATTCTTCTGATTTATTGGTGAGTTATTTTTAAGGAAAATTAAATTATCTTTCTTTTATATTAAGCATTGCCTACCTATCACAAGAAGACGTAAAGTAAGGCCAAACGAAATAAAGCTAAAAATACAAAATTTGGCTTTATTTCGTTTTCAATGTGGAAATAAAGCCAAATTTTCGATTTTGCTTTATTTCGCTTTAGAAAACGAAATAAGACCAATTTGGCTTTTTTTCGTTTTCATGTTTTATTTGCAGGCGGGTACTGTTGACTAAGAAAAAAAAGACTGATTTTTTGGGATTTTATCTACACTTGTCTTCCCTTACATAGCTACAGTGCTAGCACCCAGCATAACGGCGCATAAACAGTGAGGTGGGTATGGGGGGCATGCTGCCCCCTGCAACTCTCCTGATAATGCTCACTATAGGATTTGGGATGAGTGCGAGGTCGGGTGTGTGCAAAGTCTTTAAAATATTGATAGGAAACCATTTGGCATTATTTCCATTACGAAATTTGGCCTTATTTCGGTTTTGAAATGGAAATAAAGCCAATTTGTTCTTATTTTTCATTTTCAAAATGAAATAAGGCCAAATTTGAGATTGGTCTCATTTCGTTTGGCCTTATTTCACGTCACCCTATCCCTACCCCAAAAAGAGTTAAAGACTTTTTTATTTAATTGTCAAAAAAAATGTTTATTTATTTATTTTATTTATTTATTTATTTATTCATTAATCTACAGATCTTATATCTTACAGACTACTAACAATATTGAAGAATCTTTTTAAAGTTAATTCACTAAATTTAAAATTTTAGTTTTATAATCAAGTCTATTCATTGATAAATCAATTTCATAACAAAAATTATTATAAATTCTTATACACCTAGTGAATGATTCATTAAATCCATAATTAAACCTATGGCTAGGGTTATTCAAAAAATGACGCTGGGCGCATTCTCCTTTCTGGTACATACATTTCAAAGATTTGAACAATTGCTGGACTTTTAATTCTATAAGAAAAAACATTATGAACAAACAACAAGCATTGAACAGAACGTCTTTTCTCTAAAGAGTCAAGGCCAATTAAGGCACATCTTGAACGATATGAAGGAGTATCAATTCTCCATTTAAGTTGTCTTACCAGAAACCTTGTGAATGCTTTTTGAACTCTTTCAATGCGATTAATACTAGTCGAAGTGGAAGGACACCAAACAATCGAACAATATTCAAGAATTGGACGAACTAAGGACATATAAACTGATTTTAAAGCATATGGGTTAGAAAACTCACTGCAGTTTCGCCTGACAAAACCAAGCATAGAGTTTGCCTTTGCAATGATA
Source organism: Dasysyrphus albostriatus (assembly GCA_946251815.1). Lineage (NCBI taxonomy): Eukaryota > Metazoa > Arthropoda > Insecta > Diptera > Syrphidae > Dasysyrphus > Dasysyrphus albostriatus. Next base: position 192,768,522 of record OX276335.1, on the reverse strand, counting down.
TAATCAATGTGTAAGGAAAATGACAACTTGCTATCAAAGATGACTCCAAGATCATGAATCTCAGATTTGCGTGCCAGAATCCGGTCGAAAATTGTATAGTTGTGCATCATTGGGGCTAAGATACGATGGGCTGTAAAAACATAACACTTATCAATATTCAAAGGCAAAAAATTTTGCTGGCACCAATCCACCAACGAATTCAAATCATTTTGAAGATTGTACAGATCAGATGCTTTTTTAATGCACATAAACAACTTAATATCATCTGCATAAATTAAGCAGGAAGTATGATTTAGGAGAAGTGGAATGTCATTTATAAATATATTAAATAAAAGAGGTCCAAGATGACTACCTTGAGGCACTCCAGAAAGAACTTTTATTGTTTTCGAAAAAGTATTTCCAAGTTTAACACACTGTGTCCTATCAGAAAGATAGCTAAATAACCAATTCAGAAGTTGTCCATGAATTCCAATGGATTTCAATTTACTCAGTAATAAGGAATGGCAAATAGTGTCAAATGCCTTAACAAAATCTGTATGGACTGTATCAACTTGATACCTAGATTTGACAGCATCAGTTACATATCTAGAATATAGCATTAGATTGGTTGCAGTGGATCTACCAGGCATAAACCCATGTTGTTCATCGCAAATATGTTCTTTGATGTTAAAGAACAACTGATCTCTCACAATAAGTTCAAACAACTTCGGAATTGCAGATATTTTAGAAATTCCCCTGTAATTTACAACTAAGTTCTTTTGACCCGCTTTGTGAACTGGAGTTATATATGAAAATTTCCATTCATGAAGAAAAACGCCAGTAGACAGAGAAAGGTTGAAAAGAATTTGAAGTGGAAGAGCTAAAGAAAGTTGACATTGCTTAATAATGAAGGGGGGAATTCCATCAGGACCTGGATTAAAACTCAATTTAATTTTTGCTATACCTTTCAAAATATCATATTCAGAAAAAATTAAAGAAGACAAATTAGCATTACTTAACAAAATGCTTTCAGCTTGAGGAATAATTAAAGATGAATGATCTACATAAACCGATTCAAAAAAATTTGCGAAAAGTTCACAGGAACCCTGTAAGTCATCCGATGACTCTCCATTATACTCCATATTTTGTTGCAAATTTACACATCCTTTTTTACTATTTAAAAAAGTCCAAAAAGCTTTAGGATCAATAGAAATACGGGATTGAGTGTTCAATACATATTGCTTGTGTAGATATTTATTCAGAAAATCATATTACTTACGAATCTGATAAAAGTATTTCTTATCTAATTCGGAATTTGTTTTACTAAATTTTTTGAAAGCTTTATTTTTAACATTCTTAAGATTTACTAGGCGCATATTGGACCAAGGAACTTTGAAGATCTAAGAATTTAGGATATCCAACAATTTTGTATAAGCATTTTGTAACGATAAACCAGAAAGAATAAATGCCCAGTCTATCGATTGAATATAATTATTTAAACCAATGAGATCACCCTTATTAAAATTAAAATGTAAAGTCATTATTAGATAATAACAGAGAGTTTTCCACACTTCTTTCAAATTTTAAAATACAACATATGGCAACATGATGTACTGAATTATTTAACAATGGAAAGTTTACTTCAATAATTTCAAAATACATATTATTTATAAAAATTAGATCAAGAAGTCTATTCAACGAGTTATGTACATGATTAATTTGGAAAACGTGCATAGAAAACATGGAGTCTATAAAACTATATTCAAAATCTTTTGTCATATTATAAGGAATAATACATTTATCTTCGTTAGAATAAATCCATGTTATATCACCTAAATTGAAGTCACCAACTATAAATGGATATTGATTTACTGACAAATTACTAACAATATGATCAATATTGGAAATATGGCTTTCATATATATTTATTAAACTTTTTGGAGGTATGTAACTGACTATAAACAAAATTTCTATACCGAAAAACTCTACTTTTACACATAATTGTTCAATACTATCTGCGGTACAAGGTAATGATAAGCATTTACTAGAATAAAAAGATTTTACAGCGACTAAGATTCCACCTCCTCTTTTTAAATAATCAGTATACACTCGGTCTAAGCGAGACACATTATAAGTGCTATCAAACATTTCAGAAGAGTTATAGCTTGAATTTAACCATGATTCAGTAATTATAATAACATCATATTCATGTAAAGAGCTTGAGATATATAATTGATTAGTCTTTGTTCGAGGGCCACCAGCATTTTGGTAGTACACATTAATAGAAGATACATCTTTAGAAAGGTTATTATTAATTGTTGAATGAGTTGCTCCAGAATGAGATTGAATCAATTGATTGTATTTAGCTGACCGTTTTTTGGAATAAAATTAAAATTTCTAACCAACACATTCTTAGGCCAGTTTACAGGATTTAAAGCATGATTCAACAACACCGCAGGAAGCCCAATTTTGAAATTTAAATATTTAAGGTCATCAATATTAGCCTCTTTTTTTATTAACTTAAAGCATTGAATTTCAGCTTCATCGCAGTTTAATTTGGATGCAATATATTTTTTAATAGATTCCTCAGTCGTAGATGTTTTAAATTTTGAGAGGTGCAACCATTTATAACGTGCAATAACACCAAAATCAGCAATAGAATTATTTGAATCATCCATACCAACAACACGAATAGGAAAATTATTCACTTTTCCTTCATTTGTCTTAGAACCAACATCAGCTACAGGAGCAACAACAACATCAGCAGCATTTTTATTTTGATTTTATTTCGTGATTGCGTAATAACATCTTATAAGATAGTTATACGCCAATTTTACAGAGTGGAGCAAGCAATAAGTTAAATTTATATTACAATTGAAGCTAATATAATTAAATAACGAGAAAAATATTTAATACAATATTTTGAATTTCATTTAAATATTCACTGAAAATAATTTTTAAAACCTTTTTAATTTTTGTTATGTTTTGAATTACTTTAATATTGCGCAGTTAGGAATTCCAAAGACGGACTGAATTAAAAAAAAATTGGCAATCGGTAGTAGAGGACCCAATATGGACCCCTTGGGACCACCAGTGGCTATTGGCAAAAAATTAGATTAGCTTTCCCGAATTGAACCGCTTGTATTCTATTAGTCAAATAAAAATACATAAGATTAGTAGCACAAGGTGAAAAATTATACTTTTGGATAAGCTTTTTACATAAATTGACATGGTTAACTGTAACAAAAGCCTTTGAGAAATCTAGGAAAACCAAAAATGTTACCTCATTTTTATCCAAAGCTTGCTTTATGCCTTCAGTGACGCTTGTTTCTGCAAAATTTTCTAAAAGACCTTCGACAAGTAGGAAAGGTCTGAAATAGGCCTGAATTCAAGCCCTTTGGCATTTTTTGGGAGTGATATAATTTTAGCTACATTCCACAAGTCAGGATATACACTTGACATTAAAATTGTATTAAATGCTAAGGTAAGATAGGGCAACACAATTGGCAAAATCATATACACAAATTTAGGGTGAATAGAATCCAGTCCAATGGCGTTCAATTTCGTTTCCGATTCTTTATTAATAAAAAAATATATACTTTTGTATTCTTAAAAGAGACCACAACAACTTAATAAAACGAATCAAGTATTTAAGTAAGCATTATTTATTTAAGAGTTTTCAGATCCCTTACCACTAGTGGGGGGAAATTTTCAGCTAGAATTCAGAATGAGAACTAACTTCATATGATCGATGAAACCCATTTTATACTTATAACGGGTGATTTCTTAGCTGGTTTGGTTTTGGCAACACTGGTTTTGACAGCTGACGTGTGTTTAGTACCTTGTGTTACTGTCAAACAGCTTCAGTTTGGTTTGCAATTTAACCATGGATCGTCTTACAAATGAACAACGCTTGCAAATTATTGAATTTTACTATCAAAATTCGTGCTCGGTTCGAAATGTTCATCGCGCGCTGCTTCCATTTTATGGTCGGCATTCTCGACCTTCTGAGCAGTCTATTCCGAAGATTGTGACCGAATTTCGCACCAAATTTACTTTGTTGGACATTAAACCACCAACACGTTTACGTACTGTGCGTAGTGAAGAAAATATTGCGGCCGTATCAGCTAGTGTGACAGAAGACCGCGAAATGTCGATTCGGCGCCGTTCCCAGCAGTTAGGCCTTTGTTACAGCACTACGTGGAAAATTTTGCGGAAGGATTTGGGCGTAAAGCCTTTTAAGATACAGCTGGTGCAAGAACTTAAGCCAGCCGACCTACCACAACGCCGAATTTTTGGCGAGGATCCGAGGATCCGCTTTTTTATCGAAAAATTGTGTTCAGCGATAAGGCTCATTTTTGGTTGAATGGGTACGTAAATAAGCATAATTGCCGCATTTGGAGTGAAGATCAGCCAGAAGCATTGCAACAGCTACCAATGCATCCCGAAAAAGCCACTGTTTGGTGCGGTTTATGGGCCGGCGGCATTATTGGGCCATATTTCTTCAAAGATGATGCGAATCGCAGCGTTACTGTCAATGGTGAACGCTACCGAGCGATGATAACAAACTTTTTTTTGCCCGAAATGGAAGTTCTTGACTTGCATGATATGTGGTTTCAACAAGACGGTGCCACATGCCACACAGCACGCGAAACAATGGCGCAATTGCGAGGCGAGTTTGGTGAACAGTTAATTTCACGTTTCGGGCCGGTCAATTGGCCGCCTAGATCGTGCGATTTGACACCATTAGATTATTTTTTGTGGGGGTATGTCAAGGCTAATGTCTATAGGGACAAGCCCGCTTCGATTGACGCACTGGAAGCCAACATCCATGCATTCATTCGTGAGATACCGGCCGATATGTGTGAAAGAGTATGCCAAAATTGGACTCAGCGGATGGGCTACCTGAGACGCAGCCGCGGTCAACATTTGCATGAAATTATCTTTAAACATTAAATTGCAAGGTTCAAACTATCGATAAATAAATATTTCATTCATTTTTTCGAATTTTTTGTGTTTTTTTTTTTAAAGTTCTAAACCTCTTAAAAAATCACCCGTTAATATGTTAGTTCAGCAAATCTTGTCTTCGACTGAAGATCGTTTGCTTTCCTTTGTCATATTAAATTGCTGACACAAGAAATCTATTTGAATTCTTACGATGATGATTTGGACTTTGGAGACATAAGTTACTGAAGGCAAATGTGCTGGTATGCAGTTTTACAATAATGAGATGGAAATTATGAATCATTATTTATATTTTTTATGTGCATTACATTTTGTTATTGAAAGATACTTTATATCTTTTTTCATTATCATAGGGTGTTTAGTTTTATTTTAAAGGGTGTTCGTGGAATGTAACCGTTTGAGTTAACAGAAAGCAAACCTTCAATAACATCAGCACTATCTACAGGGCAAAAACCAATCCAAGATTTTCTGACAAGATCCGTAATGGTAAAATTTCTGATATACTTGACGAAGGCAACAGTGTCAGTGGTAATGAAGCAAAGGTTTTATTGAGTGCGTTATAAAGTCTACATCCTCAGCTGCCACGATTCTTGACTCTGCAATACCTATGTTACTTAAGTTCTTCCACAATTGTCGTCCATTGAAGGAAATACTAAGCTGATGAGTGAAAGTTTGTGATTTGACTAAACGTATTTCAGCAACAACTCTGTTGCGAAGCAAACAATACGTACATAGCAACTCAATCAACCGATATCGCTTCCAATTGTAGTATGCATCTTCGCGTTTTTGCATTAAGAATGTATGTTACTCGTAAAATATCTAGCTGCAGACCGTGAAGGATGGAGACGATTTGTTGGCGCCCTATGCCCCAATCGGGGTTTCAGGACTTGATGATGATGATGATGATGTTACTCGTAAACCATGGCTTATTATTGGGTTTTAAAATTTTAGTTTTTAATGGTACGTGAGTGACATAAATAAGTTTTATATTTTGAGTTAAGAACTGCATCAAGTCTAACAGTTAAGCATTTCCACCAAAGTAATAAGTTGGTGTGCTATAGTGTTTATTGGTCTTAAATTAAACGTTCGCATACTATCAGACAGAATATATAAGTTCAAAATGTTGCAATTAAAGTCACCACATATAGGCTTTTAGTATTATCTCGAAATTTTTCTAGGTTTTCGAGTTATTTGCAAAAAACAAATATAGGTACTTTTGCACCCCCCTCTCAATCAATAGCACTCCATGGTTTTCACACCATCAATGACCCATTTATTTATTTTTGCAATAAAAACCCTTGAAAGTCTTAGTTCCTTTCTATATAGTTTATTCAATATACTATAAAATTCCTTTATCGCAAGTAAGAAGGAATTTTTAAAAATTAATTTTTTACCGCAAACAAAATAGAGACTTTTATTGCTTAGGACCAGTTGTTTAATAAAAAAAGACACCAAATTTTAACTCAATGGTTTCGGCGGATTCACTGAGGTTATGTGATTAAAGTATCATTGACGCTCAGTTAGTCAAAATGGCTGAGCTGAAATATTACAGAACCACGTTTCAAATACTCCACCACCCACAAACATATGTGCAACTGGCGATTATTCTTTCGCTTTCTATCTACTGTGAGTTAGTTAACTCGTTACTAGAAACTTGTTACTATTAATTTGATTTTATAAATAACATTTTGCACATAACATAATTCACAATCTTAAGTAAGTTCAACGCGCTTATTACTCGTAGGTAGTAAATTATGGGGGATACACTCTAGCTAAAAATTTGATTTCCTTATTAATTTTTTTTCACATTCTCTCAGTATAGGTTCGTGTTCATAAATGTTTAATCCACTGATTGATTAAATTCGAGGTTTAAAGCTAATATCTCCCACTGTGCAATGGTTGGAAAATATTTTAAAAAGTAACGTACGTATATAGGTAGATATATACATATCTATAAAGACACTGCTCGCAAATAAAAATACTTTCATATAATACTCTTACTTACATATATGTATACATGTGGATTAATTTTGCCAGTTTAAATCTAGGGATTTTGAATATTTAATTAAATAATGAAATTTAAATCAAAGGGAATGCAATTGGCTGGTTCATATCTTTTCACCGGAAATTTGCGATGTGATTCCAAGTATGCGTTAATATAATTTTTTTTTGTGTGGTGGGGCGTCTGGTTTTCAAGGAATAATCATAAAAAAAAACAACAACAACAAAAGTTGAAAAGTTTTTAATGAAATTCATGATGAACAAAAAATGCGGGTGCTCAAAATGTATTAAGGTATAGGTATAGGTATAGGTGTTTCGAACATAATAAGGCAAAGAAAGCCATCATCGTTCATTATTAATTTTAAATGTTCCCGCAAATACTGTTGGGTGACACAACTTGTTGACAGAAAATGATTTAATCTTTAATTAAAAAAAAAATGGATTATTAAAAACCGTATGATATCAGTTTAACCCAGCAAAAGGAATGCTTATTTTTGTATGAATAATATCGATGTTAAGGGTCCTGATGGTATATAAAATAAAATTGGAGTGTTTAAAAGGAAGAGTGTCTAAATAGACGCTGATTTTTGGTCTACATAGAATATAAGAGTCAAATAGACACTATCATTATCCCATACAGGTTCTATATAGCAACGGGGCCAACATAAACAGAATAAATTATTTTGTGTTAAAGGTGATTCGGAGTCACATTACCTTCAATAGCGATGCCCTCGACCAGAAAGGTAATTTAGTAGTAATGAGAAGGTGTGTGAAAGTGACCTTCATACCAACAATGCATTCTTCGCCGAGGTTTCGTCCGTATAGAATAGTAGGTAGTTCTATTTGTCGACATGACATCGACATTAGAACTGCTTGTCCTATCAGAACTGGTGAAATATTAAAAATATGCCTGGGAAAATAGAGTTTCATTCAGAAAAAAATTTTTAAATAAAATAACCTTGAAAAAAAACTTTAAAAGATCTTGAAAAAGAATCTATAGCCGACCAATTACTGAAACTAGCTGACCTTTCATATAAAACTTAAGGCCTTTAGGTGCTATTAATGTTTTTGCAAATTTCCCATAAATGAGGTGTCGAAACCCGCTACGACCTTGAAAACATTTAATAATTCATTTAAAAAAATCTATGGCTGACCCATTACTGAAACAAGCTGACCTTTTATGACCACGAAGTGGCCTGTCAATTGGCATACTTAATTTATTGGAAAGACCCAAATGAGATGCCAAAAGTTTTTTTGTGACCTTGAAACGAATTTTGGTAATTCATAGAAAAAAACTATAGCTGACCAATTACTGTAAAAAGTTGACCGTTTATCACGATCTAGAGATCTTCCGGACGGTATACTTTTTTTTGTAAATTTCCCTTAATTGAGGTGGCAGAAATCGCGCGTGACCTTGAGAAACTTTAAGCCTTTATTACAAGTTATCTAGGGCTGACCAATTTCTAGGACTAGTTGATCCTTTCTGACCAATTACTGACCAATTAGATGGAATTTCAATTATCAAATTTCCCTTATATGAGGTGCCAAAGGTCCATAGCCCAAGTTGATTGGGTTTGTACGTGTTAGTGAACAAATATGTGTACATATGTATTTCAACTTGTTTGCCACAACTTGCCCGTGCGTATGGCCTAGAGGTAACAACTGAAACGGGGTAGTTTCGAAAATCACAGAAAAGGTGTTTTCATCTGAAATTTGATAGTTTTGTTTGGCAGCTCATTTCATTTTTGAATTTCTACTGGTCGTTAGTTGCTAATTATCCGTTGTTATTGTTTTTTGTTTCTAAATCTCTTCAAACTGTTTCCAATTGGGTGTGTTCATCGCCTGTAAAGGACTTATCCTTTGCTTTTTTATCTAACCGGCTTGCAACCGTGACCCCCCCCGAGTAAATCTTGGCACCCCCTAGGAGGCCGTGACTCACAGTTTGAAAAATACTAGTATCAACAATTCGTTAAATAACTTGGAGCTCAAAAACAAGTATGCTATTTGATAACTTGAGAAAACATGAATATATACAAAAAAAAACATTTGAATCCTTAAAGTAGTTTTCTTAAAAACTAGTATTTTATATGAGAAATTTGTAAATATTTAAAACAAAATTGGTACGCCAAATTAGTAAACTTAGATTCGACAAAACTCATCAACCCGTTTTTGAAATATTGAATTTTCAAAAAAAATATTTTAATATTTTAATAAAATTATAATAATATTTTCTTTAAAATACAATTAGTTTTTTTTTTTTAATTATGATATGTAATAGGCTTCGTGAAATAACTCCCCAATGAAATAACTCCCCAAATTGAAAATGAAATAACTCCTCAAAATATGTATGGAAATTGGAGGTTTTTTTAAATGAAAGAATTTCCCAAAATTGGGGATTTATTTCATGGTTTTTTAGGGACCTTTTTCATTATTAATTGGGAGGTAATTTCATGATGAAATAAGTCCCCAAAATAGGCAATAAAAGAAGTCCCCAAAAATATTCTGTTCAATGTAACGGGTGATTTTTTAAGAGGTTTAGAACTTTAAAAAAAAAAAAAAACACAAAAAATTCGAAAAAATTAATGAAATATTTATTTGAATCGATAGTTTGAACTTTGCAATTTAATGTTTAAAGATAATTTCATGCAAATGTTGACCGCGGCTGCGTCTCAGGTAGCCCATCCGCTTAGTCCAATTTTGGCATACTCTTTCACACATATCGGCCGGTATCTCACGAATGAATGCATGGATGTTGGCTTCCAGTGCGTCAATCGAAGCGGGCTTGTCCCTATAGATATTAGCTTTGACATACCCCCACAAAAAATAATCTAATGGTGTCAAATCGCACGATCTAGGCGGCCAATTGACCAGCCCGAAACGTGAAATTAACTGTTCACCAAACTCGCCTCGCAATTGCGCCATTGTTTCGCGTGCTGTGTGGCATGTGGCACCGTCTTGTTGAAACCACATATCATGCAAGTCGAGAACTTCCATTTCGGGCAAAAAAAAGTTTGTTATCATCGCTCGGTAGCGTTCACCATTGACAGTAACGCTGCGGTTCGCATCATCTTTGAAGAAATATGGCCCAATAATGCCGCCGGCCCATAAACCGCACCAAACAGTGGCTTTTTCGGGATGCATTGGTAGCTGTTGCAATGCTTCTGGCTGATCTTCACTCCAAATGCGGCAATTATGCTTATTTACGTACCCATTCAACCAAAAATGAGCCTCATCACTGAACACAAGCAGCGCGCGATGAAAATTTCGAACCGAGCACGAATTTTGATAGTAAAATTCAATAATTTGCAAGCGTTGTTCATTTGTAGGACGATCCATGGTTAAATTGCAAACCAAACTGAAGCTGTTTGACAGTGACACAAGGTACTAAACACACGTCAGCTGTCAAAACCAGTGTTGCCAAAACCAAACCAGCTAAAAAATCACCCGTTATTATATTTCTCTTCGATTTATGCTACTTCAATACAAAAAATAGAAAAATCTAAAATCGGTAATACAGGAAAATTAAATTCAAAGCAACTGCGTGGGGGGTGTCTGCGATATGTCAAGTGGGTGGCATGGCATGAAGCAATCCGGCAGTCCGGCATGGCGCGGTGGTCCGGTGGCTGCGGCGCGGAGTGGTGCGCGTGGTGCGGGCGCATTATACGCGGCGCTACCACCGCTGCCCGACTAGCACGCGACACAGCGCATGCCACCACCGCCGCCCGACCGCTGCGCCCCCCAAACCCAGCCAGTACCATTGGAATTCATTTGTCACATCGCAAGCACCCCCCACCCACCCAACTAACAATTCAGTTTCTATTAGCTTAGAAATATTGATATGTTGTAAGTCTGGATATGTATAAGGCTTCTATAAAGCTTTCATTAAAAATAAATTTCATATAGAAGTCATGATTTCAATAACTGTTTCTTTAAAATTGTTTGAAAGCTGGATATAGAAAATTAAACGAGGCTAGCATCTTTTTTCGGATGGACCTCTGAAAATTAATTTAAAGCAAGGACATCAAGCTATGACTCTATGAAGATTCTATAGACTTATTTTATTGCAGTTGCTGTCACTCAGCCTTCAAGAAGTTGCTGTTACAGTTTCCAAGAAGTTTTATCGAATACTTCACTTTGACATGTGAAATCTTAGACATGAACCATTTTGACATGTGAAATCTTAGACACGAACCATAATAGAAAATGTCGGATTTATATTACAGAGGCTCAAACTTGTAAAAGTCATTTTAAAGAAGCTTTTTAAAAACAATTATTATATATTGCGTAAATTATTGTCTAGTTGCGTTAATGTCTTGTTCTATTTCAAATCTTTTGTTAAAAGACATATACACTAACGCACTAACACCAATCCTATTGCTATACCAAATAAAAACAAAAAACAGAATTTACAATAGTTCAAATACAATCAAGTATAAAAATATATCGATTTCATAATAAGAAAAATATTTTTGGTGAGAAACAAAAATGGGCGAAATTTATGTTTTAGCTCTGATAAACTTGAACTAAACTGCTGTGGTCAAATTCAACTTGTGTATGATATGTACTTTTGTGTGAGCGTTCAACGTTGCCACTTATAAAGGAAATTAAAAAATTATTTTTTATTATAAATCTACAGCTTATTTTCCAAATTTTAAAAAAGAAAAAGGTTAATTTTTTGTCTGCATCTTCCGAATCATATCTGCGATGGGCGAGTAGGTAGAGTGCTGGACTGTCATATAGGTGTTCGATCCCTAGAATCGTAAGAAAAGCATTTGTGTTTTACAATCATTTCCAATACAATAACTTACAAATAATCGTTTCTGAAACACAGTTTCAGGTTACAAATGATTTAAATAGTAAAAAACCACTTCAAAGAAATTATAATAAGTACTCCTTTTTTTCTTTTATTTTTCATTCTCTGTAAGAGTTGTATTATCCACTTCTAGTAGATATTATACCACCTATACATAAAGCCTCATAACTCTATTAAACTTGTGCTCTTTTCCTTATAGAAATCTTTCTGAAGCTATCTGTCGAAACCTAAGCTTCATTAATATTTCAAATAGCGCTCGTTAAAACTTCTTAGAGACCGTCAAGAACTTACTTTAGAACTTCGATAATGTTCTCCTTTTTATGTTTAAGGAAATTTACAGATGTTTCTAAGAAATAACAAAGTCTATTCAGCAAGGCCGAAACGAAGCTGAAATGTTGTTTGGGCAGTTGCTTTGAATTTCATTTTACTGTACTCCTGATTTTAGGTTTTTTTTATTGTTTTTTGTATTAGTTAGCTGTCCATATTGTAGAAGAAATTTAATTTAATTTTTTGTTACGTTAAATGAGAAAATTCATGAGAAATCTTTGGGGACTTATTTCATATTTTCTTATCAAAAAGTTCGCTACACGTACAGTAATTCACCGATTTTTTTTCCTTTCAAAATCGTTGGAGCCGTTTTTTAGATGTATAAGCATTTCTTTAAAATGGTTGTATGGCAGGTACCATTATTTTTGAAGCAAGAAAAAAATTTAATTTTTCCTCGGGATAGTTACGAAAAAACTTTAAGTTCAAAATTTGAAATAAAAAATCGCTTGGTTTATCGTGGTTAGTGGTTTATTCTGTAGGTCGAGGTACAGACAGGTAGATATACAGACACAATTTATGCAGCCAAAATAAAAATTTGACCTAGACAAAATTCTGGTAAGGCTGAAAATTGGTACAGACCTTCCCACTCGAGCAGACAAAGATATTCAAGGTCAAGTGCCGAAAAAAAGTATCGCCTATTACTTTCAAAACATTTTTTTAAATAACTCACCCTATTGAAAATGAAAATTAAATAACCGTTATTTTTGGCTTTTAACCAAATTCCTAAAATAATTATATCTTTTTGTAATGGTAAGCTTAAGGACAATAATTTTATATATTCTTATAAGGGATCAAATGATCTATAAACTTTACTTGAACACTTTCCGAAAGCATTTACTGTTAAGGAGTTCTACCGCAAAAAAATGATATTTTCGTCAATTTACCTTTTTTTATAGCACACTCAGGGGGATTATGATTACCCTTTTTAATGTTATGACTTATAATCCAACACAGCGCGAGTGTTTAGAAAAGTGGAGAGGGTGAGGAGATGCTGATGCACTTTGATCCTGAATGTTTGTACATTACAATGAAGGGGAAAAAACGAGTTAGACAAAGCATTCAACATCCGAGTAGTACGGCTAAAGAAAGAACCTCTGTATTTGACAGTAGTCCAAAAGTTTGGCTCAAGGGTAAACTGATGAGCATTCATAGCTTGACAAGTATTACGGTGAAATTGCTTCAGAGGTGGAATGCAACTGGCTATATTATTTGAGCATTGTTGGTAGAAAAAACGATAGAACAGTGTGAGACAGGGGACATTACGACTGACAGTGTTCTAGGGAATCAAAAGTTTTTATAATGTTTGTATCAACTATAAGTTCTATTCTGGATTCTATCTAAAACGCTAAAAAAGTTATGATTCCGAAACCATCGTTTTTCCGAAAAAAAAATGATCGCATCTTTTTTTTTGTAGTGAACTGCTAGATCTTCAAAATTTACCCTCATTACTTTTCGATAGCGTTAATGGTTTAAAAGAAATAGGCGAAAACCAACTTTTTCGACACTTGACACTTGTATGCTCGAGTGTGATTGACAAGGATTTTTGGCAGATGATTTGATATCCAAAAAGGTTGGATTTTGGCCAGATATGCGAATTTGTATATCCTTATAGTCCTTTATTTCATTATTCACTTAATAACAATACACATATTAAACTCTTTTAATGATAATATTTATAGAAAGATACTTTAAAAGTCATAAATCTCATAAATCTACCTTTGGCAAAATAGTCGTTAAATATTCAATATGGTCATGATTCAGGAAACGAGAGCTTTTAATAGATATTAATATTGCCATCACAAAATTCACAAGAATATATGAATCCCTCTGAATTTTAAATTCTTCATTTTTTTCCATATGTGTGCGGTGATATCGTGATATCTACGAAAAGAGGCGTCAATTTGGTGGCTTCAATTGGTGTGTTAAAAATAAAACATAATAAACGTTTAACTTTTCACATATGTATGTATCTACAAATGTTGTATAGTAGGTACAGAGTATTATATAGGTAAGGTATATAGGTGGTGATAAAATAAACATCAAAATAAAAAACCCCCCAATGGCATAAATTCAAAATAAACGTAATGAACATTAATAGTCGTAAAAACTTATGTGTTGAACCATCATCAACAACGAGTGGAAGCATCCGAGCTCTGAGCTATAACTGTTATTCTTTCTTTAACGTCTCTTGACATATCATCGATAATCAATTTGGTATTGGTGTTGGTGAAATGGTGATGTTGATGATGCTGATATTCCATTTGGGACTGACACAGGCCCGTATTCATACATTGTATTGTGATAAGAGAGGATCCTAATAAAAATGTATTGTGATTAGTTCAAAATATAGACACACAATTTGTATTGGTTTTATTTGATAAGAAAACTGCAAGGAAATTAAAAAAAAAACTGGGTGCGACACACACTGGTAACTTCCCATCGATCGATTCCATCGGAAGCTAAAGGCCTGATGTTTAGGCCCCGCCCCTGTGCTTCGGTTGGCAGCCTTTAGGGCAACAAATACATGTACCCGACAAAATTAAGAATTGCCAACACATTAATAAATGAAATGAGATATGGCAATGGAATTTTAATTTGTACATATTTCTCCCTCAGCTTTTAGTAGTTTTTGCTTTCATTTCACCTTTTTAAATACAAAATATTTCAATTTATCTAATCACTGTGAAGAATGTGATTAACTGTGGTGTTTGAAAGAAACATATGATGACTCTATCTTAAAATTTGCGTCCACTTTACATTGAGCTAGAGCCTAAATGACTGTAAATCAAAAAGAGCTCCAAAGCCCCAAATGAAATCTCCAGTTGGAGAGTGAAGTTTTGTCCATTTGGTATGAGAATCAACTTTACTTCTTTTTCTTTAATTCGTTCTTGAGCGTAGTACGCAGCTGAAACGAAACGAAAATTCTAATACAGAAATTGAAACAGTGAAATCATAAACGAAAAATTTCGTTGTGATTTTTCGAATGTAGTAGCGAAATGTCAATAGAACAGAAAACTGTAGTAGATTATTACATCCAAGTCTCCACTTTCTTTCACACACAGTTAATTGCCCGACACAATTTGCTTGACGAAAATTTGGCAGTTTGTCTAATCTTGCAGTTGAGTTTTATTTTAAAATTGAAAGGGGACCAAGAAAGCCAATGAAGAACATAGACAACACTATTGTTTGGAACCCTTAATACCAAAAAGGGCGAAACGAAGAGAAAAACAAAAAAACAATTCACATCATATGAGAAAAAAATTGACTTTTGATTTTGTTTTGTTTTTTTTTTAAATTTATTTTGACACAATCTGATTAAACTATCCATAGGTACATATTTTTCGGCGATCGGTTCGTGTATTATTTCATTGTCAATGTGGAGACCCCACAAAATTTTCGTTTCACTTCAACTGCGTGCTAGGCTTTAGGAGATATTTTTGTTTAAACTTATAGTTTCTTTAAATCTAGATTCCCTAAATGCGAAAGAAACTTTACATACACCCAACCTCGCACCCACCCCGAATCCTATAATGAGCCCAAGCAGGGGGCCATAATGCTCGCGTATTTCTATAAATAAACAATGACGTTTTCTATATTTATGAATCAATAATATCCTTAATTCCTTTCCACTTTAGGTGGAAAAAAATTCCACCAAATTTCGGGTGTAGTTATAGTTCCCTCTCACGTTGGGTATGGATTACTTTTTGAAAAGTGAAATAGATTCTTACACTTATGATGGAAAGAACTCCCATGTGGAGCAGATGCCCATGGAATTATTTTCCTTCGTCGTGTTTGTCCACTAGCTGAATATGAGAATCCAAAAAAATTCGTTTGTCAACTCCCAAATTAGAAACTATTCAATTTGTCTGTTTTCATAGCAAACCACGAAAAACAAAAAAAATTCCTCTGGCACCCCAAATCAAATTATAAGGGTTTTCGGATAATTGGGTTTGTTTTTTCACTAGCTCAACATGAAAATCCAAACAAAAATTAGATTGTCCATTACCAAAAAAAAAAATAGTCAACTTTTCTTTTGAGCACTGAAAAATAAAAAGTGCTCCAACGCCCCTAAATGAAGTCTTAAGGGGGGGGGGGGGTATTTTATGGTGCACCGGCTTATTATTACAATCCATAAGAAAAATGTTTTTCCACCCCAAGGGAACAAGTTATTCAACTTCAACCACCAAACGAAATTTTAAGGGGGTGCAGTCAAGTGGGTTCGTTTTTCCACCTGTTGAATATGAGAATCAAAAGAAATCGTCTGTCCACCCCCAAGATAAAAATTTTTCGATTTTTCTGTTCTTATAGCAAAACCACGAAAAACTAAAAAAGTCCTCCACTATGCCCAAATGAAACCATTGGGGATTACGGCTGATTGGGTTCGTTTGTCCACCTCAACATGAAAATCTACAAACAAAATTTTTTGTCCACCCCACCAAAAAAAAATAGTCAGCTTTTCTTTTTTGCATTGAAAAACAAAAAGTGCTCCAACGCCCCCAAATGAAGTCTTAGGGGGGGTGGAGTTAATTGTGTTCGTTTTTCCAGCCCCAGGGGATATGTTAATTAATTTTTTTTTAGCACCGAAAAACAAAATAAAGGTCCAAACACCCAAACGAAATTATGGGGTACATTTTTGGAAAGCTTTGATATTTCAGAATTAAGAATTATGGCATTCGGCGGGTTATTGCTGACATACGGCCTTAAGTGCTGCAAAAAGTTGTAGAAAATTGGGCCTCTCTTGATTTTATTCGAGCCAACCGCGGCAGCTACTTGCCCGAAATAATTTTTAAAACATAATGGGAAACCCTTAACTTTATAATAAAGCTAAATTCTTGGCCTTAACATGAAATCATATGCATTTTATTTCAACTTGAAAACCACACGTCTAAAAAAAACACCCGTTACTAAAATGAGAAATACCTCTCATCTCTCTCAATTTCAAATAGTGAAAGATGATTGTGACCTCATAAAGTTACAACAGTATACGGGCCTTCCCCATTTAGTTGAAGTTTCGGTGAAAGTCTTACCTTCTCCAGTGTCTTATTGATCCCAAAATATGCTCCGGAAGCTCCCTCATGCATCTCTTGAAGAACGTCATTAGCTTTGGATCGAGGTATGATTAGCTGCATCACATACGATTTGCCGTCATTGGACTCCCACTTACGTCTTAGTACTCCTTCTAGTACATGAAGACAGTCCTATTGTGCCCAATACGCCCTAAGAATTGGACTTCTATCGGAGATGTCACCCCATTCTGGTTTCTCCTGGTGTTCTTTCCATGCAAGAATGGGTTCAATATCCGAGTCTTCTTGTTGGGTGGTCCTCAGTTCTTCACTACTCCAACCGTAAATGGGATCGATTCTTAATCGCTGGATGGCAGCTACCTCCTTTTCTTCTTGACGTGTGCAATGCTTGCAGTCGGTTTTGCATATGCTACTAAGAGAATAGACTAAAAAACTACTCCTTAAAATGTCAGAAGAACTTTTTTCCTTAAATCTTAAAGTGAAGTGGGTGACATTTCAACTGTCAAATGGAAATTGCAATACTTTTCGAAGATCTGTCTTAAAAATAAAAAAAAACTACTTAAATAAAAGTTATTTCTTTAGTAAACTGCACAAAAAATTCCTTTAATCACTTTTAACTGGAATCTGCAAAGTTTGCTTTAAGTCGTTAAAATTAAAAAGGTTTTGCAAAAAATATTTCTGCCCTCAATCAAAATCGAATTGCAGTACAAAAATTTTGTCGATGAACCGCAAACGTAATTTATTTGAGGTATCTCCGGAACAAAACACTACCAACAAAAGGAATTCTGTTGCCAAAAAATCAATAATCGGAGTAGGAGAACTAACTGTTGCCGAATTGAAAACCATCTTAAATGAGTCTCTTGAGGAAAAGCTTAAAGATCTGGCCACCAAAAGCGATTTTCTAACTCTTTCGAATGAGATAATATCTTTGAAGACCCTTAACGCTCAACTCAACAACAAACTCATTGTCATGACGGAAAGGTGCGATCTTCTTGAAACTCAACTGGAAATTCTTTCGCGCAAAACCAACGAAAAGTCTATTGTGATACACCACAGCACAGAAACCGATGCAATCCAGCAAACAGACTTGCAAGGGGCTTCTGAAGTTAAGCGAAGGCGAAGAAATGCAAGTAAATAGATCCAAACAAATACACAACAACAACACTGAACGAGGTACCGTCATAATGGAGCTTCCATTAGCGGAGATCACCGATAAACTAATTGCCGCCGCACATACACCAAAGGTTCCGGCATTAGCATATTTCGCGAGCAATCACTTTTATCTCGAGAAAAAAGACAATCACTTGTGGAAACCAAAAACAAATTACTGCAACTTAATCAAAATGTAAAAATTCTGGTTAAAGGAGACAACAAACTGCTAATCAACAACAAAATCTTTATTTATAAAGTTTCGCGTGGTTTGATTGTCAAATCTGCAGCTGAGATATCATTTTTAAGTGAGTTGTTTGGTGACAGATGCTACGAGTTCTTTGACTGCAGCGAGGGAAAGTTGGCTCCGATTCCGAATAGTTCTTCCTCTTTTGGCCACCTATCGTAGCGAGCGCCACCTGTGGATCGGATTTCGCAACATGTTAGAGAGAAAAAACAATAGGTAAATTCTGTCGTCTGCCATAATTCACTTATTTTACTTATCAACATATTTATATGTTCTTATAGTTAATATTACTGGTCTCAAAAGTAAACTTTTCCAACCAGACTTTTTCAAGTATTTACAACAATTTGATACGAGTATAATAATTCTAATAGGAACCTTTGTAGAAGAAAAAAACCAGAATGAATTTTTAAAATATTTCAAAGATTTTAAAGTAATGTTTACACCTGCGGTTAGATCAAATATATACGGAAGAGCCAGTGGGGGTATTTTATATGGGATTAAGAAATGTTTATGGGGCAATTTAGTTAATTTTAAGATTATTGAAAGAAAAATCATCTTTCATATGGTTAGCAGTAACTTAAACTTTTATATTATTCCTATCTACTTGAATTGCAACAATTGGGTAAACGAATTCGATGATTTAGTGGATTTTCTGAATAACAATTCCTTTGATAATGTATTGATCGTCGGGGACTTAAATGCTAGGATTGGTTGATATCAGAATTCTTTTTTTAATATTTTACGACCGCGAGTTACAGTATCTGAGTGTAGAAATTCCAAAGATGACGTTTTTAACCGTAACGGTCGGAGTTTAATTGAGTTTTTTGAAATTTTTGGGCTAGTTGTTCTAAATGGATCTTCCAAAAGCGATGCCTGTGGGGAATTTACTTTTGATAGTACACAAGGACAATCCGTTATTGACTTTGCTGCGATATCAGGAAACTGGCTGAACATGTTTGAAGACTTCGAAGTAGCTCTAGTTAACTACTCGGCTCATTTTCCAATTGTTATCAAAATACAATCAGCGGAATTAATTCAACAGTCTACACTGACAAGCTTTAGTAAGCTCAAATGGTCGGAAAACAATGCAATTCTCTACAAAAGATTATTAAGTACCCACTCGCATTCTCTAATTAACCAATCCATACATTCTGTTGAGGAAACATGTGAAAGTATAGAACGTGTCATTAAGGCCTCGGCCCCTTTTGCGGTGAAGAATTCACAAACATTTGCACCGAAAAATTTATGGTTTGACAATGATTGCAAAAGTCTTCGCAAACTTTCATTTGTTTACCTTAAACTCTTTAGAAGGACAAATTCACAATTTTTCAAAAATATTTACCTACGTGTCAATAATGATTATAAAAAAATGTGTTCATCTAAGAAAACCATCTATTTACAATATATAGCTAAGAAATTGGAGAGCTGTACTAACTCTAAATTATTCTGGGATACAGTGCGTGAACTCGGTGGCCGAATTCAAGGTATGAAGTACTCTTTAGAAGCTGAGACGTTAGCGGCTCATTTTAAAACTCTACTCTCAGCTGATGAGGATCTTCATACCTATGACTATGCGATGCCTTATACTACAGTGAGCGAGTTAGATATGGCTATTTCACTATCCGAATTGGAAGCAATACTCCAAAAAATGAAAAATAATAAAACTCCTGGCATGGACGGCATACCTGTCGAGTTCTTCAAAAACTCCACTCCCGAATTTAAAAATTATCTCATCTCGTTCTTCAATAGACTTTATAACGATTCATGTGTCCCCACCAGTTTCAATGTTTCTGTTATTTTTGCCATTTTTAAGAAAGGTGATACGAATGCTGCTGAAAATTATAGAGGTATTTCGATACTAAACACAATAAGAAAACTGTTTAATGCGATTCTGAACGAAAGGCTCACAAAATGGGTTGAGGAAAACAACATTCTAAGCATTTTTCAAGCTGGTTTCCGCCCAGGTTTTTCGACCATGGACCATATCTTTGCTATTTCGAGTATCGCGAGACAGTTTATCGATATGAAAAGGAAGTTATACGCGTGCTTTGTTGATTTTAAGGCTGCATTTGATAGAGTCAATAGACAAGCTTTAATCTATAAGCTCTCATGCATAGGTTTGTCACGAAAGTTTCTTCAAATGTATGCCAACTTTATGTCATCAACAAATGCAAGGGTATGGGATGGCCGTTCATTCTCGAACAGATTTGCAACAACTGCTGGTGTCCCCCAAGGATTTATCCTTAGTCCTTTACTGTTTGCTCTATTTATTGATGATATCTGTGATGTTCTCCCTGGAGGGGTTAATTATGCCAACATTAAAATCAAAGTCCTGTTATACGCTGACGATTTAGTGATACTCGCTGACAATCCGTTCACACTACAAATGCAACTTAACCGACTTAATTCATTTTGCGAATCTTGGGGTCTTCAAACTAATAGCCAAAAAACGAAGATTGTCATATTTGAAAAGAGAATATCGAGAAGACGACCAGAAGAAAACTGGTCTATTAATAATGCAAATATCGATGTTGTACAGCAGTTTAAGTATTTGGGAGTCCTTCTTACCCACAATTTAAGTTTTCTCAATCACTCCAAAGAAAAAAGTAATGAAGCTAAAGTGGCCCTAAATATAATGTGGCCAAAGTTTTTTTCCATTCAAAATATCGATTTAACCTCTAAATATAAAGTTTTTAATGCGACAGTTAATGCTTGCATGTTATATGGTGTACAAGTATTCGGCTATACCCACCTCGAAGTTTTCGAATGCGTGCAAAGGAATTTCTTCAAGAGACTATTTCGTTTACCAAATTCAACACCAAATTATGCCATATACATAGAATCAGGTATAACTCCTATATACATACATAATTTGAAGGCAAGCGCGGACTATATTACTAAAGTAATGAAAAGAGGTGATTCCTGTCTTCACAAAATCATTTTGAAAAAATTGCTCCGAGTAAATGCATCCCCGTTCACAGACTGGAATCAACTAGCTATTCGCCACGACACATCACTGAATTTGTCAGAAAATAATGTTGACAATTGGCAGGCCCAGTTTGCAGATTTAATTTCCAACGTTGATCATAAATTATTTGTAGATAACCTGTCGAGAGCAACTTCTTCTGCATCAAGATGTATCTACAGACATTTAAATCATCAACTGCAATCGGATGCCAATTACTTTCGAAACGAATATTCAGCATCTGTTATAAGCATTATTTTTAGAACGAGAGTTGAAATTCTAAACCTCAATTTTATACCTCATCGCGATGACCTGCCCCAGCTCTGTAATCTATGTAACAGAAGAGAGAATGAAGATATCTACCATTTCGTGGCTGCTTGTCCAATTCTACAAGAAATTCGTCGGTTATATTTTCAGGAAAGTTTTATAAGGATTCAAAAACTTTACGAAATTTTAAACGGAGTATCAGGCTGGCTCAGCCTCTTTAAATATTGCCAACATGCTCTTACATACAGAAATAGTTTCCTTTAACATAATGCGATCGATTCCCCACTTGCTGCAATTTCATGCTATATAATCCATTTTTGGTTTAAATCACGGCAAATTGATTCGTAAAATTGAAAAAATTCTATTGCTAACCTAATCGAAACTGATGCTTTTTCTTTTGTGTTTCAAATCACGTTAAAATTGAGAACTTTGGTAAAAATAATTGATCTAATAAGTAATTTATTCAAATTGTTAAATATTTTGTGTTTCAAATCACCGGTAAAATTGGGAACTTTTGGTATAAACACTCGTAGTTAATAAACTAAGTAATATAATATAAAATATTTTATAAATGACTTTTTTAAAAATAGTTAATCATGTAAGCAAATAATATTTGTTTAATATTTTGTGTTTCAAATCACCCTTAAAATTGGCCACTTTGCTAAATATGTGTATCTAATTAACTCAGCAAATGTATAATAAAATTGTTAAATATTGTGTGTTTCAAATCACGACAAAATTTTTAACTTCAAATATGCTACATAATTATTGTTGCGATTAATTGAACATTTTTGTTTGCAGTTACTTATGTATGTATGAAAAAACTCTTAAATTAAATATTTTTTAAAATTATTTTTATGTTTATATTATACTTATATTTTCTAGAATTTTGCAATTATCTTTTTTTATTTTTTAAATCATGTAATGTTATCTCAGGCAGACGGCAGTATTGCCAGGTCCTATATTCTTAAGAATACAAATTGTAAAATCCGATGTAAAAAAAAAATAAAGAATCTATCTATCTATCTATCTATCTACCTATCTATCTCTATCTAAATCTTTAAGAAAGCCCAAAAAAATCTATCGATTTATAGCCGTTTTTAGATTATTTATTTTTAATGGAATGCTGGAATTGGCCCGACAACTTTATACAGCGTACTTAAATTGATAATCGGTCAATACAATTTAGTAAAGAAATCCAAAATAAAACATAATTTAAATGGTTTTTCTAACCACTTTTTCGAATTATAGTTTTTTTTACTTTAAAATGGGCGCGGGCTCTCAAAATTCAATTTTGGAAAATTTCCCAGAACAAAATTACTTCTTTCAAAATCATTAACAAAATCCACGATAGCCATTTTGAAAATAAATTTTTTTAAAAAATTCCGACACCCCTAGTATGCATGGAAGTGTTTTGTAACCGATGTGTTAATTCATAAACGTCAAATGTTTCCACATCACTGCTTTTTTGTGATGCTGATGCGTGACGCAGCTAATGCTGATACAATTGCATCAGCAACAAGATATCAAGAATTTTCTTGATTGTTATTTGCTTGAAGTTTGCGTATCACTTGATGCAAGTTTGCAATAATGAGCACGTTATTTAAAAAGTGATGCGGGTTGTGCATCATCTCTGCAACGATGCGTTTGTGAATTTGCACGATATTAGAGCTAGAAGTTCTCTTCTGGTCACACAATTATTTCTTTCTCGCTTTGAGAGTACCTTGCTGTAGGCGATGACCTTCTCTTCCCTATCATGAACTTACGACAATACAGCTCCAATTCCCACGTTACTTGCGTCAGCGTCGATGATGAAAGGTTTCCCTGGTGTTGGATAGGCCAAAACTGTTTTTTTGCATAGGCGCAACCCCCCTTCCCCCAAGAAGTGAACCTGTATACGCCGCTACTGATGCTTTTACTTCCGTTATGTGTTGCAATGATACGAAAAAAGAAACTATACAAATATTCACTAAAAATTTTATAGTTTATTATTTTGTTTTTTAACTTCAAAACTTCGCGGAACTTTGCAACACAGTTTGGGAACCGAGTTGCTAGAGTATAACTCAAGTAGGGTCTCTGTCTTTCAGACTTTTGGTGAAATCGTTGATTCTCTATGTTGATTCATTTCCCCACACATCATCCTTCTCATAGGATCGACCCACATTTCAAAATAATTATGCAGTCAGTCATTTCCGACATTTCTGAAATTTTCAATTTTATTGTGTTGATGTGTCGTTTCTGGGAATTCAAAAAATTTTATATGAGTTTGAATATTCGATATGTCTACTTCAAATATAAAAAATCTTTTCCATCTCTGCCGACTGGTCTAGTAGAAATTTTCATAATATTCAAAACGTTGTCTCTGGAATAAAAGATAACAGCAACTTGTGACTTTAATCATTTAAATCACGTTGAACGAACGAAAAACGTCACTGGCACAGCATCAGTTCAACTATAAAGACTCTTGGTAGTATTACTCCCCATTCACATGTCCATTCTAATAATTTTGTGTACAATTTTCATTTTCATTTTCATTCTCAAAATCATGGAGTGCTCTCTGTACCATATATGAACTCGATTTGATAGGTTTTATACAATGTAGGTGGCTTAAAGCTTTTGTGTACCTACGCCTATTACACCAAATACCAAATGCGACCCGGCCTGTCCTGTCCTCTGTCCTTCGGTAAAATTTGTTCTGCCGTGAATTGGCATCAAATAACATTGTTAATGTGATCACAGTGTGATTCTGAGAATGTTCCTACATCTACATACATTATATATAGAATATCCTTCGTGCCATTGAAGTACATATTCCAGTTGGAATGGAGTAAAGATTCACAAGTGCTTATAGACTTCATCGATACTATAACAGAATTTAAAATGGATATGAATGGTTCACACACAAACATTTGCGATTACAAAATTTTAAATTAATTTTTAAGGACATTACATTTCTCCTTCTACCTACTTCTCGTCCTCCTCCTGCGTTACCACGCTGAATGTTTACTGGATGTTTTGTGGTAACGCGCATCCTGCCGTTCCACAATAACAACACTGCCAATAAGCATGAAAATTTATATAGAAGATTGTTCGGAGTAGTAATTTGCATATCGATTTGAAAAAAGCGGATCAAATCTGAATATAGCGTGAATCGAGGATTACTTCGCGTAGTATCTATAAGGTTTATCTAACGCATCAGTAAGATTTTTGTATTATTTGTTGTCTTCTGTATTTGAATTCATTGAAGATGGAAATTCTGGAGTTGAGGGAAGAAAATGTCTCCATTATATATAGGTACCTATCTACTGGTTCTGGGTTAGGCAATTCAAGTCGTAGAGCTTAATAGAACTGGTTTTGTGAAATATTTTTTTCTTTTACTTCAAAATAATCAATGATTTAAGGTCCTTATACCTAAATCAAATCAATTTTATCAAAGAGTTACTTCAAAAAAGAGAGAAAAATACAACCTTCTCGTTTTCTAATGATGGATGCTTTTAAAATCCTTGTAGATCCACTCTGCCAAACGATTATGATTATTTTGCTCTCAGTTTTCCGATAGATTCACAAAAAAAAAACAAAAACAGCTTTGGAAAAGGCACAGTAAAGCTGTTGTTTTGCAATCAATTTTAATGGCAACAGAGACTACGCCCATCACAACAGTGCGCCACCCCCCAATAGTCATTTTTTGATGTTCACTTAAAAATACTTGCTATTTGATTGGAAAATAAAATTAAATCAATAGAGCCACTTAGAGTCGTGTTTAATGGCTAGTGATTATTTGAAAAATTATTATTATTATCTATGGCCACGTGTAATGGGGTCAAGTCAAGAATGACTTCCATAGCGGCTGCAGGGTAGGTTTTCATTGCTCCGATGATGCAAATGCATGCGAGCCTCTGTACCTTTTCTACTGGTTTCCAAGTTGTAGTAAGTTCGGTTCTATTGTGCCATGCGACCGCCCCAAAGGTAATGATGGGTCTTACCATCATGGTGTACATCCATCTCAGGATGTTTGGCTTACAGCCCCATTATTTAGCGGGCAAGTCTCTTGCATATCATGAGAGCTTTTGTGGCTTTTCTGACATGTTTTTTCTAGATGAGTTTGCTATCTAGTGTAATGCCTAGATATTTAACCTCCCTCTGGATGTCGATTTCTTCACCATTCAACCAACTGGAGAGGTTTCATATGCGTGGTAGAAGTCTCTTTTCAGTAAATGGGACTATCATTGTCTTTTCCCCAGCTAATATTCAATACCACTGATGGACACCATATTTCATGTTATTTTAAATTCTCTCTGAATAATATCACAGAGCGTTTCTTCGAATTTTCCCAAAGCTGTTATAACAATGTCATCCGCGAAACCATGAGAAAACTGAATTTCCAGCAATTTATCTACTTTAAAACTTCCACAGTAAGGGTTGTCCTGTGGACAGCCTCTTGTTGTGACAACTGCCTGGTCACTATGTCCTGCATATGGCTCCACAGTTCTTATACCTAGCATTCTACTTATCTATCTGATTATAGTGATGCAAACCCTTTAACACTCTTCCTTACCAAGGCCCTATTAACGGCTTCATGTAACGTGTTGTTAAGGCACCCTCAACGTCCAGGAACGCACATAAGGCGTTTCTTTGGAGTTTAGAATATGCGTATGGTGTTTGTGAGTACGAACAATATTTTTTTTGGCATTTCTTATTTCTCTGTTATATCGGGGTTTTCAATAAGAGCGCTACAAAAGTTTTTTTAAATAAAACAAAAACGGTTTTGGATATCAATGAAATTCTTTATTCTTGTTAAAGGAGTTTGATGCCATTATGTATGGAACTCGATTTCTTTTGCATGGCTACCACGGGCACGCTGCAGAAGTCCAGACGCTGAACCCAATTTTCGACGGTTTTCAAGCACAAATCGGCCGATACTGCTGCAATTTCACGTTCGATATTCGTACGAAGTTCATCAATCGTCGGTGGCTTATTGGCATAGACCATAGACTTAACGTAGCCCCACAGGAAATAGTCTAACGGCGTCAAATCGTGCGACCGAGGCGGCCAAGCGACTGGACCATTCCGTGAGATAACACGTTCTCCAAATTTGGTTTCCAATAAATTGATTGTGACATTCGTTGTGCGGCTTGTGGCACCATCCTGTTGAAACCACATGTCCTCCAAGTCCATATCATCCAATTGGGGCCAAAAATATTCGGTTATCATTGAACGGTAGCGATCCCCATTCACATTAACGTGCCGGTCTTGATCATCACGGAAGAAGTACGACCCAATGACTACGCCGGCCCATAAACCACAACAAACCGTAATTTTTTCGGGATGCAATGATGACTCATGGAGTACGTGTGGATTGCTGCCTGACCAATACAGCATATTTTGTTTATTCACGAAGCCATTCAGCCAGAAATGAGCCTCATCGCTGAAGATGATTTTTCGATGAAAATCCGAATCATTTTCAGGTTGTTGCTCAGCCCAATTCACGAACATACGACGCTTCCGGTGGTCAAGCGGCTTCAGTTCTTGCGTCAATTTTATCTTGTAAGGAAGTAGGCCAAGATCTTTTCGCAAAATTCGCCACAACGACGTCACAGAGTTGCCCAACGTGTGAGAGACACATTTGGGCTTTCTGCAACTGAAGCCTCAGCGGCAGCAATATTCTCGACACTACGGGCACTTCTTTGTCTCACTTACATGGGAACATTTTGTACTGTGCCTGTGGACTCAAATTTTTCCACTAGAAGCTCAATTGTTGATCTGCTAGGGCAATTATGACGACCATAAATTGGACGTAGCGCTCATAACGTTGAGGCCACTGACTCCGAATTTCGGTAGTAAGTTTTAATAATTTCGACTCGTTGTTGGCTCGTATATCTTTCCATCATGAAATGGCAAACCTTACTGAAGAGAAATGTCAAAAGAGCGGCAAGAAATATGACGTCGTTGGCTGTCCCTGTCGCTCTACTTTTGTAGCGTCCCGTTTGAAAAACCCTTTATTTGTTCATTTCTGCAGAGTAGTTGCCCCACTCTCTCTAAGGTAAGTTTTCCTACCTTGGATCTAAGTTTAACAGTTTAATGTTCCACCAAGGAGCATCTCCCTGCCTTTTTATGGGCCAAAGGAGACAGCCCCACTAAACTCATTGACTATGTGTTCTTATTCCAGGTGACTATTAGTTGTTTTAACCTGACCTAGTTGCTCAAGGTTTTCCTTCAGAACGGTTTTATATAGATTCAAATTCGTTTTCTTAGGATTCCTTCCAGAGGTGATCTCTGTGAAAATGTTTTCTAAGGTAAACACTTTAGTTCTATGTTTAGACATTGAATGTTCACTAGAAACTCCCCAGTCTCTAATCAAGCAGCTTAAGTTCGGGGTTCCAAACGTTAAGTCAAAGGCTTCTTTTCTATTTCTGGTTACAAAGGTAGGGGTATTCCCTACATTCAATGTATCTAGATTTGTTTCCAAAATGAATTCTAAAAGGTACTCACTCCTTTGATCTCTATATTTTTACTTCCCCATGTTGTATGGTGAGCGTTTACATCACATCCCACCATAATCGGAAGTCCTTTTGTACTGCAGTAGCATACAAGCTTCCCTACTTCGGTTGGTGGAATATTGGTGTCATCACGAAGTATACGGATGCAGTTTGACTTTTGTGTGAAGAGTTTTGAACTCATCTGTTGTACCAAAGACTGAATCAAAATACCAGCGATTTAATAAAGTTTTTCTTCGTTGGATCTCAAATAAGATGTTGTTCGTGGAATTAATGTTTACCTAGAAGTTCTTCTTCTTCGAAGTTGTTGCTATTAACAGTGGCATTTTGTATTAGCCGCTTGACAGATCTTTCTAAACCGATCTTTGTTTGTTGATGGCATGTCTTGGTCTTGTTCTCATTTACTTGAAGACCAACCAGTTTCTGCTGTTTTTCAATTGCCATATGAAGGCTTCTATAAAGGCCAATTGTTAGAGACCGATTATGTTAATATCATTGGAATTGCCTAGAAAATCGACATATCTGTTGAAAAAAGTGCCTTTAGTGTTAACGCCTGTCCTGCGCAGTATTTGCTCCAGAACGAGATTGAAGTAATCACGTGGTAGCGCATCTTTGTGCAATGCATATTTGGAAAAGTTCTGAAGAACTTTTCCCTAGTTGGATATTGCCTCGGCTATTTTCCAATGTCACGCGACACAACTGGATAAGTTATCCAGGGAACTCAAGTTCAGCCATCGCCATTATAGAGCTATCAATGAATTCTATTATTATGCCCCTTTGAAGGCGATGAAAAATTGGTGTGCCTCGACTTGAAATTCGTTGGTTAATATTCGATTTATAGTCAGTCTGAGTGGCTGGAAGCCATACTGATATTTGCCGATTGTAGTGTTGCTGAACGGCTTAAGAAGCTCACACAATACGATGGATAAGCACTTGTATGCGATGTTTGTCAAGACATAAGCCTCGATAGTTCTGGCAGAATATAAAGGAACAACTTTTTGGTAGATAGGACATATGAAGCTGATAGATCAGTTATAGTTGATGATGGTGTATCCACCCTCGGGGCCTTTGACGCCCTCTCAAATTCTTAGTGGTACTCATATCGGTGAGAACTACTTAAATTTTCTAAAAAAACATCAAAAACATGCTGTTCAAGACATTGCAGCCCCCCCCCCAATTATCGGAATTCAAATTCTTATAAAAATGGCTGCGTGTATTAACGAAAAAACCCCTTCTTTAGAACCTTTAAACCCTTATAGTTTATCTGATTTAGCTTAAACAAAAGAAAAACCTTATATATCTAGGTCTAATATTCCCGAACTAATTGCTCTTTAATGAGGTTATTCATTTTATTCAAATTAACAAGAAAGTTTCTTAAAAGAAAAACAAAAACAGCTTTGGAAAAGGCACAGTAAAGCTGTTGTTTTGCAATCAATTTTAATGGCAACAGAGACTACGCCCATCACAACAGTGCGCCACCCCCCAATAGTCATTTTTTGATGTTCACTTAAAAATACTTGCTATTTGATTGGAAAATAAAATTAAATCAATAGAGCCACTTAGAGTCGTGTTTAATGGCTAGTGATTATTTGAAAAATTATTATGGATAAAATTGTTTTTCTTTTAAGAAACTTTCTTGTTAATTTGAATAAAATGAATAACCTCATTAAAGAGCAATTAGTTCGGGAATATTAGACCTAGATATATAAGGTTTTTCTTTTGTTTAAGCTAAATCAGATAAACTATAAGGGTTTAAAGGTTCTAAAGAAGGGGTTTTTTCGTTAATACACGCAGCCATTTTTATAAGAATTTGAATTCCGATAATTGGGGGGGGGGCTGCAATGTCTTGAACAGCATGTTTTTGATGTTTTTTTAGAAAATTTAAGTAGTTCTCACCGATATGAGTACCACTAAGAATTTGAGAGGGCGTCAAAGGCCCCGAGGGTGGATACACCATCATCAACTATAACTGATCTATCAGCTTCATATGTCCTATCTACCAAAAAGTTGTTCCTTTATATTCTGCCAGAACTATCGAGGCTTATGTCTTGACAAACATCGCATACAAGTGCTTATCCATCGTATTGTGTGAGCTTCTTAAGCCGTTCAGCAACACTACAATCGGCAAATATCAGTATGGCTTCCAGCCACTCAGACTGACTATAAATCGAATATTAACCAACGAATTTCAAGTCGAGGCACACCAATTTTTCATCGCCTTCAAAGGGGCATAATAATAGAATTCATTGATAGCTCTATAATGGCGATGGCTGAACTTGAGTTCCCTGGATAACTTATCCAGTTGTGTCGCGTGACATTGGAAAATAGCCGAGGCAATATCCAACTAGGGAAAAGTTCTTCAGAACTTTTCCAAATATGCATTGCACAAAGATGCGCTACCACGTGATTACTTCAATCTCGTTCTGGAGCAAATACTGCGCAGGACAGGCGTTAACACTAAAGGCACTTTTTTCAACAGATATGTCGATTTTCTAGGCAATTCCAATGATATTAACATAATCGGTCTCTAACAATTGGCCTTTATAGAAGCCTTCATATGGCAATTGAAAAACAGCAGAAACTGGTTGGTCTTCAAGTAAATGAGAACAAGACCAAGACATGCCATCAACAAACAAAGATCGGTTTAGAAAGATCTGTCAAGCGGCTAATACAAAATGCCACTGTTAATAGCAACAACTTCGAAGAAGAAGAACTTCTAGGTAAACATTAATTCCACGAACAACATCTTATTTGAGATCCAACGAAGAAAAACTTTATTAAATCGCTGGTATTTTGATTCAGTCTTTGGTACAACAGATGAGTTCAAAACTCTTCACACAAAAGTCAAACTGCATCCGTATACTTCGTGATGACACCAATATTCCACCAACCGAAGTAGGGAAGCTTGTATGCTACTGCAGTACAAAAGGACTTCCGATTATGGTGGGATGTGATGTAAACGCTCACCATACAACATGGGGAAGTAAAAATATAGAGATCAAAGGAGTGAGTACCTTTTAGAATTCATTTTGGAAACAAATCTAGATACATTGAATGTAGGGAATACCCCTACCTTTGTAACCAGAAATAGAAAAGAAGCCTTTGACTTAACGTTTGGAACCCCGAACTTAAGCTGCTTGATTAGAGACTGGGGAGTTTCTAGTGAACATTCAATGTCTAAACATAGAACTAAAGTGTTTACCTTAGAAAACATTTTCACAGAGATCACCTCTGGAAGGAATCCTAAGAAAACGAATTTGAATCTATATAAAACCGTTCTGAAGGAAAACCTTGAGCAACTAGGTCAGGTTAAAACAACTAATAGTCACCTGGAATAAGAACACATAGTCAATGAGTTTAGTGGGGCTGTCTCCTTTGGCCCATAAAAAGGCAGGGAGATGCTCCTTGGTGGAACATTAAACTGTTAAACTTAGATCCAAGGTAGGAAAACTTACCTTAGAGAGAGTGGGGCAACTACTCTGCAGAAATGAACAAATAAAGGGTTTTTCAAACGGGACGCTACAAAAGTAGAGCGACAGGGACAGCCAACGACGTCATATTTCTTGCCGCTCTTTTGACATTTCTCTTCAGTAAGGTTTGCCATTTCATGATGGAAAGATATACGAGCCAACAACGAGTCGAAATTATTAAAACTTACTACCGAAATTCGGAGTCAGTGGCCTCAACGTTATGAGCGCTACGTCCAATTTATGGTCGTCATAATTGCCCTAGCAGATCAACAATTGAGCTTCTAGTGGAAAAATTTGAGTCCACAGGCACAGTACAAAATGTTCCCATGTAAGTGAGACAAAGAAGTGCCCGTAGTGTCGAGAATATTGCTGCCGCTGAGGCTTCAGTTGCAGAAAGCCCAAATGTGTCTCTCACACGTTGGGCAACTCTGTGACGTCGTTGTGGCGAATTTTGCGAAAAGATCTTGGCCTACTTCCTTACAAGATAAAATTGACGCAAGAACTGAAGCCGCTTGACCACCGGAAGCGTCGTATGTTCGTGAATTGGGCTGAGCAACAACCTGAAAATGATTCGGATTTTCATCGAAAAATCATCTTCAGCGATGAGGCTCATTTCTGGCTGAATGGCTTCGTGAATAAACAAAATATGCTGTATTGGTCAGGCAGCAATCCACACGTACTCCATGAGTCATCATTGCATCCCGAAAAAATTACGGTTTGTTGTGGTTTATGGGCCGGCGTAGTCATTGGGTCGTACTTCTTCCGTGATGATCAAGACCGGCACGTTAATGTGAATGGGGATCGCTACCGTTCAATGATAACCGAATATTTTTGGCCCCAATTGGATGATATGGACTTGGAGGACATGTGGTTTCAACAGGATGGTGCCACAAGCCGCACAACGAATGTCACAATCAATTTATTGGAAACCAAATTTGGAGAACGTGTTATCTCACGGAATGGTCCAGTCGCTTGGCCGCCTCGGTCGCACGATTTGACGCCGTTAGACTATTTCCTGTGGGGCTACGTTAAGTCTATGGTCTATGCCAATAAGCCACCGACGATTGATGAACTTCGTACGAATATCGAACGTGAAATTGCAGCAGTATCGGCCGATTTGTGCTTGAAAACCGTCGAAAATTGGGTTCAGCGTCTGGACTTCTGCAGCGTGCCCGTGGTAGCCATGCAAAAGAAATCGAGTTCCATACATAATGGCATCAAACTCCTTTAACAAGAATAAAGAATTTCATTGATATCCAAAACCGTTTTTGTTTTATTTAAAAAAACTTTTGTAGCGCTCTTATTGAAAACCCCGATATAACAGAGAAATAAGAAATGCCAAAAAAAATATTGTTCGTACTCACAAACACCATACGCATATTCTAAACTCCAAAGAAACGCCTTATGTGCGTTCCTGGACGTTGAGGGTGCCTTAACAACACGTTACATGAAGCCGTTAATAGGGCCTTGGTAAGGAAGAGTGTTAAAGGGTTTGCATCACTATAATCAGATAGATAAGTAGAATGCTAGGTATAAGAACTGTGGAGCCATATGCAGGACATAGTGACCAGGCAGTTGTCACAACAAGAGGCTGTCCACAGGACAACCCTTACTGTGGAAGTTTTAAAGTAGATAAATTGCTGGAAATTCAGTTTTCTCATGGTTTCGCGGATGACATTGTTATAACAGCTTTGGGAAAATTCGAAGAAACGCTCTGTGATATTATTCAGAGAGAATTTAAAATAACATGAAATATGGTGTCCATCAGTGGTATTGAATATTAGCTGGGGAAAAGACAATGATAGTCCCATTTACTGAAAAGAGACTTCTACCACGCATATGAAACCTCTCCAGTTGGTTGAATGGTGAAGAAATCGACATCCAGAGGGAGGTTAAATATCTAGGCATTACACTAGATAGCAAACTCATCTAGAAAAAACATGTCAGAAAAGCCACAAAAGCTCTCATGATATGCAAGAGACTTGCCCGCTAAATAATGGGGCTGTAAGCCAAACATCCTGAGATGGATGTACACCATGATGGTAAGACCCATCATTACCTTTGGGGCGGTCGCATGGCACAATAGAACCGAACTTACTACAACTTGGAAACCAGTAGAAAAGGTACAGAGGCTCGCATGCATTTGCATCATCGGAGCAATGAAAACCTACCCTGCAGCCGCTATGGAAGTCATTCTTGACTTGACCCCATTACACGTGGCCATAGATAGTGCTGCTAAGGGAGCCATCATGAGATTTGCAAGGGAGAGAACTGGGACGGGAAAAATCATTAGTCTCAGGGAAAGGGACTCAATTTGCAGATCCACAGAGTCAAACCATCTTGACATTCCAAGAGATGGCATATTCAAAAAGTATAACTTCGTTAAGAACTTTCATACGGAGCTAAGAAGCAAAAAAGAGTGGGCAGACGAAAACGTAAACTTCACTCTTAAAGCAAATGCCATCAAATGGTATACTGATGGATCGAGAACATTTGGAAGGACTGGGACTGGGACTTTCCATACCGATGGAACAGTCCACCAGCATTTTTCAGGCAGAAGTTAATGCCATAGGGGAATGTGCAGGAAGAAATTTCGAGAGAAAATATTAAAACCAAAACATTGCTATCATGTCAGATAGCTAGGCCGTGCTTAAAACACTATGTTCATATAGCATTAACTCTAAACTGGTGTGGGATTGTGTGGAAAGGTTGAACGAACTAGGCAAGAACAACCATATCACGCTTCATTGGGTACCTGGCCACGTAGGCATACAGGGCAATGAAGAGGTAGACTCCTTAGCAAAAATTGGACCAATGAGACCCGAAATGAAGGCAGAGCCTTATTGCGGAATGGGAGAAAACACGATAGAGAACAAAACCAAAATGGCGGAGGAGGAAAACAGATAAAAAGCCTGGAAAGAACTCCAGGCCAAACTTCTACTTGGGGTTCCAATTCTGCATCGATTGAAATAGAAATAAACTTAGACTAATAACGGGACTCCTCACATCAGGCCACTGCAAGTTAAGGCGACACCTCTCCATATTCTCGGCCTAGAAAACAGTGCCATATGCAGATTCTGCAATATTCACGAGGAGACCCGGGACACATACTGGGTAAATGTAACGCCCTTGTACATCAAGACAAAGGTATCTGGGAGACCACCAGGTAGAGGAAAGCCAATTATCCTCTCTTAAAGTACTCCAAATACTAAAGTTTCTCAAAGAAACCAATTTGGAGGTTGAGCTGTAGAATGAGCAACTTCATCAGGCTCCAATGAGGGGACACAATAGATCTTAAGGTCACAGTTTACTTATACCCTTTACTAATTAATTTATCCATTCATATAAAAACCGTGTAGTCCAGTAAATCCAAACATATCGACTCATCGGATCGGCCACATCAAACAAGTGGATTAAATGTCACAGCCAAAAATGTCACAGTCAAAGTCCTTAGGTTCGAGAGAACGAAGTAGACCAAACATCCAAAAGACTATAACCAATGTAAGATGCAAGAAAGTTGATTCTATAAATGACTGGAAGCAGCGTGCTCGTGATAGTAGAGTCAAGAAAAACGTGACGTGTCCCAGGCTTTCATGAATTGGGACCAAAATAATTAAGTAAACAATAATAGGTCTTTTCATCCGGTTCTGCATTCATGAATTATAGCTGCTTATGATACATGGCCGAGAACACTGCTTCACCCTTTCCAATTTTGACATTGAGTTTTCCGGAGCACAACTCTGGATAGACTTCACTAACGCCTGATGTTATTTCTGTCTTATTATAACCTAAGGACATATCAGGCCGGACAAGTGGACATTCATCAAAGCTTACTCTATGTGGTGTTAAACCGCTTAAGCCAAAGGTATACACAGCTTTAAAATTTGGTAATGTAGATCAATTAGTTCTTCACTGGACAATTTAACGTTAAGGCCTTATACTTTACGACCTGTTATACCATTACCACTTTATGTGTTGTGATAAAAACTCCCAGCATATCTGGTAGTAAACATAAATGCCCAACTAACGGGTGATTTTTTAGCTGGTTTCGTCTTGGCAACACTGGTTTTGACAGCTGACGTGTGTTTAGTACCTTGTGTCACTGTCAAACAGCTTCAGTTTGGTTTGCAATTCAACCATGGATCGTCTTACAAATGAACAACGCTTGCAAATTATTGAATTTTACTATCAAAATTCGTGCTCGGTTCGAAATGTTCAAAATGTTGGAAATTGTGTTCAGCGATGAGGCTCATTTTTGGTTGAATGGGTACGTAAATAAGCATAATTGCCGCATTTGGAGTGAAGATCAGCCAGAAGCATTGCAACAGCTACCAATGCATCCCGAAAAAGCCACTGTTTGGTGCGGTTTATGGGTCGGCGGCATTATTGGGCCATATTTCTTCAAAGATGATGCGAATCGCAGCGTTACTGTCAATGGTGAACGCTACCGAGCGATGATAACAAACTTTTTTTTGCCCGAAATGGAAGTTCTTGACTTGCATGATATGTGGTTTCAACAAGACGGTGCCACATGCCACACAGCACGCGAAAAAATGGCGCAATTGCGAGGCGAGTTTGGTGAACAGTTAATTTCACGTTTCGGGCCGGTCAATTGGCCGCCTAGATCGTGCGATTTGACACCATTAGATTATTTTTTGTGGGGGTATGTCAAGGCTAATGTCTATAGGGACAAGCCCGCTTCGATTGACGCACTGGAAGCCAACATCCATGCATTCATTCGTGAGATACCGGCCGATATGTGTGAAAGAGTATGCCAAAATTGGACTCAGCGGATGGGCTACCTGAGACGCAGCCGCGGTCAACATTTGCATGAAATTATCTTTAAACATTAAATTGCAAGGTTCAAACTATCGATTCAAATAAATATTTCTTTAATTTTTTCGAATTTTTTGTGTTTTTTTTTTTTTTTTAAGTTCTAAGCCTCTTAAAAAATCACCCGTTATAATGGGAACATAGCCTAATTTTTATTTGATTAACTGCTCGATAATTAATTAGTATAGGCTTTTATTAAGAGCCATGACTATAAAATTAGTGATTTGTTTTACTTTGTACAGGTTATTAGCCAAGAGCCCAAATTAATTTATGTCATTGACGTTCTCTACCAACACGACAAGCAGAACCAATTTCGTTGGGTTTCTCCCTCAGTTAGTTTTTCCAACAACAAATACAAATAAGCCATGTCTATTGAAAATTGCAATTGATTTTGTGTTGGAAGGACGTCTTGCTGGGAGTGTGAACTAATGGCGATTTCAATTGGTAATAATGGAAATTTTTTCATTTCCAGGCACACAGGGTCGTATTTAGTGTCTTCTTTTAAAGCCTTACCTGACAATTGAACCATGAACCATGAACCTGTGGAACGCTACTAGGCTATGGTTACAGTAGATGCATGTTTTAATGAACCATTTATTGTTCTGACGTATTTTTCAGAACTTTTCGTTTTAAACTTATGGTTACAGTGGATGCGTTTCTCGTAAGATAAAAAAAAAAATGTCGCTCAGTAGGATTTTTTGGTATCATGTGCGTTCATTTCAATTAAATTAATGTGTTCTATTTTTTACGACGGAATAATGTTGTGTGACTGCAAATAGCAAGTGCGTTCTTAGCCTTATGATATCACAAATGTCATACTCATAAAGGATTAAATGTTAGAAATACCACCTTGACAAAAAAAAAAATTAATTTATTTATTTTATTAATTTAAATTGATAAAGTCTATTTGATTTCCGCTCAAAAGAACTTAAATTAAAGTATCAAAACATTGTAATTTTGGCAATTTAGTCTTATTTTCTAGTTTCTAATTTTCTAGAAATTTGACTCAAAACAGAAACAAATTATTAAGTAAGTCTTTGAATTGGTTGTGAAAAATTGAATTTAATTGCATAATGTTTTCAATGTTTTTTTTTGGGTCATTTGTTGACTTGGTATCAAGTTAGCCAAGCATCAACTAAAAGTGGGATAGAAATGGCTTAATAATTTGTCATGAACTAGTCTTAAATAAGTAGTGACAATTTTGAATTTGTCGTGCAATGTTTTCTACGTTTTTTTGATTCCTTTGTTTGCTTGACATCAAGTAAGCGTAGCAACACTTCAAAAAGTTGTAAAAATTGCCTAAAACAGAATGGTTAAATAATTCACGGCTAAGTAGTCGTTGTCGTAAGT
Source organism: Dasysyrphus albostriatus (assembly GCA_946251815.1). NCBI lineage: Eukaryota > Metazoa > Arthropoda > Insecta > Diptera > Syrphidae > Dasysyrphus > Dasysyrphus albostriatus. The sequence continues at coordinate 192,730,638 of OX276335.1, read as the reverse complement.
TTTGACAGTTTCGAATTTGTCGTTCTATGTTCTTAATATTTAGTTTTTAAAAATATGTAAGTAAAACTTCTAAAACTTAACATTTTGTTTTAGTAATTTGCCGCTAATTTTTTGTTAGTAAGTTTTGAAAATTTGATTTTTTCAGGCGATGTTTTCTATGTTTTTTTGTTTTATTTTCTTAAATTCATACGAAATCAGTAAAGAGCTCCGGAAAAGTTCAAAGAACTTATTGTATTGATATTTTATTAGATTTATTATTTGTTTTTGATTAGCTATTGATTAATTGTTGCTTCGAAATATAACATTCGAAAAGGGTTTTAAATTGATTATATTTAACTGTTCAATCTGAATCAAATGAGGTTTTATTGAAGAATACTTAGAAAACATAGTGCAAAAAAAATAGATTTGTCACAATTAATAAACAGCAAATTCGAGTTATATGACTTTTCGAAGAAAATAAATAGAAAACATGGAATGACACACTAAACTGTCACAACTTATGACCGACTTATTACCATCTTTTTGAGGTGTTGCTATGCTAACTTGAGGCTTAAGCCTAGTACGCAGATCGAGACAAAATTTATCTCCCATATAAAATTGTTCCCAGGACAAATTTTATCTCGGATTTTTTTCCAATCAGTACGCAGCTCCAGCTTAAAATTTGACATTCGTAGCCGCATGCTGAATTTTGTTTGCTCTGCAAATTCTTTTAAAGAATCTGACATCTGAATATAAAATTTTCAAATTTGTGAATTGAAGGAAATGTTATAATTTCGAATTTTGTTTTATCTCTACAATTTCAGAATTTGTCTTGAGAAAAAATATGTAGAAATAAAATTTGTCTTTGCTCTATCTGCTTACTAGATTTAAGAAAGCAAGGAATCCAAAAAAACGTAGAAAACTTATTCCACAACACATTCAACATTGTCATCACATTCAACAAAAGACTAATATCGACAAAAAATTGAGCATGAAATCATTTGTTATTAGCAGTTTCGATCCCATTTTAGGTGATGCTTTGCTTACTTGATATTAAGCTAGCAAAGGACCAAAAAAAACATAGAAAACACTGCGCGATTAAATTCAATTTTTCAGAAATAATTCAAGCCATAAAACACTAATTATAAGAAGTTTACATCACTCTTCAAAATAAATCAAGTGAGCTAAGCACCCAAAAAACATAGAAAACATTGAACGACAAATTTGAAATATCACAACTAACTAACGACTTATTATGATAAACAATTTACCTACCCATTTTTCGATTAGTGAAAATTGCTCTAAACACTAAAATATTAAATTTCAGAAGCTTTTGCCACTTAAAAAAAAGTAGAAAACATAGAACTACAAATTCAAAATTATCACAACTAATTAAAGACTAATAAATAATGAAGAATTATGCTCCCTATTCACTTTACTTTACTTTACTTAAGATAGCGCTCACAGTCCAGGATGGACTACGGCCTCAACCAACAAGCCTCTCCAGCCAGCTCTGTCCCTAGCTAACTGCCTCCAGTTACGCACTCCAAGTTGGTTGAGGTTGCTCTCCACTTGTGTGCGCCACCTAAGGTGGGGTCTTCCTCTGCTGCGCAGACCATCAGGGGTGGATCCGAAGACTCGTCGGGCTGGTGCGTAGGTGCCCATTCGCTCCACGTTCCCCAGCCATCTCAGCCGCTGTATTTTCAGCTTTTTGACCAGGTCAACGTCGCCGTATAGCCCGTAGAGCTCATTATTAAATCTTCTCCTCCATACTCCATCGATACAGACTGGACCGAAGATCACCCGAAGAATTTTCCTTTTAAAGCATCCAAGCAGACTCTCACCTGTTTTTGACAGAGTCCATGCTTCTGCCCCACACAGCAGGACCGGGATGATAAAGGTCTTATATAAAGTCTCCTTGGTTCTTTGAGGGAGGGCTTTACTACCCAAATGCCTTCTTAGCCCGAAGAAACAGCGATTGGCCAGAGTAATTCTTCAATTGATTTCTGCACTGATGTTATTTTGCGATGTAATAGTGGAGCCTAGGTAGACAAAGTCCTTGAAAACTTCGAAGTTGTACCGTTTGACGTGACGTTTTGCCCGAGTTGCCGATGTTAATTCCTTTCTCGATGATAGCATATACTTCGTCTTGTCCTCATTAACAGCCAAACCCATTTTCACCGCCTCCGATTCAATACTTGCCAACGCACCGGTAACAGCTCGCTTCGTTCTTCCCATGATGTCAATATCATCTGCATAAGCAAGTAGCTGAAAGGAATTTTGAAAAATTGTACCTCTGTTGTTGACTTGCAAGTAGCGTAGAATTTCTTCATGTACGATGTTAAAGAGGCTGCATGATAATACATAGCCTTGCCTCAAACCTTTCTCGACATCAAAGGGTTCGGTGGTCTGGCAGCAAGATTTCTCCATCGTCATCCTGCACACGCGTACGAGTTTAGCAGGGATGTCGAGATGCGATATGGCTCTGTACAGCTCGTCTCTGTTTACGCTATCATACGCGACTTTAAAATCGATAAAGAGATGGTGTGTATCGATTGGAAACTCCTTGGTTTTTTCCAAAATCTGTGGTAGTGTGAACATTCGATCGATGGTTGAATTGCCGGGCCTAAAACCAAACTGATAGAGGCCGATCAGATGGTTGACAAATGGTTTTAAACGATCACACAGTAAAGATGACAGAATTTGTATACGACATTAAGGAGACTTATATTTACCCCTGTAGTTGGAACAATTCAGAGCATCTCCTTTCTTGTGGATGGGGCACACTATACCGAGGTTCCATTCATCGGGCATACTTTCTTCCGACCAAATTTTGAAGACAAGTTGGTGTATACTCCCTACCAAGTCGTCTCCCCCTACTTTGAATAGCTCGGCTGGCAGGCCATCTGCACCAGCAGCCTTGAACGCCTTAAGCCTAGCTATGGATAACCGCACTTCATTTAGGTCGTGCGGAAGGAAATCTTGACCATCGTCGTCTAGGTTGAATGGATTATTCTGCCTTTCAGCGGAATTTTGGCTATCATCGCCATTTAGCAGTCTAGAAAAGTGTTATTTCCAGATTTTCAGCACCGACTGTGTGTCTACCACCATATTCCCACCCTCGTCCCGGCAGGCTTCCGTTCTAGCCTTGTAACCCTACTTCTACTACTTCTACTACTCCTACTTGTTTTTATATCTTTGAGAGTTGCAAAGCAGCCAAAACAAAAAAACATAGAAAACATTGAACGAGAAATTTGAAATTATCACAATTAATTAAAGACTAATTAACGACAAATTATCCACATATTCATTTTTCGATACGTCAAAGTTGCTTTGCTAATTTTACACTCATGTAATATGTTTTATTCTTATCTTCTATTTGGCAAGTAAAAAAGTTTTGTTTATACCTCGCACACAGCCTGTTTTATTTCAATTCAGCTTCTTCCTATCCTTAATTTTAAACCTTTTATCAAGCCCATTTCTGTCACCAAAAACCTAACCCTTTGTAATAAAAATTGAGATCATTAGAACCTTTTTTTTATTTATTGAGTTATAAAATACATTTTTGAGTCATAGAATTATGGTCCCTCATCCTTCAAAAAAATCATCAAATCACTTTAAAAGAATTCTTTCAACTGAAATACATACATACTCGTATCTACATACGATTTAATCCTTTCAAAAGGTGTTATTCGGTTTTTTTTTTTAATATTGAAAAACACATCATAGTTTTCATTCAAAAACCTATCATATTTTGTATCTCTATCATCACTCACTTATCAAATAAAAAATTCATTCTTTGAATTATTCATTATGTTAAAAATGTCTGTTTTGTGTGTGTTTTACCTTTTTCTATAACTCAAAAGAGCTCAAGTCCTCATAACTTATTCCATATAAGAACTCTATAAGATCGTCGACTTCATCATGTGTAAAAGAGAAATGTTTTATGTATCTAACTTGTACATACCTCTGAATATAACTAACCCAAATCAATGCTAGTTGTCTATTTCAATCATTTCCATATCTCTCCACCTCTCTATCCTGTCAATGGTTTTAAACATCATCATATAGATGCAATGTCCTTTTCGAAACAATTCCCATTCACAATTTGACATATCCTTTTATCGCACCAAGTTGACACATCATTCCCTTTGGATCAGAAGTGAAAACAAAATAAAATAAGGCAAACTGGTAGCCCAACCCTCGGTGGCCCCCCCACCAATATATCCAATTCTGAGGGTAATAAAAGTGTCAGTATTTTAATCCCTGACTGGGTAGAGGGTATAGATATAGACATACCTACTCGTAGATATTTTACATTGTGTTGCAAACAATGATTTAATAATTTACACTTCTCATTGTTACGGAAATGTGTAAATCATACTATTTGCTCCCGGGTACTCATTCTTCATTCGTTCCGTTTTTATTATTTAGTGGTATAGTGCTGGGAAATGTTAATATTTAATAATCGACAAATATAGCCAAACTGAGATATCCTGCGGTTAACTGCTTCCGCTGGTGTTTGCGTTCGTTCTAGTTTAAATAATGCATTTCGATCGAGGTAGAAAAAGTTCAAGCTATAAATTTCGTTTACAAAACAAATTAAAAAAAAAAAAAATTGATAAAGTGGATATATCTATTTATACATAATGTATAAATGTATATACCTGCATAAATGCTAAATGCATGCCATGAAGTTTGCATCGGAAATAGTTTTTTTTTTTTTTTTAAATTGAAATTCAATCTCCCCCAAATGGTAAGACTAACTATGTATATTGCAGTGAAACACCACCCAGAAACTAACCATTACCAATCCAAGTAGCCAGCCAGCATCAAACTTCATCAACCAGAGTTCCCACTTCAACCTTATATCTCGGTATTGACTTTTTTACGAGGATGTATTTACCATTTGAAAAAATATAAATTGAATTTTGAAATGTTTATTAAATGGAAAAAATTGCTTAGAGAAACAGTAGACACCATATTAATTAGGGAAACCAAACGGCATTGACAAATATGTCATGATAATAGATTAGCTGTTCCTGCAAAAAAAAAAGCCCCTATCCCTTCTAAGCCAGATGTATCGATATCTGCATCTGGCAAGGTTAGGTTTACCCTGGAGTTTATAATTAAAAATTATGATCAGCCAAGTGAAAACTTAATAACATTATGTTAATCTTTAAATGCGTATCTAATAATGCTTTTCAACTTCATTAAAGTAAATAATGTAGGCAGTAGCGGATTTAGGATTTGGCTATGGGGGGGCCTTAATGCTCCCATTTTGGACAAATTTAAAAAATGCTCAATCATATACTCGCAATTTTTCTTAATTACGATTTTCTTTTCTTAGAATGTAGGCTGGTCGCCATAGTCAAATAAATTTTTCGTAATGCAAAAAATATACATTCTAACCGTCAATTGTATGATTGAAAATGGAGCAGCTGTAGCTGGTATGCTTCAGAGATCATTTTGGGAAATGCAGTTTTACCTATTTATGTACATCAACAGCATCAATCCTTTGTAAGAATGTTTTTTTGATGTGAAATTCAAACATCGTTCTTTTTATTCTAAACGTTTTTTGTCCGGTTTGTAAACTAGAGCAGAATGCAGATTTTCCATACAAATTATAACAGAATTACGAAGTTTAAAACTTTGCTACGTTAACAACGGCCTTACGCTGTTGTATGATAACCCCTGCTATCTTTATTTTAAAGTAACATTTTTGTGAAGAAAATATCACATAAAAGGGCTTTTTACTGAATACAAATTTTACTCAACCATTTCAAATATTTAGTTTGAATATTAAATGGATCTCTCACTTTGGTTTTGTTGAATCATTTTTCTCGAATATTTCACATTTCGACTTTCATTTTAACAAAATTTTAAAATCTCATGAATCCATTATGTACAGTCAAAACAATTTTTCTAATAATCAAAACGTGCCTATCTTTCATATAAAATTTTAATTCTCAAAATGGCTCTATATTTCTCTAAGTTAAAGCCAACTAAACAGTTTGTCATAGCAAGAGCTTGAGTAACTATACGAACAAAAGGTGAGATGAGCTTTAAATTTTAATGGAGTTTCAAGGTCAATTATGCACCCGGGTAAAAGGGTTGATATGATAGAGCTCAGCTCATTGCGTTCGGGATTCCCTCTTTTAGAAACTAAAAAAAAATAATGTAAGCAAACTTCTTAAAAATCATTGTGGGCAAAAGTGGAGAGAAATCGAAGGATTAAAATTTTTCAGGGAAATTATCGATTCGGAAATTTCTCATGATCCTGAGGATGAGCCTGATGATGTAAGTGAGTTTTTTGAATAAACTTAGTACTGCAGCGTTTAGTCGTTGACTTAATTTTGACTTTTTGTTAAAAAGTTCCTAGCTATTTATCTGATTTAAACGAAAGAAAATTGCTGTGAATTATTTTGAATGTATAAGTTTTTGAAGAAAAAGTCTGCATGTGTAAAAGTGGTAAAATCATCAAAATACTTTCGAGTCGCAAAAAAAACTGAAATTAAAAGCTTTATATTCAATATCTAGGATACTAATCTTAATAAACAAAAATAATTGGATCCGGTTGCTCGAAAAAATTTCATACAAACTATCAATACCTACCAAAGATTTTTAAATACCGAAAACACAGTTTTTACAGTTAAGTTCAAAAAAGTTCCTTTGGCTCAGGTAAACCCAAAAGATATCTAAGACGAGCTTTAAAAAAAAATAATATTTACTCTTGTGATCAAATTCAAATCATTCGCTAAAAACAACAGCATTCATGACTGAAAATTAAACCTGAAAAAGAATTTTCAAGGAAAAATTATAAAATGAAAATATCAGGTATTATAATTCTTCAGCTCCTCAGTTGTATTTAAAATGTAAGCCTTCTGAATTCACCTCATTTGTTTCGCCCAATGCCCTAAGGGCTTGGACAAAAAAGATGCATTTTTTTTTTGTTCAGAAATGCTTTTTCGTATAATTTTCTAAAGGCTTGAAAAACACAGTTTAGAAACATGTAAATTGTTAAACCGCAAAACAGTGTTTTTGTTCAATTTCCTTGAACATTGGGAAAACAACATCTTTAAAGTTTTGTAGATTGTTTAGCCCAAGCCTTGTTGTTTTCGTAAAATGTCCATAGGGCTTTGGAAAAAATAAAGCCAACATGCAAATTTGTTAGCCCCATTCTCATTTTATTATGCAATTCCCTTAGGGCTTGGAAAATACATTTTAGGCGTAAATAACTTAGCCCCGACTTTTATTTTTCGTCCTTCTTTTAGGGCTTGGAATAAATAGAGCCTACGCACATTCAAATTACTTAGTCTCATCTTTGTTTTTTTCTTCGAATTTCCTTGGGGCTTAGAAAAAACAAAGCAAAATTGTCTGCCCCAACATTTCATTAATAGTACAATTTCCTAAGGACTTTGAAAAACAAAACTAACTTACACATTTTTAGCCCCCATCTCTTTTGTCCCATTCTCTTCCAACTTGTAAAAATATATAATATATCTAGCATTATTCGATTAAAAAACATTCAAGTGTTTTAAAATATAAAATTTTCGAAAAAATAAACACAAAATTGAAACATCGTAATGTACGAGTATTGTATTGAGCTATTAAATTAATTTAATGAATGGTCTTGACTGTGGGGGGGGGGGCTTCAACCCCGATAGCCCCCCCCCCCTGGATCCCCCACTGAATGTAGGTTTTTTTCGATTCAATGAACGTTATTAATTCAAGACTTTTTTCTTCTTTTCAGGTAAGAGATTTGAAAATTCACTAAGAAACAATTCGGTAAGTTTTTTATTTTGATTAATTTATAGTACCAACTTCTCGCACTTTGGTACACAGTGGGTGGATATATAACGTTTTATATTGTGTGCTATAAATTTATTATATTTTTAATTAAATGAATCTCTTGTATCATTTTGTTAGTTTTTCTCTTTAACGTATATAAAATCAAATTGAATTTAAGAAAAAAAAACTATTATGATAGCAAGAAAAATTTTAATAAATGAATTTTTAAAATTGGTTTATTTTTTTAAGTCAAATTAAAAGTTCTCCTCAAAAGGAGTTAATTTTCCCTAGTCCTGCCTTATTTGTTCTGCATATCTTACACAAAATCATTATGTATCAAAAAGAAAAACAATTAGCTGCAAATAATTGAAAACCTTCAAAAACACCTAGTTTATTTCTAAGCACCCCGTAGAATACCTACAGTGATCGACAAAAGTCTACGTACGACCACGATTTTCCCAAAATGAGGAGATTGAAACAAATGTAGGGAAATGCAATGATGCAGTTTATTTTTAAATCTATTTTCATTTTTTATTGTTATGTTAATTAAAAGTCATTTAAATTAAAACTGTACAATTACATTTGCCTAAATTGGTTTTAATCTCAACATGTTGGGAAAATCGTGGTCGTACGTAGACTTTTGGCAGCCACTGTATGTATAAGTTCATGATTCACTTTTCTTTTAGGATTTCAAATCTTTCTTTTTTAACGACATATGTTATATGTATACATATATATTTACATATAATGAAATAGAGTGGTTAGTGTTTTTTTAGTTTGAATAGTTTCTACTTCTCACGAATTTATTTCCAAAAAATAGGAATGGTAAACAAAATTTGAATGGCCTAGTTTTAAAAAAGGTGTTTCTTACAAAATTTATTCTGCGTATCAGTTTTACTTACGATGTATTGGCAGTTGCTACATACATAATAATGCAAATAATGCATTCATAAAAAAAAATTGGAGTCGAGATTTTGATCAGATTTAACATTCGGATGATTGGGCGAGACGACAAAAGTGGGTCTCACAATTCCGTCTTTCCGTTCAGCTGCAACCTTAACGAATGGATCGATATCCTTAAAAATTTATACATAGTAGTTTTGGGTAATTCAGCCCATTTGTTTTTTTTTAATTTATTTTCTTAGAACTAAAAATAACGGTACCTGTCATACAATTTTTTCAAAATCTTATTTCTCTCAAAAACGGCTCAACAAATTTTCCTAAAAAAATTAAATAAATTTATTTCAAGCTACTTTTGGATGGGAAACCACTTTTCAAAAAAAAAGGGACTATTAATGGCACCTACCAAAAAATCATTTGATTTTCTTTAAAACGATATTTCTGATTTCAATAATTTTTTATACAGAAGCTTCTAACAAATATATCGTCCCCTGATTGCAAGGACTAGGTAACTCAATTTTAAATTTTCACAATATCTCGGCTAAAACGGTATTATTTTGTGCAATTTTCAAGACTTTTAGTCCAATTTTTTTCTACCATAGAAAAAAATAAGATATTTATGAAGTGTGAGAAAATAAAAATTAAACTTTTACTCGTTCTTTGGTAGCTAGGTTTTTTAAATTGAGTTACCTAGTTCTTGCAATCAGGGGACGATATATTGTTTTTTTTTTAACAAAATTTTCCAAAAAGAAATTTTAAATAAATTTTTGTTTTTAAAAAATCAAACATTTTGAAAGATACATGGTATAAAAATAAAACCCGGTACTTAATAGTTTTATTTTTACACTCTTTAAGTAAATTAATAAAAATTTTCTTTTATGAAAAAAAAAAAACGATTTTATACAATAATGTTAAAAAATTGCCAAGGAAAATATTTTTTTTCTAAAAAAATGGCTCCTATACTATTTTTATAAAATATTTTCTACATGTTTAAAACAGTGCGAACTAAAACCAAAAATTATAAAAAAATTTCAAAAACCATTACATACCTCTCATAAATGCATTAACTACTTACTTATAGACCCTGAATTAAGACCTCAAAATATATAGGCAAGAAAAATAACTAAAAAAAAACGCTTTTTATTGAACTTTATGAATTCTTTAAAAAACAATTTCAATTTTTTTCTTTGTAAAATTCGATATTTCAAAACTGGGTTAACGAATTTTTATTTTATTCTTATATGTACATAAATAAATACCTACCTAAGATTAGCAAACCAAAATTTTTCCTTATAAGATAAATTAAAAAATAATGTTTTGAAAAAATCGCTCCATTGATTTTTATTTTTTTTTTTCTATTCAATTACATGTATTCAATTAAGATGGCGTTCTATTTTTCATCTCAAACTCGTAAGGATGTTGTTTTTTCTTGTTTAAATATGTACATACTTTAAAAAATTTGTCTCTCATAATTACGAGTACCTTGTCTTTACAATTGTATAACTTTTTTAAACCCTCAATGGGTAATATGCGTAAAACATAGTAAATACTTTTTCTAGAGAATTTTGAAGTCTATGCTATTTTTGATATTTAAGTATTTACTTCACGCCATAGTATAAACTTTTTTTTGGCTGAATTCTATTAGTAAATACTATATTCAGTATGTCCATAAGAACTAGTAGGTACTTTTTTTTCACTATAGTAAGTACTTGATTTTTGCAAGGTTGAAGAATAGCAACATGAACATTTCATATTACATCCCTTTTTTGGTTTTAGCCCGCAATTAAAGAGTTTTAAAACTAAAAATTAATAATCTTAAGTTTGATTTTATGGCAAAACCAGATATCTGTGTATTTGTGTTAGGTAATAGATACTGAAACGGTGAAATGAGTATATAATGGTAGAAGATCGTATTGAGAGTTTTATTTTAAACAACTTAATCGTTCTAGGGTCATGTGTCAAGTGTCACTTGGATCAAAATCGCATTCAATTTGATATCAAGTTCAACTAGAAATGTTTTAATTTAGACAAGAGATCAATCCGTTATGTAAAAAACTATTTATTTATTAACTATGTTTATATTTCGCTAGTCTAATTGAAGATGTAATGATCTCTAATTGATGTTAAATAAAGAAATAATAACTCTAAATTTAAACGAATTATTGACCCAATTGGCATATGGCTCAAAAAGGAAACTACCATCGTCAGTGGATACTTAAACTAGATCCAAACCAAAATCGTAATACAGCTATCCTCACAGACAGTCAGGCAGCTGTCAAAGCCATTGATTCGGCTATATCATCTTCTAAACTGGTCCAGTAATGCCGGGAGGAGCTCGCAGCCCTTAATATTAACCTCAAGGTCACCCTTATCTGGGTTCCTGGCCATAGGGGCATTAAGGAAAATAAACGGGCAGATGAACTGGCCAGGCAAGGATCAGCCCTTCACAACTCACTTGCGGAAAGAAAATATGTATTTACTATCAATTCCCGATGAATTTAAGTATTTACTTGGATGAATCTACAATCTTCTAAAAGTATTTGCCAGCTAGTATAAACTTATTTTTTTCATACGAAATACAGTAAATACTTCAAATTTTTCCTTCCACTAGAAGTTATAGTATTTACTTAAACCTTTTTATTCTAGTAAGTACTTCCGTTTTATGCATACCACCCAGTGTCTTGAACATAAGAGCAAGTACGTGTGACCAAGTCTTGCATTTTATTTATTTCGTTTAAGGATAAAAAGAAGTTTCGTCAAAAACACCATCAAAAGTGGGCGTTGCAAACACTCTGCATCGTTCTTTTGTTCTTAACCTAGGGCCAGGGTGGTGAACCTTTCTAGAGACTCGTGCCATTTTTAAAAATAAATAGTTTGAAATACCTTTGGCATCCCAACATACAGTGTTCACCTAGTTTTCTAGTAACTACTGAAAAAAAAAATAACTTCACAGTACGCAGCATATTCGTTGAGTTGGACTCCATATTTGACATATTTGTCATTTGGGTAAAGCTAGGTTGTTTTTTCTTATAGTTATACACCCAAAAATACAGCCCAAACTTAAACATTTTTCTAGTTCAATTCATCAATAATAAAATAACGTGAATATTAAATATTTTCCACTTCAGTTTCTCAGAACCACTGTTGTCTTAAGAAAAAATTCGAAAGAGAGGTTACCGATTTTTTAAATTTAAATAAGAAAAAAATAAAAATTAAAAAAAAGTGGCCTCACGTTTTCTATTTTAAATGTTATTCTATCATAAACTCTTTAGTTTTTTGCAATACGCGTTGTATGGACTTGTTCAATATCTCGTTTTTCTCAAAATTATGGGTGGAGGTCTCTTAAGCTATGAATGTAAGCTGAAAAGTATCTGTCAAACGGTTTCTAAACGAAACGTTCATGTTATCAATTTCTTAAAATAATGACTCACGACTCACACCCATTGGTAGATGAAAATATTTTCAAGACAGCAAACTCCGATTTTTTCAAAAAGTTATAAGAAGAAAACAAAACTCGATGTAGAAAGCTGATGCTGTGATTGGATTTCTTAAAAAATAACGTGCCCATAATATTTCGTTACGTGACACGCGTGCCATTGGTTCGCCATCGCTGACCTTGGGCGATTAGTTTCGTTTTTCATGCTCTTATATTCAAGTTGCTTGGAACCATACAACTTTTGAAAAATATGCAGATAATTACAGACAAAATATAGAAAAGTTAGTTAAAAAAAGCCATTTAAATCCTCCTTTTAATGGTATAAACAATTTGTAAGATACTTAGAGCTCAAAAACAAGTATTCCTGGATTACTTGAAATAATATCTATCTATACAAATTTTTTCGTGTAAAATTTCCAGACATTTAAAAAAAAATTTGGGTATTCAAAATTTGAGGATCTATAAATATTCATTTATAAACCTAGTTTCAAAAAAAAGTTCATCCATCCGTTTTCAAAATATTGTATTTTTTTTCAAAATTCTTTGATTGTACATGTAAAAGAAAAATTTATTGCAATCAGTTGAGCCGTTAATGAGAAAATCTAACACTAAAAAACGTTATACTTATAGAAGGTATCGTTAATACTCGTAACAGCTTTTGGTAAAAAAATTACAAAAAAGCTCACCATATATGTACTTTAATAAACTGATTTTTTTTTAAATCAAAATCGTTGTAGTCGTTTTTGAGATAAGTAAAATTTTCCTTAATGGTTGTAAAGCAAGTATTTTTTGAGCTAAAAAAGATCAATTTCCCCTCTGGAGAATCACCAAAAAGCCTTAAGTTCAAAATTTGAAGAAGATCCCATCATTAGCTTAGGCTGTAAATACAGTTACAGTGATGACGTTTTTAAAAAGAGGGTATGTCAGTGGGCGGAAATTTTCTCTGATACTTTTTCATGCTATACTTTACCATGTGTGCATCGGTTGACTGGTACATAGATTCAGGGCCGCCTCGCTAGCGACTTGAGAAATATTATTAAATAGTTACCCGAAGTAGGTACATAAAGACAATAGCTTTGATATTAAAATGTAAACTCATATTCATAGGACTGTCATGGCAAAGATCTGGGTTCGATTCCCAGCCACTGCCACCTAAAAACAGAAATGTTTTTTTCCGAGGTACTGCCTCTTGCGAGGGACTGACAAATCCTCCAATAGTATACTTTACATGTAGCCATTCGGACTCGGCAAAAATTGTAGGTCCCCTCTATTCCTGCCAACAACACGCACATAGGAATGGTTGAGAGTTGTTAGTCACTAGGGCCTGGTTCTTCATGAGCTGATGCGCCACTAAATTTATTTATTTATTATTTTTCATTCATATTCACATATTTTTTAACTTTGTGCTTTTTATTCCGTTCATTATATTGGCGTGAAAGTAGATTGATTGAGAATAAGATGAATGAACGCAACATATCAATCAATCTTTGTGACACGTGTCACAAATTAGCATTAAGCAATATTCTTTTAACTGTTTGAGCTGAAAAAAGGGTATGAAATATAAATTCTTAAATAAATATGTATTTATGGGAACCAAAATTTGAAAAGTGTTTCAGTGTTTTTTTTTTTCAATTTTTATATAAAATTTTCAAAACACTTTTAAGAAAAAATTTGAGCATGCAAAGATAAAAATAAAATTAAAAAAATATCAACCCCATTTTGAAATAAGTATCCAATTTAAAAAAAAAAATATTATTTGGAAAATTTTCATAGTACCTATGTAAAGGTACAATATTATTCACAATTTTTAAGATCGCTTTTATCTTAGCTCAAAAAACTTTTTTTTATAAAAACCGTACGTTTTTGATTTATTTTCAAAAAAAATTTTCTATACATTTTTGCATGAAATTAATTTTTTTTTTCGAATATTCTGAAAAGTATTTAAGCCGGTGATAAAGAAAAACGACTGCATTGTTTTTAAAATATTGAGTTTTCAGAAAAAAATGATTTTTTTTTTTTAATAAAAACCCAATTTTTTTTTCAAAATTTTGTTGCCAAAATATTGTTCTTTGGTATGACCCAAATGAGGTGTCAAAAATTTTTTGTGAACTTAAAATGATTTTAAAAATTCATAGAACAAAAATCTATGGCTGACCAATTACCGAAAATACGAGTAGTTGACCTTTATCACGATCCCACGGCAGGTACTTATATTTCTCCCCGCTTGTACAAGAGGGAAAAAACAACAATAACAATTACAGTATTGTTTTACAGCTTCTTTAGAAAGCCAGAAGTCAATTCTTATGATACACTCAGAGAAAAAATCTGGTATAACCAACCAATTTCAGTTTTATTAAACCTGATTTTCAGGTTGTTATTTTTCACGGTAGATCAGGTTAACGGCCTAATCTGATACCTGATTTTAATGTCGTGTTAAATCAACGTTGGTTTCAAGTAAAATAAACACTGCCATAAAAAAGTAAAACTGTAAATTTTACCTGAGAATCTTGCTATTTTTACCTGTAAATCTAGCTAACTTAACATGAAAATCTAGTTTAAAAACATAAATAAAATGTCAACGTCCTGTTAATTTAACGTGAAGATCTAGTCAATGTAACATTATTAAATGTTGAATCAACCCTGTATCCCGTAATTATTATGTCTTGGATCCATGCTTGTAGGTCTCATCTCTAACGCTGCTTACCGTCCAATTCATTTTGCATTTATTCTGAAAGTATACAAATTAATAACTATTTATATAATTTTATTTTAAAAATACTTTGTGATACTTACTTAGTTTTGAACTGGGAACCTCTCACACATGGAGATAGCACGCATTCCCTGGCCCACTACCCTGCATAAAAAACCTCTGCCAAATATTAATAAGTTGAAACTGACCTTGTTTGGATGGTTTGTGTTTGTAAGTGATTTAACACTGGTGTCACGTTGAAATAACCTGGCAGTGTTTCTTTAGCCATGGCTTGTGAGTGTGTTTCAACGCTGGTAGAGAGGTAGTTTAACAGGCGGCCAGGTTAAATTTAAATAATTTTATTCGGATGGCCTGTGTTTTTGTTTTAACACTGGTGTCACGTTCAAATTAACTGGCGGATGAGGTTAGATTCAACAGGTAAACATTGTAAAAGCAACCATATAAAATGTTACTTCAACCTGATTTGTGGTAAAGTAGAAATTCATAACAAGCAGTGTTAAAAAAAATCTGAACTCAGGTAAAATAAGCGCTATATTCTCGTCAAAATTTCTTGTTTACCAGAATTCAGTGTTAAAATAACAGTTCATCTTCTTAAATTAACTTGAAAGTGGTAATATAGGCCACCAGGCTAATTAAACACTTAATATAAAGTTATTAAAATCAGGTAAATTTCAGAAATGTCTGTACTTTATATGGGACTATGCACCTAATAAATTTAACAGGGCCCAAGTTAATTATTTACATGACTTTTTTCTCTGAGTGTAAGTGCAAGGATTGTTCAATTTTTGCTAAATTTGTTAAATGGTACCAAAAAATGGGAATTTGGCGGCAAAGAGAGCGAAAAACTATAAGAAATGGTGAAAATTGAATGGCTATACCTATCTCTGTCAATTTTAAACAAAAACTTCCTTTGAACATGTCATCTTCAAGATTTCAGCATTTATATTTATTTTAAGATAAAAGATTTAAATATTTGGTTTCTCGTTTTTTTTTTAAAGTTACTTTTGGTTTCCGAAAAAAAGCTTTTTTTACTTAGAAGCTGATTAAACCGCATCCTACTTTTTCAGTGTTTGTGGATAAGTCTCCAAATTTGTCTGAACTCTGAATCTTGGGATCGACAATATCAATAAAATATAAAGTTATTTCTTGTTCATACTTACCCACCCATGCTATATCCAATTTAATTGGAGCTTTTCCGAGAATGGATACCTTAGTTGAAAACTTGAAATGGAACAAAAAAGAGTTTTAAAATATATAAATTTGGTACTTGAGTTAAAATTTAAATAATTTTGAAGAATTTTCGCAGAAGCTGACAAACAAAAATGTTGAAACAATTGGTGGATTTTTTAGAATTATCGAAGCAATCAAATCTTTCAATGCTAGAAACTTTACTGAATAGAATTAAAAATCCGTCTTACTGCTAAACATTCAACAAAAAGCATTTATTTAAACTCTTAAAACGGTTTAAGATAGAATAGGCATTTCCCAATAAAAATTCACAGGTCCCTATACCTTCGCATCTATTTTAGCATATTATCATCTGGTTCAAGGAGCTTTATCTTAACTTTTCGAAGCATTTTTGTGTGTCTTTCAACCACTTTCTTATCACTAAAAAGCGACTCTCAATTCTCACAAGCCTATGATATATAAAAAAGAAACGACTTACCTAATTCAGAAAACTCCCAAAGCTCCTTAAGATTAAGATGAACCAAGAAGTAGATAGGCTTTCTCTAAAAAATTAAGCTAAGGTCTAAGCTCTAAGCAACACCTGGTAAAGGTCATAGACGGGTCACTGCTAGTTTCGGATAAGGACCAGCTCAAGAAGTGGAAGGAGCACTTTTCTGCAGTTATAAATCACGTGTTTAGCAGCGAAGTCAACCTAACACCCAAAGACCCGTTCGTAGTATCAAATTCCCGAATACGCACTGTATCCCCCAGAAGAGAAAAAATCTAAACCGCAATCAGAGCACTGAAGGACAACAAATCGGTTGGACTTGACGGTATTCCCGCAGAGCTCTTACAAGCAGTGCCAACAACATCATCTGAGCTCCTGCACCCACTCATAGAAAGAGCTTGGGAAACTGAACGTTTTTCTGGAAGTGGAAAACAGGTGAAAACTGGAGAATAATTTGCGTACTGCCTGTTATAGCGAAGTGCGAAGGATATAGCAACAATCATCTTAGAGCGAATAAAAATCACCTAGGAGACACGCTTGGCACCGAACAAGCTGGTTTCCGCACTGGATAATCCTGTGTGGACCACACAAACACCTTTCGGATCATCTTCATATGACAGATCCATTTGAAGGATCGAAATGTCACGTTCTGCATAATGGAAGGTTATCAGAGGAGTTTGAAATCCAAAGTGGAGCTAGACAGAGCTGTATACTGTCACCAATACTGTTCCTGTTGGTAATAAGTGATGTGCTGCATATAGCTTTGTCGACTGTAAATGGGGGAACTCAATGGAATCTGCTATCACACCTGAAATATCTGGACTAGGTGAATGAAGTATGCTTACTCTGTCATAGGATCATGAATCTCCATCAAATGACAACAAGAGTTGAGAGAAAAGCTGAAAATGTTGGGCTTAAGATCAATACGGCAAAAATAAAGAGGATGAGCCTTGGAACTTCCTCATCTAATCAAACAGATATTTCTGGACAACCAGTAGAGATGGTAGAGAGTTTCCAACAACTTGGGAGTATTGTCTCTACTGATGGCGGGACCGAACTAGATATAATCAGCCAAATCGGGAAAGACTGCCTTCAGAATGCTATCCAAAATATGGAGAATTAGCTCTATAAACCTAAA
This sequence comes from Dasysyrphus albostriatus, assembly GCA_946251815.1. NCBI lineage: Eukaryota > Metazoa > Arthropoda > Insecta > Diptera > Syrphidae > Dasysyrphus > Dasysyrphus albostriatus. The sequence goes on along the minus strand of OX276335.1, from coordinate 192,713,009 downwards.
GACCAAGCTACGACTGTTCCGCTCCAATGAAGAATCCGTGCTTCTTTAAGGATGAAGCACTTGGAAAGTAACACCCAATGTCACAAGAAAGCTGCAAACGTTCGTGAGAAGATGTCTGTGAAGCATGTTACGGATTTTCTGGGCTAACTGGTATCTCCAATGAACTTCATCCGAGGAATCCATCGACTCTCTAATAAGAAAAACGTAAGTGGCAGTGGATTGGACTTACGCCACGAGTTTACTGCAACTTAAGCGATGCAATGGAACCTTCTCACGCAGTGAAGCAGAGGAGTAGACCGACCGAGAAGGACTTGGCGAAGAACGGTCGCAGAGGAATCAGCACAACTGTGGAAGAGTTGGAGAGAGCTGAAGTACATCTCCAGAAACCAAACACGATGGTGCGTAGGAGTAGTGGAGAGCCTTCGCCCTGCAAGGGGAACCACACGGACGTAACAGGTCCAAGGACCTAAGTAAGTAAGTAAAAGATTTCAACTGATTTTATGGTACTTTTTGATATAACTATACAACACTGGACTTTCCTATGTTGCTAGTTTTTTCCGAAAGCTAACAATTTGAGATTCAAAATCATAATTTTCTTGATGAAAACATATATCATTAGTTTTGTATTCCTCAGAACTATACTTAATCTCTTATTTTATTGATATTCCTCTTAAAGTTAACAATAGCAAAATTTTATTTATAAAACTTTTGTTTTTCCATTGAAATGGGAACGCTGTTTATACTATGCAACGTTACACTGACCAGAACCAGACCAACCTCCCACATTGCAACCATAAATCCTTGCAAAGTTGGCAGCTTGTTTACTCTTATCTGGAATTATAGTTTTCCTTTATAAAGATAAATACAAACCATATAACCAACATTTATATGTATATATACATACCTTACCTAGTCGTGTGTACAATCAGAAGGGAATCAAACTAAAAATTGCCCAAGATTATCCCTGAGATTTGAATTTTCCACGACTGTTTTTGTTCAGAGACCATTTGATTGCGGCCAGTTAAAACAAGTGCAGCAGCAAAAATGGCCAACAAAGTGTAGGCCATAATATGAAAGGAGCATCCTTCTGAGTTCAGAAACCACTTTCAAATTGCTGGAATGTGGTTTGCTATATAAGCCTTTCGCTATACAACCGCCCCCTTCACATCATCCTCATAGAGCTGCCTTGTGCTGCGCTCAGCAATGCTAAAGACAACGAACCACGAGGCCAGAACCAGCCAGTGCAGCGGATGGACGATGAGAGAAGGCACTCAAAGTAATTTGTGGAAAATTTACTTCTTCTCCTCGTTGCATTACCACATCACAAGTTCTCCATATCACCAGGACCAAGACCAGCACCAGCACCAGCTCCAGCACCCCAACAACAATATAAACCAACGTTGTTTCCATCGCTAAACTTTTAAACAAAAAGTTTGCGGAAAAAAAGTAAAACCGCTCCGCTGGAAGAATAAAAAAAGAAAAAAAAAAAAAACAGCAGGAAACAGGAACTATTAAGCAAAAAATCGAGTTAAACAAACTTTCACCTGAGCACTTCGAATGGTTGTATAGCGCTAGATATCGGTGGAGCTTTCTCAGCAAGGCTGTTTGGAAGCACTTTGGAAAACAGAGAGAGGTGCAATCAGGAGTGAAAGTAGTAGGCATCAAAATTCACGACTAGGCCACACGTATTCGCTTTCAAGGAAAATTATAAAAACGAATATTAATTTTAAAAATGAAGAAGTTATAGTCGAAAGTGAATAACAGAGGGATAAGACTAGTTCCTAGGCAGATAAAGGGTAAAATCAAGAAATAAATCGAATAATTGACATCAACTGGAAACAAATAGTTACCAAGTGAAGTGATCGGATCAAAACTATTGCTGACGTAAACAATCAATGGCAATGATTCGAAAGTGCAAACACGTGACTAGTAGATTGATACATCACAATCTGCACACGCATTCTAGTTCGTTGAAGACATCAAGCATAGTTATTGTTAATTTATAGGTAAATTGTGGTATTCCAAATTAACAAATTAAAATAATCAAATGGTTTATTTTGTTATCATTGACAAGAGGATGGAATCATATTTATGCAATAAATTCTCAAAGTCAAATTGTTTCAAAGAATAATATTTCGTCCAAGGGTTTTGTTGTTGAATATGTTTGCTTGGGACATAAGCGATGGTTAGGTGTTGTAGGAAGCGAGTAGCTCAAATAAATACTTAACTCAATTGTGCTTAACCATCGGGTACTGGTCTCCTCCATCCGGACTAAACTTGCTAAAGTTATAAGCACGTGTGTTGAAGTTGAACAAAAGATTAAAATAGCAACACTAAGGATTGGACGAGGATGTTTTACATTAAAAACACAAATAATCAACAAAGCCACCCACAGTCTTGAAGACAGAGACCGACAGAAGTGTTTCCTCATTTTATCAAAGTGGCAGTGGAAGAATTTACCATTTGGTATCAACAATTGCGTCTGGGATTTCAGTCAAGTTTAACCAATTAGTGAACACCTACGACATATTTGGAGCTCAGACCTATAAGGAGTGGTTAATCCAGCTCCCTGACCTTGAAGTTATATTATTAGGATGTGATCTCTGATGGCCCTTCAGGTTGGTTATCATGCCTTCGCGACGCGTCGGTGAGTAATTTAGCTGCGGACCAACAACAAGTCTCTTTACGTGGAATATTTTGTCTCTCTTTACACAACTTGCAGCTGAACAATTAACGGAAACCTATTTCTGCTACAAAGCAGATACAACTGCCATCCTAGAAGTACATATGATATGATATGATGATACAAAGTACGAGTTGTACGAGATCCTGGAGAAGACATATTAGCAACGCCCTACTTATGACATCAGAATTATCTTGGGTAATTTTAATGACAAACTAGAAAGATAAAGAAATCTTTGGTGGCACAATTGGAAGATATAGCCTGCACGGCACCACCACCAAGAGCAGACTCAGGCAAATCAAATTTGCTGCGGTGCAGAACATTGTGGTGTCTAAAATGCAGATCTCACATCTCGAGGGGACATGGTGATATCCTAGTCAATGATCTGACAACCCCAGATTAATCACACTGTGATCGACCAAAGCACTCTTTTAGTTTCAAAGATATTTGAACATTCCGAGGAGCCAACATTGGCTGATAAAACTGCCTCGTAGTAGCCTAAGTAATACTACGGTAAATTCTGTGAAAAATTATATGATATTGCCAGGTCCTTTAGCGATCCAGAATCTCGCACACATTTTGAATATCTCGCACGTAGCACCCTTTTAAATAGTTAGATGTCGCCAATTTCAAGCATTGAGAACCAATGGAGGAATTGCTAGAAGCCAATCAAAGATGCCAACTCTAACATGCTGAACTTGCACCACCACCACAGCGAAGCCACTGTTTCAACGAAAATGACGGAAAGTACATGCGACATACAGCCAAATAACAGGCCTACAAAACGGCACTGCAACTGCATAGAAGGACCAGAGCTGGTTGTGAGCTCTTCGAGGGAGAGCAGGAAACCAGCGTCTCAACGGGAGTATGAAAAGCTAGTGTCGGAAAAATAGAAGGGTGATATTGTAGAAATGAAGTTTGGAAGTTTAACAAACCATTAAGACCAACTTCCCAAGATTAAAGTAACAAAGCAGGCAAGGACGATCAGGTAAGCATCGTGGTTAATCGCAATTGGTGCTTCGGATATGGAACAATTCTGTCCACATGATCTCTTTAAACTGAGGACAGCTACATCTTATTTTAAAATCAGTATAACTACCGGAGCTATGTACAAAGTGGCATAACAGCCTAGCTCTTCAAAGTCACTGGCAAAGAATTGATTAAAAGCATAATGCAAAAGCTCATCTGCTTAATATTTTCAGAGAAAGCATGTGCAATGAATAAAACGTCAGCATTGTTCAGCATTAACAGATCCATCAATGCACGCTACTCCATCTAAGTCAATACATTTGAAGTCAAAAGAGGTTCAAGACAAGCTGGCGCACTGTCATTTGACTTCTACTACATGATTCTTGAAATAAATAAAATACATTTTTTGGCACAACAGCTCGTGGAGAACTAAGGCCTAGTGACTTACAACTCTCAACCATTCATGTGTGCGTATTTTTGGCAGGAATGGAGGGGACCTACAATTTTTTGCCGAGTCCGAATGGCTAGATGAGAAAGCACTTATTCATGACTAGCATACTCTTGGAGGATTTGTCAGTTCCTCGCAAGAGGCAGTAACTCGGAAAAAAACATTTGTGTTTTTAGTTGGCAGCGGCTAGGAATCGAACCCAGACCTTTGGCATGACAGTCCTACGCGCTAACCATCATGCCACGAGGTACTACCTCTTGATTCTTGAAATAATGTTCCAAAACTCTCACAGAAGTAGAATATTTTAAAAGTCTTTGCAATTAATCGATGATATTGACAAAATTGGACGAAGAAAACGTGAGGTAAGTGATGATTTCATGAGTATTGCTCCTGCTTCTCTGGAATAAGAAGGTTATTGAGAAGCAAAGTCCTTAGTGTCCGTGTATAAGAGACACTTATCGTCCAGGTCCTTCTGTATGGAGTATGATGCGGAGGCTTCAACACAATAAAGGATGGATGAATGGAGAAGAAGATACACTAATGAGCTGTACGAGCTGTACAGTGACACCAAAAGAGGTGGCTGGGTCACCTAGTGAATGGACAATAATGATCCAGCCCGCATGAGATGGCGCAGTAGAGTAGGACAGCGAAACAGGTGGCGTACGTAAGTGGAAGACAATAGGGTAGCTACCGTGGTATCAGTCTTATCATTAATACGATGCCCCCAAGATAAAAGGGCCTCCAAGATACAGAAGACTTTATGCGTGTACAACATTTTTCATTGAGATGAATACGATGTACAAAATTTAAAATATCCTTTTTTGTTTTCCGTGCTATGAATCCCTAACTACATCCTATTGCATCCTACGGAACGTGCAACTACTTTGTTTCTTATTGGAACAAGTATGAATAGTCCAGGAAAACTAGAAAATAAGGCAAAATTGGGCAAAAATTTTGACAAAACTGAATCTCAAGCATTTAATAAAAAGTACCCTTAATTTGGGTTGGGGCTTGTATTTTTACGGAGGCAGGTGTAAATTTAAGCTTAATTTGAACTGTACTAAGATCATTAGATTATTTTTATCATACCATCAATAATTTGGAAAAAAAAAAACATGCAAGAACTTCATGAACAGTTTAGCAGAAAAAAATTTATAAAAATTTCGATAGAGCAACAGATTTTTGGAGAAACGTATGCTACACTACCACTTATATGAATGTAAGTACTGGGCACACTGAGCGTTTAAGCTGGTTTTTATCAAAATTGATTGTTTTTTTTCCGGCAAAAAGTGTAATAATATTTTTTGTGTCCAATTCCTTGAGCTTAAATTTGAATCTTTTGAAAAAATTAAATTGAACCACCATTAATTTAAGACTAAATTGTGTCAAGGTCCCACATTATTAAATTTTAAAATAAACTTATCTAAAATCTGAGGCAAGTTTATTTTGTTAGAAAAAAAAAATGTATTAATAAGAATGCGCCACTATCAGGAAAAAGGGGGCCTCTGAAAAATGAAGTGCTCGCTACGCCACTGGTGGAAGAGGACGTTAACTTACATAGTGTGCGAGACTGACTGGAGACAGCTAGCTAGAGACCAAGCTAGCTGGAAGAAGCTTATTGATTGAGGCACTGCTCCACTGTGAACTGTAGTACTTACATAAGTAAGTAAGAACACTTGTGGCATAAGCATTAAGCATTCTTGAAATCGAAAATGCTACAAAATTCCCATATTTGTTTCTGAGAGAACGGTCACACTTGCCACTGTTCAATATGTTCTATAAGTAGAAAATTTACTTTCGAAATCGGCAATGACACGGTTTTTTAAGTTTATAAAAATAAAAGTAAAGAAAATCAACCAAAAAGAAATCGAAAAATCAAAGGAGTCTTAATTTTCAATGAATTTGAAATGTTCAAATGAGTTCAATTTCAGCCGCTTCATAGTTATAAACAGAGGAAAATATGTCAGGAAGGGTCAAATCCTCCACCAAGAATTAAGAGTATCTCTTGTTGTAAAATATATGAGTGTTTTTCATTTTAACTGTTCGAATTCAGCAAAAATCTGTAGGTGCCTGCACTCTAGCCTCAAACCTTAAAAAGAGGTAGGTATATAACTTTCATATGGCAACACTTTTTTACTGGCAGCCATATTGTTAGCTGTCAAGTAATTTATTATAAGTTTGATTTAGCACTTCAACATGAATAGCCAGACGTCAAAGCTTTCAAACTGTGCAAATTTATTTTGAAAATCATGGTTCTGTTAGAAGTACGTATCGCACGAATTTTAGCTGTGTTTTCTAGCGAAAAATTTCTTGCAAACTTTGACAAATTCTCACAAATTGTCACAAATTCTTGTTTGTTAAATCAAAAAAGTTACATCGAGTGAGCGCAATGAGAGAGCAAATAAAATCCCAAGTACTGTCAAAAATCATGGTGGTCAGTTTCTGTCACAGCGTTGCCACTAATCGGAAAATTTTCCGAAGTAGGTTTTCAAAACAAAAATGCAGTATATTAAATTGTTCTTCGTAAAACCTACATAATTTCAATTTGTACTTTTATTTTGAAAAAAGAAGACCAAATTAATTAAAAATACTTTATTATAATTAATTAGCGTAACGGATACAACTACTGGCATCCCCTATTTTGGAACCAATTATTGGCACTCCTTCATTCATTAATGATTTTTTCAAAAACTTTTAATCTCAGTAATCCAATTTAATATTTCTCTTACAGTTTAAGTTATTCCTCATAATTGTGCGTCTTTGTTTTAATAAATTACGTCTTCAATAAGTGTGTGGAGGAAGCCTCATTTAGTAATAAATATATGTTTATTTTTATAAAAAATTCACTTTTTTGATATAATAATATAATAAATTATTTGTTTTCAACACTTTTTTGTATAATTAGTTAGTAAAATTTTAATAAAAAGGGTGCGAATAATTGGTTCCAATAAAAGTGGAGTATCATGGGAGTACAATTATTGGCACTGCCAATAAATATACCTTTAAGAGTGTCAATAGTTAGATCAGTGAATCTTTACTTTTTTAAGATTTAAAAAAAAGGCCGAAAACAAAAAAAAATAAACCAAGAAAAAGATGTCCAAGACGCTCTTTTGGCCATACAAAATGGACGTATGTCCAAAAAAGCAGCTTCTAAAAAGTTCAAAATACCGCGTTCTACTCTTCAGTTCCGATTAAGCACACATTTCATAAAAACACGTCCAGGGCCCGCAACAGTATTAACTAGCGACTAACGAATCGACTATTGTTAAATGGATAAGTTTCGCAAGAAAAAGGATTTCCGAAAAAAAAGAAGGAATTTCTTAAACAAACTAATAGAGAACACCCATTTGATAGCGACGCCATACGAGGAGAGATTTGGTTTAAATCATATTTGAAGCGTCATACCACCTTGACCTTTAGAGCAGTTGATCCAGTTTCGTCAGCAAGCGCAATGCAAGCAATGTAGCGGTAACAGATATTTTCGGCTTGTTTGACTGCATAAAAGATTATTTGATCAAAATCGATTTGTTTTGAACTCTTGAAGATGTAAGCCGAGAGTTCAATGGCGATGAAACAAATTTTTTATTGTGCCCTAAAGCCAAATCCGTTCTAGCTGCAAAAGGATCAAGACATATTTATGAAGTCGATAGAGGACAAGCAAAATCGAATTCGGCAGTGATGTTTTCATTTAACGCAGGAGGATCAATGTGTCCTCCAATGATCATTTATCCTTTTAAGAGTTTGAAGGCTGTGGAATAAGTGAAAATGGCTGGATGACAAAACAAACTTTTTACGAGTATATTTCTTATGTCTTTTACCCCTTTTTGATTCGAGAAAAAAATTAAATTGCCAATAATTCTCTTTGTTGAGGGACATAGCACACATCTTACCCTCCAAATGAGCCAGTTATGTGTCAAACTAGGCATTATCTTGATAGCCCTTTATACTAACTCCACCCGAATTTTGCAACCAGTTGATGTTGCAGCTTTTAGACCCCTCAAAAACGCCTGGAACAATGGAGTTGTAGATTGGAGGTGAAAAAATCAAGGAATAAATCTAACAAAAGAGAAATTCGCCCCTCTTTTGAAAAAAAGTTGTAGACAAAAGTATCTCTTCATCCACCATTGTAAATGGTTTTAGGGCTTGCGGACTGTTTCCTTGGGACATAAATGTGATTGATTTCTCCAAACTTCTGGGACGATCCATATACAGCTATGCCGACAAATTTCAAGATGTACCGGACCAAAACGATGCATTTGAAAGTTTTTGTGCTATAATTGGACAGCTAAAAAAAGCAGAGCTAGAAAGTTACAGTTTGGATAGCGAAAATAACGACGACTTGGCACAAATGCATAAACTTTATATACTTTTAAAGGCCAAGGAATTTAAGCGAGTTGAAGAAAGGAAAGCATTTCCCAGTGCTGCACAAACTGATCCCCAAAACTCGGACTTTAGTGAGTTGTGAGATATAAGTGCAATCAGCGATTTCTTGTATGCTGGAGACGAAATCGAATTTTTAAATACTAGCGATGCAAATGCACAAAAAATATCATGTCCCTGCTTTAGTGTTACCGATTTATTAGACTGGCCTGAAATACCCCTACGTAAAGGTATCAAGCCCCAAAAACAAAGTAAAAGCTTTGTTATCATTAACTCTACATGGATCGAAGATGAACAAAAGAAAAAAGAAGACAAACAACAAATTAAAAAACAAAAAGAAGAAAAAAAAGCTCAAAGACTTGAAAATAAAAAGACTTGAAAGTAAAAAACTATAATAAAATTGCAAGGAATCCGAAAAAAAATTAAATTGCTAAAATGCTTCCTCCTCCAAAACCTGTTTCACAAACAATAACCACCAACGCATTGGCCTTAATTGAAAACTCTCTCGAAACACAGACAGTGCATGAAAACTCAGATCTGGCTGAAACACACTCCAGAATACCAGATGTTGCTAGAAATGTACAATAAAGACAGCCAGGAAAAGATTATTTCTCAGACCATACCAAATGCGGGGAATCATATCAGGAACTTATTTACGAATCAAGTCGAAGAAATCGGAGAAAATAAAATTTGTAGTGGACAGTAGACCATTATTCTTGACCCCAAATTAAATTGGAAGGTAAATATTGAAGAACGGGTTAAGAAAGCCTGCATAGCTTTCTATGCCTGCAGAAAAACATTTGGTAAGATGTGGGGCCTACAGTCGAAGATGATCTTGTGTACACTGCCGTGGTTCGACCGATTTTATCATACGGATCGATTGTGTGGTGGCCTGCACTTAACAAACAATATAATATTGAAAAACTTAAGAAGGTACAAAGAACGGCTAGCTTCAGCACTACAGGAGCCCTTCGAACTTGTCCAACAGATGCCACTAGCGTTATCCTGCACCTTCTACCACTCGACCTTTATATAAAATATCTAGCGGCATGCAGTGCTGTAAGACTAAAAGAATCGAATTGTTGGTTTTCAAAACCCTATGGTCATGGAAATATAACAAAATTGATTCCTCAGGATATTTTTCTAACGAACACCGACTACTGTATTCCCCCTCTTGGCCTAGGCGGGGACTTCAAAGCCGTTTTTCCAACCAGAGAGGATTGGAAAAATGACATTGTTACGAAGGACTACGACACTATAATCTTCACTGATGGGTCTAAGATGGAGTGCGGTGTTGGTTCAGGAATTTTTTCTAAGACCCTTAATATATCCAAGTCCCTCAGACTACCAGACTTTGCTAGCGTATTTCAAGCTGAACTACTAGCAATCAGGGAATCATGCAAGTTACTCAAATCAAACCAAAATCCATTAAGGCTATTAAATCGGCTACATCCACCTCTGTACTTGTCCAGCAATGTCGAGATGAACTATCGAGTCTGAACATTAACCTCCAGGTCACTCTCATTTGGGTTCCAGGTCACAGTGACATAGAGGGTAATGAACGGGCTGACGTCTTAGCTCGACAAGGCTCGGCCCTTCATAGCTCACTAGCGGTAAATGTAAATATGCCTATTGGTGCTATGAAGAGAAATATTTTCTCGATTTTTCTCGATGAATCTAACCTCAGACGGAGCAGTCTTACAAACTGTGTCATATCAAGAATGATATGGCCATCCTATAACAAAACTCGTTCTAACGATCTTATATGCAGACCCAGTCGCGATATAGCCAGGATCACAGCAATATGCACCGGACACTGGCCCATAGGGGAGTATGCAAGGAAGCTGGAATCCCCTACAACTCCCACTGTCGTAGCTGTGGGGACCCTCAAGAAAAAGAAACTGTAGTTCATTTTCTTTGCAACTGCCCTGCTTTAGCCAATTTTAGATTGTCTTCCTTTGGAAAGGCCTTCCTCGATGACCCAAAAGAGCTTTCTGAGAAAAAAATCAGAGATCTGATTATCTTTTTGAATGAGACTAAATGGCTCTAACAATGGTCCGTTAAAGTCTATAAAGCCATATAATTCCGTATTAAATCCCTACTAGGTTAACACAAGTAATTGGTATCAAAACGGAGCACTCCAGCGCTAATTGAGTCGCGAGGCCAGGGCCAGCGACTGCTATCTCTACCTACCTACAGTAGACCAAAGCAGTTGAAACTGAGAATTGTGGTATAAGATGTGCAAAATGTATAAGAGAGTATCATATAAAATGTTTAAAAATACTTAAATATAACATAATTCCAAGTTTTACCTGTTCACTGTGTATTACCAAAAAATGAGTAGATCTTATTTTAAAAATGTATTATAACAATAATAATAATTATATTAATAATAATATGTTATAGTTATATTAATAATAATTATAATAATATCAATAATAATAATAATATTTTGTATTAATCAATTTATTTTTCTTGTAAGATTTTCTTCTTATTTATTTTCTGATATTTTATTTATTGCTTACTTTGTAGTCCTTTTTATGTTTATTTTCTTATAACGATTAAATGAATTACCTTAATAGCTTGCTAGCTAGTAATTTTATAAATAAAAAAGTAAGAACGAAAATAGCTAGTATATTGTTTTCTTTAAATTCATGGGTGCCAATGATTGTACATTTTTGGCGTGTCAACAATTGTGGTCGGTTGCCAATAATTGTAGTTTTCGGTAAGCTTTTTTTTAATTTCCCCTGTTTATACCCTTTTTAATAACAAAATAAAAAATATTTCTTAACAGAAAAAAATCTAAATTTTAATTTAGTGAATTAAACATATTTTTAAGTCTATTATTGCGAAATGTACGCGCATTTGAATTCGAAAAATTCTTAGGGGTGCCAACAATTGTATCCGTTACGCTATGCTGTGACAATTATTATCAAATCAAGCCAATAGCCGGAGCCGTAAGAACAGAATTGTAAAATTAGTAGACTGCATTTTGATGAATGCATTTTTTCCGAAAAATAAAAGTGCAGTAGATTCGATTTAAAAGCAGTAGATTTGTTTTACGAAAAAAAGTGCATAAGATCTATCTATTGAAATCATGGCAAGGTGGCAACGCCATTTATGCACAAAAATGACGTTTCATACAAGAAGTGATCCAATTCATGTTCCAATGTGTTTGTTAACTTATTTTTAAATTTCCTCAACTCTGATAGAATATTCCCCTCTTTTCAAAGTTTTACAGGTTTTACACTTTTTTTTGGAAAAAGATACCAGACAGACCTTTTAAAGGGCTTTTCAACAGGGACGCTACAAAGGGAGAGCGACAGGGACAGCAAACGACGCCATATTTCTTGCCGCCCTTTTGATGTTTCTCTTCAGTAAGGTTTGCCATTCCATGATGGAAAGATACATGAGCCAACAACGAGTTGAAATTATTAAAATTTACTACCGAAATTCGGAGTCAGTGGCTTCAACGTTAAGAGCGCTACGTCCAATTTATGGTCGTCATAATCGTCCTAGCAGATCAACAATTGAGCGTCTAGTGAAAAAACTTGAATCCACAGGCACAGTACTAAATGTTCCCGTCCCAGTGAGACAAAGAAGTGCCCGTAGTGTCGATAATATTGCTGCCTCTGAGGCTTCAGTTGCAGAAAGCCCAAATGTGTCTCTCACACGTCGTTCTCATCTCTGTGACGTCGTTGTGGCGAGTTTTGCGAAAAGATCTTGGCCTACATCCTTACAAGATTAAATTGACGCAAGAACTGAAGCCGCTTGACCACCAGAAGCGTAGTATGTTCGGGAATTGGGGTGAGCAACAACCTGAAAATGATTCGGATTTTCATCGAAAAATTATCTTGAGCGATGAGGCTCATTTCTGGATGAATAGCTTCGTCAATAAACAAAATATGCGGTATTGGTCAGGCAGCAATTCACACGTACTCCATGAGTCATCATTGCATCCCGAAAAAATTACGGTTTGGTGTGCTTTATGGGCAGGCGGCGTCATTGGCCTGTACTTCCTCCGTGATCAAGACCGGCACGTTACTGTGAATGGGGATCGCTACCGTTCAATGATAACTGAATATTTTTGGCCCCAATTGGATGATATGGACTTGGAGGACATGTGGTTCCAACAGGATGGTGCCACACAGCGAATGTCACAATCAATTTATTGGTAACCAAGTTTGGAGAACGTGTTATCTCACGAAATGGTCCAGTCGCTTGGCCGCCTCGGGCGTGCGATTTGACGCCGTTACACTATTTCCTGTGGGGCTATTTCAAGTGTATGGTCTATGCCAACATGTCAGCGGCGGTTGATGAACTTCGTACGAATATCGAAGGTGAAATTGCAGCAGTATCGGCCGACTTATGCTTGGAAACCGTCGAAAATGGGGTTCAGCGTCTGGACTTCTTCAAGCGTGCCGGTGGTGGCCATGCAAAAGAAATCGAGTTCCATACATAATGGCATCGAACGTACTTTCACAGGAATAAAGAATTTCATTGATATCCAAAACTGTTTTTGTTTTACTTCAAAAAACTTTTTTGGCGCTCTTATTGAAAAACCCGATATTTAGTGATGGAGTTCACTTTTGGTTGAATGGATAAGTGAATAAACAAAACTGCCGTATTAAGGGTGATGATAATCTTCAAGTGTATGTTGAGACAGCGTTACATTCACAAAACTGTTTGGTGTGGTTTATGGGTAAGTGGAATAATTGGTCCGTGCTTCTTTAAAAACGATGTTGGCCAGAACGTTTCAGTCAATAATGAGGGTGACCACCATAGAACCATGATTACTTTTTCTCTTTTTCGTTCATCAATTGAATAAGCATGATGTTCAGGAGCTATGTATTTTTACAAGACGGCGCAACATGTCACAAAGCTTGTGCCACAATTTAATTACTAAAGGAAACGTTCAGTAACCACATAGTAAAGGACCCTTGAATTGGCCTCCAAGATCGTGCGACCTAATGCCGCTTGCACTATTTTCTGTGGGGATATGTGAAATCGCTAGTCTACACCGATAAGCCCGAAACACTTGAAGGACAATATTCGCCGCGTTATTGCTGATATACGGCCACAAATGTTGGAAAAAGTCATCGAAAATTCAAGTTCCAGATTAGACTTCACCCGATCCAGCCATGGCTGTCATATGCCAGTAATCATATTTAAATTTTAATTCCAGAAGATTATCTCTCAAACAAAGTAAATTTCAAAGTTCTTATCTCTAAAAAAAAACACCCTTTTTAAGTAGTTGCCTTTTCCATAAAAATTTAAATTAATGTCTCTGTCCTACATCAAATTATGTCAATTTAATAATTTTCTTATATAACCACTTGTGGCCCCCAAAACTTGACAGTCAGTGCTATTGTCCACTTACGCTGCCCTAAAAAAGACCATGATTTATAATAGCGATTGTATTAGGGTGTTTTTTAGTTTTTTTTTTTAAATATTTTTTGTTCGTTTTTTTTTTTGAATTTGTATTTTCAACCCAAATGTCGTTGTGCGGTTGCATCGCCCAAAAGTAGCAAGGAAGAGGTTTTTAAAAAGGTGAGGAGTAAGGTTAGGACAAAATAGCACAAGGATCCTCACCTAGTTGAAGAGGAATTTAAAGAAACTCTCATAAAACGAGTAGAAGCTCCTGTCAGTCAGTCAAAAGGATTTTGCACTTTAATTATCCTCCGTCAATTGGGTGATCAATGGAAGGCTTATGCGCTCTGCAGCCACTCAGTTTTAAGACATCATTACGACGGAAAGGAACAAGGAGCTTCGTGATAAATTGAGATGAAAAACATAATATAAATGGATACAGAGTGCAGTAGTTAGACGAGTGGTCTTAACTGAGAATGGAAGGCGAACGAAATTTATTTCTATTTGGAAAACATGGTTTGAGTGCAGAAAAAAAAAATACTTTTAGTATTTGTAGGAATAAAGTTGGAAGTTGCTATAATAACACTTGGAATAAGAAAATGAATTTGAATAAGGTAGCTGCAATGGTACCTACGCGTATTCCTATGTGGGATGCATGCTTTTTATAAAAGAAATCACATTTTTAAATTTGTGTATGGATGCAGACAGTGATGGTTCAAATCAAACTAAGAGATATTTTTTCTTGTTCAGTAGGGTTTTTGTAAGAACTCTTTAACATTAAATTTTGTGGAAAATTTGTGTAGCAATTTGTGGATTATGAGGCACCCGCAGGAGAAAGGGGGTAAATAGGTGGTATTTGTTATATAACGGGTGATTTTTTAGCTGGTTTGGTTTTGGCAACACTGGTTTTGACAGCTGACGTGTGCTTAGTACCTTGTGTCACTGTCAAACAGCTTCAATTTGGTTTGCAATTTAACCATGGATCGTCTTACAAATGAACAACGCTTGCAAATTATTGAATTTTACTATCAAAATTCGTGCTCGGTTCGAAATGTTCATCGCGCGCTGCTTCCATTTTATGGTCGGCATTCTCGACCTTCTGAGCAGTCTATTCGGAAGATTGTGACCAAATTTCGCACCAAATTTACTTTGTTGGACATTAAACCACCAACACGTTTACGTACTGTGCGTAGTGAAGAAAATATTGCGGCCGTATCAGCTAGTGTGACAGAAGACCGCGAAATGTCGATTCGGCGCCGTTCCCAGCAGTTAGGCCTTTGTTACAGCACTACGTGGAAAATTTTGCGGAAGGATTTGGGCGTAAAGCCTTTTAAGATAGAGCTGGTGCAAGAACTAAAGCCAGCCGACCTACCACAACGCCGAATTTTTGGTGAATGGGCTCTTGGAAAGCTGGCCGAGGATCCGCTTTTTTATCGAAAAATTGTGTTCAGCGATGAGGCTCATTTTTGGTTGAATGGGTACGTAAATAAGCATAATTGCCGCATTTGGAGTGAAGATCAGCCAGAAGCATTGCAACAGCTACCAATGCATCCCGAAAAAGCCACTGTTTGGTGCGGTTTATGGGCCGGCGGCATTATTGGGCCATATTTCTTCAAAGATGATGCGAAGCGCAGCGTTACTGTCAATGGTGAACGCTACCGAGCGATGATAACAAACTTTTTTTTGCCCGAAATGGAAGTTCTTGACTTGCATGATATGTGGTTTCAACAAGACGATGCCACATGCCACACAGCATGCGAAACAATGGCGCAATTGCGAGGCGAGTTTGGTGAACAGTTAATTTCACGTTTCGGGCCGGTCAATTGGCCGCCTAGATCGTGCGATTTGACACCATTAGATTATTTTTAGTGGGGGTATGTCAAGGCTTATGTCTATAGGGACAAGCCCGCTTCGATTGACGCACTGGAAGCCAACATCCATGCATTCATTCGTGAGATACCGGCCGATATGTGTGAAAGAGTATGCCAAAATTGGACTCAGCGGATGGGCTACCTGAGACGCAGCCGCGGTCAACATTTGCACAAAATTATCTTTAAACATTAAATTGCAAAGTTCAAACTATCGATTCAAATAAATATTTCATTAATTTTTTCGAACTTTTTGTGTATTTTTTTTTTTTAAAGTTCTAAACCTCTTAAAAAATCACCCGTTAGTTGGTCTCACAATACTGTCTGCCTTTCTTAATGGATGAATCGATATTCTTCAATTGTGGAACAAAGCGTGTTTTGGTCCTTTACCCAGACTTATTTTCATTTTTTTTAACCAAAAAGAAAGGCATCTACTTGCCAAACCAGCGGCGTAACTAGGATTTTATTCTGAGGGGACCAAATTATTACTTTAGCGAGCAAATTTTTAATGTTTTCGTGGGTGTTGAATTCGGATCTGAGGCTTGCGACTAAAACTTTGGGATGAAACATTTAAGAACAAAATTCAAAAACTAATTTTTGGGCAGGCTTTTACTTAGTTATTGGTGCTTTTTGAAAATTGAAGTAGTTTTACTGAAAAACTGAATACCTACTCAATTAAAGCAGGCCTCAATTATCACTTATAGTTGGCGTCCTAACGGGCCACAACTCTGTGGGAACCTACATGAAAAGAATGGGCATCAACTCATCGGACTTTTGTAGAGGGTGTCATGATGAAGAGGCGGAAGAGGGCTCCCTTCACTTCTTATGTGAATGTCCTAGCCTAGCTAGAACCAGAAAAGCAGCCCTAGGTGAATATTTCTTTGATGAACTGGCCGACATCTCTGTATTACTACTAAAAAACATCCTAAAATTCATTCAGAACTCAGGATGGTTCAGGGAGGCCCCCCACAACTAAAACTTCTCCTCAAACCCCTCCCTATCGATCTTCACCATCCACCTTTCACCCTGGGGAGCGCAGTGGATCCACTGAGATCCGAGTGAGATGATGATGTTTTTTTGGAAGAATGTGGGGTTTCGGTGAATTCTAGCCACGGTGCTAGTTTGACGCTGCATCTTTGTAAAACTGAATTGCCTCGTCTTCATTAATTGGAATGATTCCTTCGTCCAGTAGTGCTGTTTCATCAAGGTATCGTGGATCGGTGTGTCTCACTTCATTTGTGATGGTTCTGACTAGAGGCTTTGGATGATTGCTAAGGTTGCTCTTCAGTATTTTGGCAGCACTGATCATGTATTTGTCAAGGGGTGTTATTTCGGATGCCTCATAGAGTCGCGTGTTGCTGAAATGTTTTCGTCACCGTTGGTCAAAGTGGAATCCCGTGCAGATTCGCAAGATCTTCCTCTCGAACATTCCCAGTTTTTTTCATGCTGGTTTTGGAAATAGTAAACCAGACAGGAAAGCAGTATGTGATGATGGGTCTGAGAAGTTGCTTATAAAGAAGAAACTTCGTCCTTTGACTGAGTCCATTCCTTTTCCGCATTCGGGGGTGGATGCGGTGGAAAGCCTAGTTTCATAAATTCATACCGTTGTTGGGTTGAGGTTGCTCTGATGTGAAGATGTTGTAGAGGAACGGTCCCAGCTTTGATCCTTGAGCAACTCCTGCTCTGATGTTTTTGGTTGTTGACTGGCTGTTTTCAATCATGACGAAAAACGATCTGGAATTGAGAAAACTGAAAATTATTTTTATTAATGTACCTGGAAAATTAAAGGTGGGTAGCTTATGAATTAGCCCCTGTATCCAGATGCAGTCAAATGCTTTCTCTATATCTAGAAGGCATCCAACAACAACCTGACAGTTATTGAGGGTGCTAACAACGTCGTTATGGAATCGCAAGAGCGGATGTAAAGTAGATTATTTCTCTCGAAATCCAAACTGTATGTCCGGAATGATGTGGTTAGTAGTGCAGAATGCCTTCAATCTACGAAGAATAAGTCCTTCAAGAATTTTGCTGGTGTTGTTAAGAAGAGATATGGGACGATATCCGGAAACGGAACCTCTGTCGGCTTTCTTCGGTATAGGTACTATTTTAGCTGTCTTCCATCTATTCGGAAAGTAGCAATTGTAGACGAAGTTGTTGAACAGGATCGTGAGAAACAGCACCATGACTTGAGGAAACTTCTTTATGATGTAGCTGGAAATCATATCTGGTCCAGATGATTTCTTAGGTCGGCCACTTTGGATTAGCTCAGCTACATCTTCGGGGTTGGTGAAGCCTCCAGTCAGCTCGGGATCACTAGCAGGATTTTCATTGTTAAAAATTGTAATTTCAGCGTGCGTCTGCTGCAGCTGCTCAATGGTTGACTCAACTTAAAATTAAAATTAAAATTAAAATTAAAATTAAAATTAAAATTAAAATTAAAATTAAAATTAAAATTAAAATTAAAATTAAAATTAAAATTAAAATTAAAATTAAAATTAAAATTAAAATTAAAATTAAAATTAAAATTAAAATTAAAATTAAAATTAAAATTAAAATTAAAATTAAAATTAAAATTAAAATTAAAATTAAAATTAAAATTAAAATTAAAATTAAAATTAAAATTAAAATTAAAATTAAAATTAAAATTAAAATTAAAATTAAAATTAAAATTAAAATTAAAATTAAAATTAAAATTAAAATTAAAATTAAAATTAAAATTAAAATTAAAATTAAAATTAAAATTAAAATTAAAATTAAAATTAAAATTAAAATTAAAATTAAAATTAAAATTAAAATTAAAATTAAAATTAAAATTAAAATTAAAATTAAAATTAAAATTAAAATTAAAATTAAAATTAAAATTAAAATTAAAATTAAAATTAAAATTAAAATTAAAATTAAAATTAAAATTAAAATTAAAATTAAAATTAAAATTAAAATTAAAATTAAAATTAAAATTAAAATTAAAATTAAAATTAAAATTAAAATTAAAATTAAAATTAAAATTAAAATTAAAATTAAAATTAAAATTAAAATTAAAATTAAAATTAAAATTAAAATTAAAATTAAAATTAAAATGGAACAATTTTTGTAAAATTTCCTGTTTTATCGACTTGAGAGATTTAAGTTTCTGTCTTAGGCAATGTATCGGCCAAATGATGGTGGCCTTCACATACTTCAAACATAAACTTAGCCTTTTTCTGAAGTTTTGTGTACTTTTCTATGTATTGCCATAGGAATTGAGAAAGGATTTTGGTTTAATTGTTGTCTTCGAGTGCTTCCAAGGTTCAGGGACGATCATTGTAAACAAGGAATTTCAACCATTCCTACAGGAAATAATCGCATGGGGCTTAATCATCCATAAATGCTTTTGGTTTTCATTTATTCATTCCACTCATTAAAGCATTGCATAATTCAACATAGAGTTTACGAGGTCAAAGAAGCAGTAGAAGGTCCTTAGTCATTTAATAAGAGCAGTATAGAAAGATTAAAGAAACATTGATATATCGCTTCTATAACGCTGACACGATTTGCCCCAGAAAACATTTTGGGACAACATTTTGAAATCTTTGGTTTTTCGAATTTTTGTGGTTGGTTTTTGTTTAGGTACTTTTCCTTCTTAATTTTTTCTAAACCCTCTAGTGTGTCTAGTGTGACCATTCTCTCAGAAACGCAAGAGTGAATTTAAATAACAAGTTGATTTTCGTTGCAATTTAAGTTTAAATTATTCCTTCACATTTGGGTAAATTAAGATAAAAATCCCTTGACATAGAAGCATGCACAACCCAGGGTCACTCTTCTATTATTTTAATTTAGAATAAAACCGCTCGAAGGCGCTGTTAAACGAGACATTTTTTGAGTATTCTATTCTTATGCTGACATTGACTGCTTTGAACAGAAATTAAAATAAGTATCATACAAAAAAAAAAGAAAAATTAATTCGCTTTTAACATTTTTCTAAAAATAACTTGCACAAGGACGATGACATACTAGCTTTATTGTACGACATTGAGGATGTCACGATGAATAATTTATTTCCCAGCTTTATTCAGTTACTGGGAAAGCCACAAGAAAGTCCCTTGGACAATATTGCTCTGTCCATATTTTTTTTTTTATTTTTTTTTTAATATGGCTTGACACTGTTGCATAAAGTGGTAGCCGCATTAATACAATACCACAGTACTGCAAACCAAGCGCTAGAGAATTAAATAAAATTCAATTGTCCTTAAAGTTGTTATCCCCCCGCACACTAATTTTGCCCCATTTCACCAGAGAGTTATTCTTTACTCTAATAAATTCCCTTGACGATGGCGGCAAACGTTTAATGCCCCCAACTATTGGCCTACCTACCAAGCCAAGCCATCACTATCCACATCTCTACTAACAAATTTTCGTGCGCTTCGTAGATAAGTCCTTTTCCATTTCATATACCGTTACGTGAATATTCACCACTTTAAAAATGGGGGCTAAGCGCCAGGATAAAGAAAACGGATGTGGTATGGTTTTTTCGGAACCAAAACTAGAAAAGTGCCATGGAAATGGGGATTTGGAAATGCCAGGACAGAGTAGGGTAGGGCAGGGCAGGCCAAGAAGTCCAACGATATAAAATCATATAATAAAGTTATAAATTTTAAGTGGATACAAGTCAAGTTTTATAGTTTGCCTTGAGCATTGAATGCGAAATTATTGGATTAGAGTGCGCGCCCGTCGCGGCGCTATTTCGTCGCTCGTTGATGGTATTTGTTGTTGGTTTGGCATTATGCGGAATATTTTTCTCTTTTACTTTCATGGTTGCCGCTATGATTGTTTTAACTGTTATTGTTTTTTTTTTTTTTTGCTGGATTAGTTTCCATTTGAATATTTTTTTTGAAGGTTTTTCATGCGGAGCATTTTATTTTTATGATTTATTCACTTTGTATGGATAGATTTATACATCAAAGAACAAGGCTTCGTTTAAGACTTAGAAGATAAATGGAAAAATATATGTTTTGTGTTTATATTTGAATAATTTAATAACCTTCGAACTGGATGACTGGATTCGTATAAACTATAGTTGGAAGATAAAGGAGCGTTATCCTTATCATCAAGCCCTTTGACCTCGGCTGATATACGTTAAATGACGCCAAAAAATCTCCTCCATTGTTCATGGTCTGCAGCCACTCAGCCTAGGACTTAAACTGTAGACATGTGTACCTTTCTGAGAAACTGCCTCTTTTGAGATAGTAGTTGCATTTTCAAATCGATTTATCGCATTTCAATAAAATACACGACTGGGTTGCACGTACTTGTTCTTTTGTTCTCTCATTGAAATTATGAGAGGAACATACATACATATGAAATTTAAAATCTTAAAATTCAATATTTAAATTCACTAGGGAACAAAAATTTAATTCCAAATCATTTGGAGCGGCTTTTGTAAAAAAATATTATTGTTGAAAAAATATTTTCCTTAACCAAGGCTTCATGTAAATAAAAATTTTTCCTTAATATTCCAGAAAGTCTTAAAAACCCTTAAGTATTGAGTTTTCGAAATATTTAATTTTAAAAAAAAAAGAATGGAATATTTTTTTAAAAATTCAATTTTGCTGAAATAAAATTTAAACCAAAAGTGGAGTTTAAACTCTCACAATAGAAAAATTATGATTCTTAGAAGCTTCTGGTACAACAAGAAGATATTAAAATACATTATATTTAAGTCTTATAAATTTGAATAAAATAAATAATTAAAAATTGTTTCTTCCGGAAATACTATTATTAACTATTTTAGAAAAATGATTTCCCACCCAAAGGTAACCTTTACTAAAAGTAATTAATTGATTTATTGATAGTGTGAAATTTGTAAAAAGTTAACCTCGACCCAGACCCGGAGATAATAAAACGCAGCTAATATAAGCTATTTGTGAATTTTACATTTTATATTAGCAGATCAAATTAATTTTAACCTACAGAAAAAGTTTTATAAAAATCGAAAATTTTAAGAATACAGTAGACGCTCGATATACTGAAGAAATAAAAACCAGGCCTGTACTTTTCCGATATTGTTTACTTTTTCGAGCGGGTGTTTTTAAAAGCTTCCTTAAGAAAAATTTAATTTAAAATGTATATTTTGTGCGATGAAAATATTTTTACATTTATTTAAAGGTAAAAAAAGCTTTCAGTTGGGTATAAACAAAAAAACGGAAGCAATTCCTCAGGGTCTTCGAGCAATGCTAAATGCTTGCGAGACATTTTTACAAAAAATTCAACTTTTTTGTTAAGATTTGTGTGTTCACTATTTTGGATAGTTCACTATTTCGAGATTCACTAAATCGGGCGTCTATTGTAAAACTATTTTCCTCAACTGTTTTTAACATTTGTATGGAAAGTGTTGTTATTTTCTCATAAAAGTGAATGTTTTTCTTAAAATACTTTAGAAAGTGTTAAAAAACCTTTCAATACAGAGTTTCATAAAAATCGATTGTATAGTTTTCAAAATATTTGATTTTCAAAAAAAAAAATGTAATCATTTTTTATAAATTCAAAAAATATTTTTTTTATTCAAGTACACAAACAAATTTATAGTTTTCGGAAGCCTCTGCATAAAAAAAAAATATATGGAAATCAGTCATACTGTTTTGAAGAAAATTGAAAATTAAAAAATTGGTACTTTGCGAGGAACCATTAATAACCATTTTTGAAAACTGTTTTCCCATCCACGAGTGAGCCTTTACTGAAAGAAATTTATTGAATCTTGTTATGAAAAGCTGTGGAGCCGTTTTTGAGAAAAAAAGATTTTAAAAATAGCTAAAAATAAAATGCACGACTGGATCGCACGTACTAGTTGCGTTTTTTTGCATGTCCATATGGACATTGGCGAAAAAAACGACCTCGGGACATTTCAACATTTGCCTTGGTCTGCCATTTTGTATTGAATTGTTTTACCAACAAGCATTTGACATTTCTATACAAATTATCGATAGCACAACGACAATAGTAGTCTGGCGGTACCGTTTTTGATCGGGACAAAAGTTAAATCCACTCAATTATCTGGACATAGCTAACTCTATTCGGACATAGTTGTTGTTGTATTTGACATGTAAATTACTCTGTTTCGTTGTTGTTTTTTTTCAGACAGAATTTACTGGAGATGCAAAAAAAACACAGTTACTTGCTCTAATTTTCAAGTTGATTGGGACAAAAGAACTTTCAAAATATGAATGTAATT
The DNA here is from genome assembly GCA_946251815.1 of Dasysyrphus albostriatus. Taxonomy (NCBI): domain Eukaryota; kingdom Metazoa; phylum Arthropoda; class Insecta; order Diptera; family Syrphidae; genus Dasysyrphus; species Dasysyrphus albostriatus. Next base: position 192,690,087 of record OX276335.1, on the reverse strand, counting down.
ATGGAAAATTACTTATAAAAATCATTTTAATTGTTCTTTAACCCGTTGAATAACTTGGAGCTCAAAATCAGGTATGCCATTTGATTACTTTAAACAATATAAATATGTGCAAACAACATTTTTTTATCATTGGAGCGGTTTTTCCTAAAAATTAATTTTTTTGTATCTGGATCTCAAATTAAAATGTTTGTACCTCAAAAAAAAGGTACTCACTACATAACCATTAAGGAAAAGCTTATTTACGAATATCTCAAAAATGGCTTAAACGATTTTGATAAAAAGCCAATGTACTATTGTAGGTATTTTGTACATTTTAATAAAAAACTTTTTAACAAAAACTGTTATTAACAGTCACTCCCATAGAATGTTCTTTTTTGATTTTGTACTTACTCATGAATGGCTCAACTGATTGCAATCACAATTTTTATGCAAATGCTCCTTTAAAATATGAATAATTTTTCAATTTTTAAAAAACATAATTTTTTTTTTGAAAATTCAATATTTCAAAAAAAACGGGTCAATGATATTTTTTCAAACTAAGTTTTTGAATTTATGCTAATAAATAATAAAAATTTGCATACCAATTTTTTTTTTAATGTTGCCAAGTTCTTATAAAAAATAAGTTTTTGTGAAAAAGGTTTTTTTTTGTTTTTTGAGCTCATTGCAATTTTATTAGTTGCTTATACAAATCAAAGGACGATTTAAATATTTTTTTATATTGTTTTAATTGACGAAGCTGTGCCATAAATTTTTGTTACATAGAAAACACTCAATAAAAACATAACTAGTACTTGTTTTTCAAACATTTTTGATATAACAATACTACATAAGGGAGAAATCATAAAATCAAGTTCATCCAAATTGATCACCTTCAGCCTTTAAACAGGCCTTGAGTATGTAATGCCAATCATGTACATAATTACACTGCACTTCAATATGAATTACTAGTCACCGATCTCTCTAGACTTAATTTTTTTTTATTACTTGACCATTTGAGTTAATCCAGCTGACTCAAATATGGACTCCCAGAGGTCTATTCGTCAGCTATGATAACCCCAAAAGCATGCTGCTTAAGCCGCTTTTGATCGAACTTTTGCTCTGTGGATTGGAGCTAAGTTCATTTGAAGTACCCAGTACTTTTAAGGACATAGGCCATCATTTAGGAGCTTCACATCTTTCTCCAGAATGCCGTCTTAATACTGTTTGGCCCTTGTGTTGACCTCCTACTCACAGAACTGGAGTTTTTTTTGGCACTTTCATGGTTTGTTTCCCATCACTTGACCATCACAAAGGCGGATGATGGTCACTTTGGACCCTATAGGAATCTTATTGTTAGTTTCTTAAAAGTCCATGCGTGCGTGTACTTTATCATTTTATTTGTTCTATTTTTCCCTAGCCAAGAAAATTGTTTCATCGGAAAAACACATTTTTCGATGGTTTTTGCTGGGCCTAACGAGAAAGTAAAGCTTTTGATCTTTTTTGGCTTATTTTTCTTAGGGCATCCTTCAATATCTCTTCCCATGGTCATTTTTAATGGGTCACATTATCTATCTTTGGCTTATTCCTATCTCGTATGTCCCTGGCCAGCACTTTCTGCTGCCACAATGGTTTTCATCCATACCCTTTTACATCTACTTTAAAGGCTTTTTTGTCTTCGAGGAAGTTTTCCTGAGCCTATTTATTATTTTGCTCCACTCAAATAAGTAACTCATACAAAAAGAGATTCGAAAGCTCTTCGAAACGAATGTGATATTTCTTGACTTGATCAGTTTTTTCACTGTGGGTCTTTTGATCTTTGACGTTCTGTGTTGCATTGTATGCAATGAGAATTTTCGGAGAATTTTTTAGCATTGAAAAATCAATCCACTTCAAGAAATTCACTCTAGCAACATTCCTTGACATAGAAGGGGCCTTAAACAATGTTGATAACAGTGCAATTGGACAAGCCCTTAACTTCTTCAGTATCGATCCATTACTTATAAATTAAATTGATTTCATGCTTCAAACAAGACTTATTAATGCAAAAATGGGTAACAGCAAGTTAAGAGATAGGACGAGTAGGGGAACTCTAAACGGTGGAGTCTTATCTTCTTTGCTTTGGCTACTTGTCATCAATCGGATCTTAGTTAAACAAAATCTGAGTGGTATCAAGGTCAGTGCATACACCGATGACATTGCGTTTATGGCCTCAGGAAAATTTGTCTCCACTCTGTGCGAGCTCTTACAAACGTCCCTAAACATGCTCAAAAACTGGGCCAGCAGTTGTGGACTAAATGTTAACCCACTGAAGACAAAACTGGTCCTATTTACAAGGAAACGTCATATTTCAAACCTAAACCCGCCGACCATTAACGGAATCCAGTTACAGATTGCGGATACTGCGAAATACCTTGGAGTTGTTCTTGATCGTAAACTAAACTGGAAAGAAAATATTAAAGAAAGAGTGAACAAAACCCTAATAGCTTTCTACATTTGTAACAGAATTTGTGGTAAGAGATGGGATCCCAGCCCTAGAACCATTCATTGGAAGTACGTACACATCGATTATTAGGCCAATTCTAACGTACGATGCACGGTCAGGTGGCAAGCCTTAGATAAGGAAACCAATCCAAAAACCATGACTAAAATTCAAAGACTAGTGTGTATCGGCACACCAAGCTCTATAAGGACCACACCTACGGCCGCCCCAGAAACTTTTCTTTCACTTGACTCTAAGTACTTCAGGACTTCAACAACGTAAAAATTAGAACAGGGGCCTCTACGGTGGCAGAACTATAATGAATTTTACAGACATTGACATGCAAACAGACTATGTTTCGCCACGCATTGATTTCAACCCAGTAACCATGACAGATATCCCCACCAGGGAACTTTGGAATAAAAAAATGGTCATTAAAGCAAATCTATCTTCTACTCCTGTACATCAGATAACCCACCAATAAATAGATAGCTTCCAAACTTTTGCAGTGTATTCCAAGCGGAAGTGCTGGCAGTCTGTGAAGCCGCGAAACATCTTGCCTCATGCAAATTTGCCGACAATAATATTGACATTTTTATAGAAAGCCAGGCGGCAATTAAGGCCATTTCCTCAATCACCATAAAGTCCAAACTGATCGACCGTTTCCGGAATGAGTTAAGAATACTCAACGCAACGAACACAGTTACCCTAAAATGGTTCCCAGGACATAGGGATATTCAGGGGGACAAAATGGCAGATAAACTCGTCAAAAGCGGATCATTTCTTGATTCGAGCCAAATCGTGCCTCGGTGCTCCTGCCACTGGGAGCAAGAAAAAAGTTGAATACACCAGAGTTTCTTAAAAGCCGCTAATGACAGATGGTCATCCATCGACACTTGTCAGGTTTTAAGGAACCTTTGGCCAAATATTTCGAGTATTTACTCAAGTTAAGCAGGCCTCAATTATCACTCATAGTTGGCGTCCTAACGGGACATAACGGGCATCAGCTCATCAGACTAATATAGAGGATGTCATGATGAAGAGGCGGAGGAGGGCTCCTTTCACTTCTTTTGCGAATGCCCCAGCCTAGCTAGAACCAGAAAAGAAGACCTAGTAGACGAACTGGGCGACATCTCTGTTTTGAATAAATAAAACTAAAGTACATCCTTAAATTCATTCAGAACTCAAGATGGTTCAGTGAGGCCCCTCACACCAAAAACTTTCCCTTTATCCTCTCCCAACCCCCTCACTTTCCACTTTCACCCTGGGGAGCGCATTGAATCCACCGAGATCCGAGTGAGATGATGCGACTTGCCGTATTATCACCCCTTCTAACCTAACCTAATAATGGAATGTAAGTGGCAATGATTGGTAAACTGTTCAAAAACTTAAATTGTGTCTTAAATTGTTTAAATTATGTCAATAAAACGAAAAAGATAAATAGAGATAAAATTTGCATATGTTTGTTTGTGTTTCCGAAACATGGTTCAAAAACATAAGTGATACCTTTTATGCAATCAGAGGATATAAGATGTTGAGAGTTGATAGAGTTGACCGTATTGGTGGTGGAATAGCGTTGTATGTAAAAGAGTCTTTGAAGGCTAAGTTAATATTTTCTTCTCCAGCCAACTGTGCGTTCGTTGTCTTTGTGTTGAAATTTCAAGCACAAATAACCATGATGGCAAACTTATGGTAGGAGTTGTCTACAGACCATATTCTTTCATCGATTTATCACCAATGTATTATTCATTTTTAGAGGAAAATTCAATATATTTTCCAAATATTATACTCTGTGGTGATTTAAATAGTAATCTTTTGGTTGATAATTCCTTGATAAATAATTTGAGAACTTTTAATCTGCAACCGGTTAATGTTTTAAGCCCAACTCATTTTTCTCCAACATCCAGCACTCTTCTTGATGTTTTCTTTGTCACTGAGCTCAATAAAGTTCTTTTATACGACCAATTATCTGCACCTGGTTTCTCTAGAAATGACCTCATACATCTTTCTTTTGATTTTGCCATTTCTAGAGCGAGTGAAAGTTACCAGTATCGTGATTTTAAAAACTTGAACATTGAAGCACTTGAGTCTGATATTCGAGCTGCCCGATGGCGAGACATTTACTCATTAATATCTCCTGATGATCAAGTCGATTTCCTCCAGTGTAAATTGAACTCACTTTTTGATGTTCATGTTCCCCTTAAAACTAGAATTATTATGCATAAAGATAATCCTTGGTTCACAAATGAAATTCGGCAAGCCATTAACCATCGAAATTCCATCTACCTTAGATGGAAACAATTTAGAATAGCCGAGGATCACCAACAATACCGGTACTTGCGTAACAGATGTATGACCCTTATAACAGCTGCAAAAACTAGATGGAATACGAAACAACTTAATCTTACGCAAAATGGACGCCAACTCTGGAAAAACCTGCGTAACATTGGTATTGGTAAAGAGAGACATCTAGATGCTGATGTTGACTGTGATGATCTTAATAAAGCTTTTATATCTTCAGTTCCTCGACCAACACTTGTGGGAGCGTCGCAGTCACTACAGCTCGATTTGTCCCTCTTGCCGCAAGTTTCTTTTAATTTTGTCAGTGTAACTGAAGAAGATGTAGTGGAAAGTTTTATTTCAATCAAATCCAACGCTACAGGTTTAGATAGTATGCACCCTTCATTTGTAAATGCTACTCTCCCACTTATTCTTCCATTTGTTACCTACACAATCAACACAATTCTGAGTGAGAGCATTTTTCCTTCCCAATGGAAAGTTTCAAAAGTCATACCTGTTCCCAAAAGCCGTAGCAGAAAAGACTTCCGGCCTATATCTATTCTGCCCTTTTTATCTAAAGTGGTTGAAAGACTTATGCAAAAGCAAATTTCCCACTTTTTTAACACCAACCATCTTTTATCTCCCAAACAGTCCGGCTTTCGACCGCACCACAGTAGTACCACTGCACTCCTCGAAGTCATTGAGCGGATAAGAAAGGCCTTAGATGATGACAAAGTAACATTCTTGATTCTGCTTGATTATTCTAAGGCCTTCGATACCATCAGTCATGATTTTATGTGCCGAAAACTTTTGTGTTTGTTCAACTTCTCTTCCGAGGCAGTGAAACTCATTTTTTCCTATCTCTCTGGAAGATGTCAGGCCGTAGTTTCAGGAAATCAGACCTCTGAATTACTCTCGTTGAGCCACGGTGTTCCACAAGGATCTATCTTAGGACCACTTCTATTCTCTGCCTATGTAAATGATTTACCACATTCAGTAAAATATTGCGAGCCGCGAATGTATGCTGACGATGTTCAGCTTATTAAATCTTGTAACTTGGGTCTAATAGAAGATTGTGTTAGTAGTATAAACGAAGACCTAAATGCAATCTTGGAATGGTCAAATAACTGTGGTCTTGTTCTTAACCCGTCTAAAACAAAATGTCTTGTTATTTCCAAGAAGGCCCTTGATTTGTCCTATTTCCCTACTTTTGAGTTAAATGGCACTTCTGTGGAATATGTTGAGAAATCCAAGAATCTAGGAGCTAGTTTCAATAGGACCCTCACGTTGAGCGATCAAATTAATAGTATCGTGGGAAAAGCTTATGGTGCTTTAAGGAATCTATCAGCTTTCAAAAAATTCACACCACTTGGTACGAGGAAAATGCTTGCTAAATCACTTATTGTCCCCATCTTGTCATACGGTTGTGAAGTCTTCTGCAACACCGATTCTGTGAGTCGGAGGCGACTTAATGTTGTGTTTAACAACGTAACTCGTTATGTTTACGGTCTTGGAAGATACTGTCATATCTCTTCGTATTCAAAAAGTTTATATGGGGTATCGTTTGCTAGCTTCTTAAAAATAAGGACTTTGATAAGTTTGTTTAAAATTATTCACACGCAGAAGCCTCTTGACCTTTATAATGAAATCCAGTTCTCCACTTCAAGTAGAACAAGTCAAATTTTGATCCCTAGATTTTGCTGTCTCACTTCTGAGAGACAATTTTTTGTTAGTGTTGCTCGTTGGTGGAATGCGCTTCCACGTGAAATTAGAAGATCAGAGTCATTAAATGCTTTTCAAAGAGATTTGTTTACCTATTTTGCGAGTTTGTAAAATTTAACACCATCATTTTATGTTTCAAATCATTAAAATTGTAGCCACTTTATGTTTCAAATCATTAAAATTGTCACAAAACTATACTGACATCAATGAACTGCACAATTTTATGTAACAATTCACTTTCATTGTCTTTTGCTGCAGAAATTATTTTCTTTTTTTTTTAATATTAATTTTTCTATAATTTTATCTTTATCTCACATTTCTGTAAGTAGTTCTCTTTTTTTCTCTCTGCACATAAATAAAATTTCACTTAGACATAGAAAAATTATACTATTACAAATTATTGTACAAATTGTAATCTAATTTTATGCATTCAAATTTATTTCCTTGGAAAAGCTTAATTATCTAAAAGATGTTAATTTTAATATTAAATTCCTTAAAATAAATAAATACAAATATTAAATACAAATACTGCACCTTTACTATTGAAATATGAAAATTCTCTTCAAAAACATATTTGTAAAGAAGATAAACATTTTAATTGTTATCTGGCAACCGTTTTTTTGCTATTTTTAATAAAACTTTTAGAAAAGGCTAAAATCACAGTCGTCGAAGTGAAAAGGACGAAAATATATTGTTATGATGACTCCCGCTGGTGAAACGCAAGAACCTTACTGTTATTCGAGAAATAATGGTGACGTTCTACTGTAAGTACGTTGTTTGATAAAATAAAGCATTATTCTCGATGTGGTATGGGCAACGACGACATCGTCTTGGATGCAACCATCTTTCCTACTTTTTTTTTATAGACGAGCTGGGAAAAAGGGCCGCTACGGCATAAATGCAAATCCTGATTCATTTTTCGTGTTCCATACTAACTTCAAATTCTAAAGCATAAGAACGAAGTTTTCAATTTTTTCGTTAAAAAAAAATTCTTTTTGTGGAAGATGTTTTATGAGTAGATGGACCAATATTTTCAGCGGCCAGATTACAGCGTTCTTACCATAGCTATGCATCATAAAAGATTTACTTT
>OX276335.1:192379540-192682337 GCA_946251815.1 Dasysyrphus albostriatus | reverse complement strand
TCACTCCTCTCTGGAACTGAACGAATTGCCCGAATTTATTTGTGTTGATTGTTTCTTTTATATTGGTGAAACGTATCGAAAAAAATGTACTGGACGGGGTCAGTTAAAGCTTTCATTGAAACTCATCCTTGAAAACTTAGATGATTGGATTTGAGACGTAGACGTTTAGAAAGCAAAATCATTTATAATTTTGATGAACGAATAAAGTTTATAACTTAATTAATATTTCTAGCCAAGAAAAAAAAGTTTCAGATATTCCAAACTTTCAACATTAAATGACTTGTAATATTTGAATGATCATTGGTAAGGTAGTTCCATCCTTGAAAAAGTAAAAGTCATTTTATGTGGAAAGTTGGACATATGTATTTTGATTTTTTTTTTGCTGGAAATATTAATTACCTTAATCTTGAGCTTAATTTGTCTATAAAAATAATAAACAATTTTATTTTCAAAATGCCTTGAAATTGATGAACAAAGTTTTCAATTATGATAGTTTCAATGACAGCTACATACATATATAGGTGAGGTTAGGTTTGAAGGGGTGATGATACGGCAAGCCGTACCATCTCACGTGGATCTAAATGGATCCATTGCGCTCCCCAAAGGAATTGGTTAAGGTAGGTGTGAGGAGAAGGAGAGGGTGGATTGGGTGGAGTTTAGGTGTTGGTATTAGTATTGGTATTGGACGCCTCCCTGAACTACCCTGAATTCTGGATGAATTTTAGAATGTTCTTTGGTGGCAAGTTTGAGATGTCGCCCAGTTCGTCGAAAAAGTACTCTCCGAGGGCTGCTTTTGCTGGTTCTGGCTAAGCTGGGGCGTTCACAAAGAAATTGATATGAATCCTCATCCACCTCTTCATCTTGACACCCTCTACACAAGTCCGGCGAGCTTATGCCCATTCTGTGCATGTGGGTACCTATAGAGTTGTGACCCGTTAGGATTCCAATGAGGGTGGATAGTTGAGGCCTTCTGTCTTTTTTCTAGAAATATTCGACCACAGATTTCTTGAAACTCTGCAAGTGTCGATGGTTGACCATCTGACATCCGCATCCTCTTTGGTGAACTTTGGTGAATTCTACTTTTCTCTTGCTCCAGTGGCATAAGTACCGAGTGATCGGTTTGGCTCGGATCAAGGGATGACCCGTTTTTGGCCAGTTTATCTGCCATTTCGTTCCCGTATGTATCAAGGTGTCCTGGGACCCATTTAAGGGTAACTGTGTTCGTTGCGCTGAGAGTCCTCAGTATATTTCGGCAACTATCTACAGGTTTAGACTTTATAGTGATTGAGGAAATGGCTTTTATTACCGCCTGACTGTCTATGACGATGTCGATATTACTACCAACTATTTCACGTGAGGCAAGATGTTTTGCGGCTTCACAGACTGCAAGTATTTTCGCTTGGAATACACTACAGTGACTTGGAAGCCTTACTGATCTGCTAATAGGTGGGTTAACTGAGAAGATTCCTGACCCTACCCCCTCACATGTCTTGGAACCGTCCGTAAACACCGAAACATGATTCTCGTTCATGACCCGCTTTTCATTCCATGATTCCCTTGTTGGAATATTTGTTATGGCCACTGGGTTGAAATCTATGTGCGGTGTGATGTAGTCTGTTTGACGATCTATGTCTGTGAAATTCATAATAGTTCTATGACCGTAGTGGCCCCTTTTCCAGTTATTACACTGTTGAAGTCTTAAAGCACTTTTGGCCGCCAGCACTTTTCTAAACAAATCGAGTGGGAATAGTGAAAGAAAAGTTGCAGCCGTTGGTGTGGTTCTAATAGCACTTGTGCCGATACACGCTAGCCTCTGAATTTTTGTCGTGATTTTTAGATTGGTATCCTTGTCTAAGGCTGGCCACCAGACCAAGCAACCGTAGGTAAGAATAGGCCTTATTATGGCTGAGTACATCCAATGAATGGTTCTGGGGCTGGGACCCCATCTTTTACCAAAGATTCTACTGCAAGTGTAGAATGCGATTGAGGCTTTTTTCTCTCTTTCTTTAATATTCTCTTTCCAGTTTAGTTTACGGTCAAGCACAATGCCAAGATATTTGGCAGTTCCCGAAATCTGTAGCGGAATTCCGTTAATGGTTGGCGGGTTTAAGTTGGGAACATTACGCTTTCTTGCAAACAACACCAGTTCTGTCTTAAGTGGGTTAACGTTAAGTCCGTAGCTGCTGGCCCAGTTACTGAGCTTGTCAAGGGCTGTTTGTAGGAGTTCGCCCAGCGTAGGGACAAATTTACCCGAGACCATTAACACGATGTCATCGGCATAAGCAATGACCTTGACACCACTCGGACTTAACTTAACTAAAATCTGATTAACTACAAGAAGCCAGAGCAGAGGAGATAAGACTCCACCTTGTGGAGTACCTCTGCACGTCCTGGCTTTTAGCTTGATGTGACTTAATTCTGCATTTAAGCTTGTTTGAAGCATACAGTCTATCCAATTTATCACAATCGGATCGATGCTGATAGAGTTTAGGGCTTGTCGAATTGAATCGTTGTCAACATTATTGAAGGCCCCTTCTATATCCAGAAATGCTGCTTCAGTAAGTTCTTTGAACTGTATTGAATTTTCAATTGTGCCGACCACTTCATGAAGTGCTGTCTCAACAGATTTGCCCTTCATGTATTCATGTTGGGCCTGCGAGAGCACACCATCATTAAGTTTCAGGTGAATATGGGTTTCAATTAGCCTTTCGAGGGTCTTGAGAAGAAAAAAAGACACTTATTGGCCTGAAGTCTTTTGGTTCAGTGTGCGTGCTCTTGCCAGCCTTCGGGATGAAGATGACATTGACTTCTCTCCAACTAGAAGGAATGTAGGTGATGTTAACACATCCCCTAAAGAAGTCTACTAGAATTGGAACTACTAAATCTTTAGAGCATTGGAGCATAATAGGAATTATTCCATCCGGCCCTGCAGATTTATATGCTGAAAAGGAGTCAATGGCCCAAGCCACCTTCCTTATGTCTACGATTTGGTTGCTTATATCAGAGATTACACTTGTGTTGGGAGCTCTGTCCATAGGAGATGTATCGATTATACATCCTGGGAACTGAGTGGTAACAAGTGATTCTAAGTGATTCTTTGATATGACTTTCCTACATATAGTTATAAGTAATTGGTGTCTCAAAATAGAAAACAATAATTTAAACATTTTTTTTCCCTTCAGCACCTATTTTCAAAAATTAACATAAAATTGCACTTCTTCATTTTTTTGACTTGACAGCTTTCAACTATGTGAAATGACGTTCTAACGCTCAAATAAACGTCAAAAAAAGTTTTAACGTTTGTTTGCTTCCAAAAATCTTGTGCCGAAATTATCTTCATATTACCTACCTATTAATTAAAAAAACTATAACTTTTTATTTTTACGACTTTTTTGTATGATAAGTTTAGGTTTTATATATTTCAAACCGACTACCCACTCAGGCTGAACATGATCTGACAGCCCTGAATCTCTTGGTCAACAATATAAGAAATAATTATTGAGAAACAGTAAGAATAACTTAGTTGAATTATTTTGAGGGAGAAAATATTTATAATTTCATAAAACCAAAAAACCGGAAATTAAGTTAAAAAAAAAAAATATATTTTCAACGAAGGTCCTTTCATTGATGCGACTTTAAATTGCTATTCCAAATTCCAAACTAACAATATACATAGTTTTTAATCAACTTCTTAACCACTCATATTTTTTTTTTTTTGTTGTTGTGGTCAAATAAAATCTTTAAAACATTCAACGTTCTTTTCCAAATTAAACCTCCTGGGGTTTTTTTTGTTTTTTGTTAACCTCGCTTTTAAGTAATTAAAAAATTGGCTGATGTGTTTTTGTGGTGTATTTTTATTTCTATAAGCCATACCAGCAACAGAGTCTATTCGTTATGGTCTTATTCAGAAGTCCAATTAAATTTATTCAAATTTAAGCAACCCAAAAGGGAAATGTTGATGTGACATAGCTAGTTTGTTTGTTCAATTAATAGAATATTCAGAAACAGAGGAAAGTAGATTTTCATTTTAATTATAATACCAATTTGAGTTTAGTGCTAGTTAAATAATATGAAAATAAGGACCTTTTATGAGATTTAATTTTAGAATTAAGAGAATCAAAAGCATTAAATGTAAATAAAGTTAGAAAAAAAAATGTATTCTAACAGCAAAGTTTTGGTAATGTTTTTCATTACTTGCAAATAACTATTGTTGACCTTTATTAGATACCACAGTGCATAATAGCTTTCATTTGAACTCATCATTGACAAAGAAGTTGTTGTTAATTTAGAGATGATTAGTGGTCAAAATCTGGGATTCTCCTGATGTAAAAATAAAGTTCATCATGATTTAATTATTGGGTAAACACATCAAACAAAAAAACTCTATTCGGTCCCAACTTTCATTTGACTTTTCAATGGTAACGAACAGTGGCGCACGCAGAAGGGACTGAAGGGGCTTGAGTGCCTCTCAAGCAAAATTACATACATAAGTAGATACATGCTAAGAATTCTAAAAATATCGGAATATAACAATATGATAGTATTTTGTACAATTTTGGATTCGAGCAAAAACAAATTTGAGATAACAATCAAACATGACATTACGATGATAGAAAACACCAAAAAAGTGGAAGGCACAATTCTGTCCGTCTGTCTGTTAGTCTACAGCCTAACGGCTCAACCGATTTTCTTCAAACTTGGTACATAGTGGTTTTTGGTGATTATGCCGACACGTTTTTTTTTCATATTTTCCTAGAACCAAAAATAACGGTACCTGCCATACAATTTTTTTTTAGCAATTTTACATAATCATATTTTTCTCAAAAACGACTCGAAAATTAAAAAAATTCAAAAAATTATTTTTACTAAATGCTTCATTCCTTAATTTTACTGGTAAATCATTTAAAAAAAGAACCATTTTTTATTTTCTTCAAAACGGTTATTTGGATTGAAATAAATTTTCTAAACAGAAGCTTCTAAGCAAAGTTAATAGTTTTTTTCAACCAAAATCTTTAAAAATTATTTCTTGGATTTTATAAAAATGTTCACATTTTTTTTTGAATATCAAATATTATGAAAATTAAATGGTCGATTTTTATAAAAGGTTAATTTTTATAAACAGGTTCTGTCTCACTCTGAAAAGTATTTTAAGAAAAAAATTTACTTTAATGAAAAAATAAAGGTACTTTCCATACAAATTGTAAAAAAACCGTAAAAAAATATTTTTTTCTTAAAAATGGCCCTACAATATCGTCCCCTGATTGCAAGAACAAGGTAACTCAATTTTAAAAAGTTTCTCACTCTTCATAAATAATTAATATTTTCAATTGTAAAAAAAATTGAACGAATAATCTTAAAAATTGCATAAGATAATACTGTTTTTGCCGAGATGTTGTAAAATATGAAAATTGAGTTACCTAGTTCTTGCAATCAGGGGACTATATTGTAGGGCCGTTTTTAAGAAAAAATATTTTTTTGCGGTTTTTAACATTTGTATGGAAAGTATCATTATTTTTTCATAAAAGAAAAAATTTTTCTTAAAATACTTTTCAGAGTGAGACAGAGACTGTTTATAAAAATTAACCTTTTATAAAAATCGACTACTTAGTTTTCATAATATTTGATTTTCAAAAAAAATTTGAAAATTTTTTAAAATTTCAAGAATTATTTTTTGAAAATTTTGGTAGCGAAAAAAAACATTTGCGATTTCCTAACAAAAATTATAAAAATTTACAAATAGCAACTATTAATAGTACTTCTTAAAAACTTTTTTTTTTAATTTTGAATTTTTTCATTATTGGCTGAACGGATTAAGATTAGTTTTCTTATTTACGAATTGCAAATAAGATTAAAAAATATTGCATATGAGAATTATCTTAACTTTAAAATGAATGAAAGTTATCAATAAAAAAGTTTTTGAATTTTTAAAAAAATATTCAATTTGTTTTTTAAATTCGATACCTCAAAAACGGGTCGAAAATTTGATTTGAAATTTTATTTTCTCATAAGTACTGCATAAGTAAATACTTACGATTAGCCTACGAAAAGTTTTCCTTAAAAATCTTTTAAGAATTTTATATATAAAAATTATTTTTTTAAGAAAACCGCTTAACCGATTTAAATTTTTTTGTCTATACAATCAAATTCAATAAAGAATTAACATGGCGTTCTTATATTTCATCTCAACCTCTCAACAAAATTTGTTTAGCTACTTTAAATATATTTTCATGCTTTTAAATAATTTTCTCTCATAATTTCCATGTTTTCACTTATAATTCTCTTAAACCCTCAGCGCCTTGAATATAACAGCAAGTACGTCTAACCCAGTCATTCATTTTATTTTCATTTTGAGAGTATTTTTAGAAAATAGCCCTCACTAAATGCAAGGAAATAAACCCTCTTCTTAAAATAAAAAAAATAGGGAGCGGGTCGAAATTCTGGTTTGAAATTTCTGTTTTTCAAAATTCTGTTTTCTAATTTAAAAAAAAAAAATCTGTTTTCAAAATACTGTATTTTTCCAAATCTGTCTTTCAAAATTCTGCTTTTCAAAATTTTGTTTTTCAAAATTCTTTCATACATGTTGTATTCAAAAACAAAATTCTGCCTATTCTGCTTTTTCCTCAAATAACTTGTATTATTAACGAAAGTAAATAAAAAATTACTTTTCAACGTTATTGTTAGACAACTTAGCACTATTTTTCAAGTTGAACGAGATTTTGAGTTTGATAGTAATTTATTTTTGTTGTTTCCTGCACCCTGCACATATTTTTTTCAAAGCTCGATTTATGGGTGTTTTGGCATGACTGTTTTTCAATTTTATGCAAATAACAACTTTTAACTATTTCTTCACAACGTTTCGTAAGCCATTTGTCTTATTTCTGGTTTGCACATGCCCAATTATGACATATTCTTTTTAAAATAAAACAAATGACCAGCCATGCACAACTTATATTTTCCTTTATTTATACTCTTACAGGTTATCGAGGCTGTAGTTTTAAGTGCATGGTGTAAATCACCTTTGTACAAAATTTTTAACCAGATCGATGTTTTATAATTGTTTACACTAAGCCAAAATCTGATTTTCCAGCAATGTTTTTTTTTTTGAGATTTTAAATTGGTGGACTAGGATTTCATTGATATTTCGTTGAAATCTATGATTTTCCAAACCTATTATTGGCAGAATTTTGAAATGCAGAATTTTGACAAAAAAAATTTTGAAAGCAGAATTTAACAAACAAAATTTTGACCCTGCCAGAATTTCGTCCCCAAACCTTCAAAACGAGTCAAAAAAGCATTTATTTGTTTTCCAACGCTTTTTTTTAAATGGTGGACAAAGTATATACCTTTTTATTCAAACATTGTTGAATATATATTTTACACTTACAATAAAAAGTTGTCATATGGCTCTTACGATATATTTGTCGATAAATTTACGACAAATTCACACAAACTTTGTCAAACTGTCAAGTTAGCATTACTTACTTCCTTAACTTTACTTCAGATGAGGTCGCTCTCCAACTGTGTGCGCCACCTTAGGTGGGGTCTTCCTCTGCTGCGCAGACCATCAGGGGTGGATTCGAAGACTCGTCGGGCTGGTGCGTAGGTGTCCGCTACACGTGCCCCAGCCATCGCAGCCGCTGTATTTTCAGCTTTTTGACCAGGTCGACGTCGCCGTATAGCCCGTAGATTTCATTATTAAATCTTCTCCATACTCCATCGATATAGACTGGACCGAAGATCACCCGAAGAATTTTCCTCTCATAGCACCCAAGCAGCTTCTCATCCGTTTTTGACAGAGCCCATGCTTCTGCCCCATACAGCAGGACCGGGATGATTAGGGTCTTATATAAAGTCTACTTGATTCTTTGAGAGAAGGCTTTACCACTCAAATGCCTTCTTAGCCCGAAGAAACAGCGATTGGCCAGAATAATTCTACGTTTGATTTCTGCACTGATGTCATTTTGCGATGTAATAGTGGAGCCTAGGTAGACAAAGTCCATGACAACTTCGAAGTTGTACCTATTCATCGTGACGTTTTGCCCGAGTTGTCGATGTTGAGATTCCTTTCTCGATTATAGCATATACTTCGTCTTGTCCTCATTAACAGCCAAAACCATTTTCACCGCCTCCGATTCAATACTTGCAAACGCGCCGGTAACAGCTCGTTTCGTTCTTCCCATGATGTCAATATCATCTGCATAAGCAAGTAGCTGAACGGACTTTTGAAAAATTGTACCTCGGTTGTTGACTTGCGAGTTGCGTACAATTGCTTCAAGTACGATGTTAAAGAGGTTGCATGATAATACATCGCCTTGCCTCAAACCTTTCTCGACATCAAAGGGGTCGGTGGTGTTCTTACCGACTTTGACGGAGTAGCGAGATTTCTCCATCGTCATCCTGCACAGGCGTACGAGTTTAGCAGGGATGTCGAGATGCGATATGGCTCTGTACAGCTCGTCTCTGTTTACGCTATCATACGCGACTTTGAAATCGATAAAGAGATGGTGTGTATCGATTTGAAACTCCAATTTCTTTCCAAAATCTGTCGGAGTTTGAACATTTGATCGACGGTGTATTCGCCGGGCCTAAAACCACACTGATAGGGGCCGATCAGATCGTTGACAAATAGTTTTAAGCGATCAAACAGTAAAGATGACAGAATTTTGTATGTGACGTTAAAGAGACTTATACATCTGTAGTTGGAACAATTCAGAGCATCTCTTTTCTTGTGGATGGGGCACACCATACCGAGGTTCCATTCATCGGGCATACTTTCTTCCGACCAAATTTTGAAGATAAGTTGGTGTACACTCCCTACGAAGTCATCTCCCCCTGGTTTGAATAGCTTGGCTGGCAGGCCATCTACACCAGCAGCCTTGAACGCCTTAAGCTTAGCTATCGCTAACCGGAAATTTTGACCATCGTCGTCCAGGTTGAATGGATTATTCTGCCTCGCAGCGGAATTTTGGCTATAATCGCCATTTAGCAGTCTAGAAATGTGTTATTTCCAGATCCTCAGCACCAACTGTGTGTCTTCTACCATATTCCCACTCTCGTCCCGGCAGACTTCCGTTCTAGCCCTGTAACCCAGGTAGATTGCCTCACCCTTCAGGAGAACTTTCGAACGTCCCCCCTGCCGCTACAGTCCCAGTCAATAGACTCGACCACCCGCTTCGCATGCTCTCTCTTTTTCCTCCTGAGAAGTCAGCGTTCCTCCTTTTGTTTTTGTCCGTAGAGCTCACGGGCTGCCCTCTCAGCAGCTCTGGTTCTAGTTTGCAGCATTGACTGGTAGTCCTCGTTCTTGGCTGCATGCGCCAGCCGGTATTCTTCATCGAACCAGGGGGGTTTCGTTGTGGTCGCCTTGTGAAACCTAGTACATCATTGGCGGCACTTCTGATGGCTGGTTAACAGTGTTTCCACAGGTCCTCTGCAGTTTGTGCTAGTGACGGAGCTGCTGAAAGGTTAGGGGAGACTTGGTCAGCAAAGGTCCTGGCGATCTCTTGCGATTTTAACTTCTTCGGGACATCAAATCTTTTCATAGCATCCGTTTGGTGTTGTGGCATCATAGATATCCGCATACATACTTGGGCTACAACGAAGTAATGGTCCGAGTCAATGTTGGCCCCTTGGAACATTCGGACAACCAGGATACTGGAAGCATGTCTGGCGTCTATCGCAATATGATCAATCTAGTTGACGGTTCGTTGATCTGGAGACCGCCAGGTACCTTTGTGTGTATTGAGGTGTGGGAATCGAGTGCTAGCTATGATGGTATTCCTCCCCGCCGCAAAGTCAATCAGCCTGAGTCCGTTACTGGAAGTGTTGTCGTGCAGGCTGTGGCCTCTGACTATCGAACCAAGGATGCCCTCCTTTCCGATTTTGGGGTTGAAGTCGCCAAGAATGATCTTGACGTCGTACTTTGGGCAGCTATCATACGTACTCTCGAGGAGATCGTAGAAGTCTTATTTGGTTGAGTCATCTTTGTCTTCCGTTGGGGCGTGGGCACAGATCAACGTAATGTTTTTGAATTTAGCTTTGATGCGGATTGTGGCCAGGCGCTCGCTTTTATGTCTGACGCCCAAGACTTCTTGCCTAAGTCTTCACCTTACCACAAAACCACAACCAAAGAGTCGCTGAGCCTGCTCCTTGCAGCACTCGCCGAAGCAGATGTTACACGACTTAATCCTTCGTATGCCCTCTCCATCCCATCGCACTTCCTGGATGGCTGTTATATCAGCCTTTAGCCTATCCAGGTTCTCCACTAATTGTTCGGCTGCACGTGGTCTGTTTAAGGTCCGGACATTCCATATATATATAATGCATATATGTTGGACTAAATAATTTTCATCTTATAAATAAATTCAAACCTTTCAAAGCACACAAACACCAACATTATAAATTCTACTTCAAATTTTAATGTTTGTCCTTTTTGTTATATAATCATCGTCCCAAATTTCATTATTAGAATTTCTTACTTCCGCTAGGGACTCTTTGACTTTTCTCATCTGCACAGTATTAAGGGTCTCGTAAACACTTTCAAATTTTAATTACTTTTGATCAAGTTCCGAAATCGTTTTAATTAGATTCATTAATATTGATTTGTTTGCAAGACAATACACTTTATGATGCTTACAATTACAGTCCTTCCATTAAATACTTACTTAGGTACTATTCACTATGGTTTCAATTGAAACTCTACCTAGTTCATAGTAGCACTTGGTTATGAGTATGACGAATGACATAATATAATTTTGCCTTTGAATTATGGGGCTTCAATGTACCAGCATTAGCAACCTTAAGTATACCTACTATGAGACTTTGAAGTATGATATTGAATTTATTAAATGAAGTTGGTCCAAAGACCAAAGCTTTGTAAGAAGCATACTCCTTAAGAAGGTATCTCGTAAATAATTATTTGAAAGTAAATAATAAATAACATAGAAACAGACCCTAGGTAAAGTTTCAATATCCAAAGCAATATTTTCCTTTTACTTATGCAACAACAATCGACAAAATATTGCTGCTGTTACATTTTAACAGATTCACATAATTAAGAATAACTTTTCCAATCCGCTTCCATTAGGTAGCACTTTCATTAAAAATTCACTGACGTTCTTCTTTGCTTCCGACATACTATGGGAAGTGTAATTAATAGACAATCCAAATGTTGCAAAACCTCTTATCGCTTTGGCACAAGGTCCTTTCGTCCTTGGGAAAATTACTTAATTTTAACACGTTCCTAAAACAAATATGCGAACCATCTCGTCATCGAGGAGGTTCTCTTTTATACGGAAAAGTTAAAGCAGATGTCCTGATTCATTGCCTATATATATACTTACCATGTGATGGTCCTTAACAAGAGGTGTGCCAAAACCCACAACCCAGCCCCTGGGAGTCTTTCCTTTGTTAATTGGTTTTTCTCCTCCAGCCAGCACATTTTGTTTTAAGTGGGAAAGATGATGATGTTAATACCGGATGATATCTGAGCTGGTCAGAATGCCATTAATCTTTGGTTGTTGACGTTGGTTGGTCGATAAGAGTTTCCTTGATAAGATGATTTCTGTCAGGCGAGTAAGTAGGTATATTTACGGGGAGAAATAACTATGTAATATTATGTTCGTACATACACTTGGAATTAGGTGGGTACTTCATTAAAAATGGTTTAATAGATACAAACTGGGTGGGATTTGCGGCTTGTTAGGAATGGCATTTTTTTTTTATTATACCAAAGCTGGTGCTATTTAACATGGAGGGCTTTCACACCAAACAAAATTAAAACACTGATTCCTTTTAATTTTAGCAATATACAAAGGTACCTACCTCCTGGAATTGAAAAAGCTATTTAACTTGCTGCAATAAAAGAGACAGAAAAAATCAGCCTGGGAGAAGAACCTAATCTGTGAAATAGAGAACAGCCGAGAGCGAGGTCCGCACCAGGCGCGGAAGTTCTACCAATCCGTCCGAAACATGACGCAGTACACACCACGCTGCACATACTGCAAGGACGGTGAGGGAAATCTGATCACCGATCTACAATGCATACTGGAGCGATGGGAGGTGTACTTTAATGAATTGCTAAATGGTCAGCTCACAGCAGAAGTGAAGGATCCACTACTCCAAGATGAACACCCTATGCTCCGCCACCAAGCATAGAAGAGGTTGAGAAGGCTATAAAACGGCTCAAACGAAACAAAGCCCCGGGAGCCGATGGCATACCAGCCGAATTATTCCACCACGGTGGGCCAGCCTTACGTGAAGCAATTCATGATATCATAGTGCACGTATGGGAGCATGAAGAAATGCCAGAAGACTGGCGAAAAGGTATCATATGCCCCATACATAAGAAGGGAGATGTCACAACGTGCAGCAATTATAGAGGTATCACGTTGTTGAGTACCGCCTATAAGATACTCTCCTCTATCCTACAAGACCGGATAACCCCATACGCTAAAACAATCATCGGCCAATATCAGTGTGGTTTCATTCCAGGCAAATCAACAACTGATCAGATCTTTACCCTTAGGCAGGCGATGGAAAAATGTCTTGAATTCAACATTCCAACATACCATCTGTTTATAGACTTTAAGGCCGCCTATGATAGCATAGCCAGGGTAGAACTTTACAAAGCCATGAGAGAATTCGGCATCCCAAATAAATTGACACGACTATGTAGGTTGACCATGACCAACTTAACAAGCCAAGTAAAAATAGCCGGATTGCTATCCAGACCAACCAACATCTTTAATGGACTCCGACAAGGGGATGGTTTGGCCTGCCTCCTCTTCAACCTGGCTTTGGAGGAAGCAATCCGTGACTCTGGCACGGCAACAAGAGGGACCATCGTCAACAGGTGCAGCCAGATACTGGCTTACGCAGACGACATCGACATCATCGGAAGAACCGAACAAGCTGTACACGATTCCTTCATCCAGATCGAGCAGGCGGCACAAAATCTGGGGCTGCACATTAGTGAAGGTAAAACAAAGTACATGGTGGCGTCGAATGCGAGAAGAACAGTTGGTCAAACAATCAAGGTAGCGGAGCACGATTTTGAAGTGGTGCAATCCTTTAAATACCTTGGGTCAACAGTAGCAGCCGATAACGATATAGAAGAAGAAATACGCGGGCGGCTTCTAAAATCCAACAGAGCCTACTACAGTCAGTCAAAGCTATTCAAATCTAGAAATCTAACTATAACTTCAAAACTGCTGCTGTACAGGCCCATGGTCCTGCCAGTACTCATGTATGGATCCGAGACTTGGGTGCTTAGCAAAAGGCACTGTGACCTCTTAGCCGCGTTCGAGAGAAAAGTCTTACGGAGAATTGTTGGCCCCATATGTGAGGAAGGACGATTCCGGAGACGGTACAACCATGAGTTGTACGCAATCTACCTTGAAGCAGACATAGTGCCAAAAATGAAGCTCGGTAGACTCCGGTGGGCAGGGCACCTAGCTCGAATGAGCGAAGAGGAACCTGCTCGGAAAGTCTTTTGTGGTACATTCTATGGTAGAAGGCAGCGTGGTAGACCATGCTTGCGCTGGAGAGATGGCGTAGACCAGGACGCCCGAAGCCTTGGGGTGCGCAACTGGATGGCGTTGGCTCGAGACCGGGATGGGTGGAGAGACTTGTTGAAAGAGGCCAGGACCGGACCCCGGTTGTCGAGCCGATGATGATGATGAATTGTTTTTTCAGTTATATGTTAAATTTTCAATTGCAATTATAAGTACACAGTATTCAGTCATTGAATACTTTTTCAATTACAAATTACACGTAATCGTACGAGTATTTGACTTTTTTTTGTAATGATTATTATCCAACTCTGGTGGATGACGATTAATGGGATAAACTATTTTATGTTTGGAATTTCTTTTTCGTGGTGGTCATTTCATTAATAACCTTTCTACTTTGATCGTTATATTATCAACATAAAACAATATTCTAGTTTGCATTTTAACAAATTTTAAATTTCTTTTAAAGTCAAATTCCATAAAAAATATAAATTTCTTGCTTGAATAAAACAAAGCTTAAAAGACTTTCTATTAATCGTCGTCATAAATTCTGTTCGAATACACCAAAAAAAAAAAAACACATAAACCTCTTATTCAGCTAAAATCATCAGAAAAGAAAACAAAAATATTCCACTTTCATAACCATAAAGCTATACGAACATCCACCATTTTTTTTTCTTTTTATCAAAAACAATAATTAAAACATATCCCCTTATGGGGTATCCATGTGGTACCTTTTCATTTGGAAATATTTATAATCTCTTTCTATTTTGCATATACATAACATGTGATAAACATACAGAGAATATTTAAAAGAAAAATATTCGTACACATTCCCTGTCTTTACCCACTATTATCATATCATATATGTAGGTATGTACTTGTGCATACCAGTATGTAGTGATATACTCGGATATCTGACTAATGCCGCATAAAAAATGGAAGAAAACACATTGTTCCGGGCGATATCCTGAATCTCATTGAAAATGCAAATTCCCTGGCCTTTGGATTCTCTTTTAGTTTTCAACGTTTTCTTAATCTTATTGTAGTGGAGTGGCAAAAATTGAACAAAATATATACAATAGTTGAGGAAGTAAAGTTTCAAATGAGTGATAGTTAGCACTATTACAATTTTATTTTTATAGAACAAACATTTTTTTAAATAGCAAAAATACTGTTTTTAAAAAACTTAATACGCGTTATAAATGATAGAAGCATATTTTTGTAAAATTTGTTTTCAAATCGATATAGCCCGGTTTGAGAGGTTCTAAAATCACTACAAAATTGGTTCTATCGGGTTGTTCAATAAGAGCGCTACAAAAGTTTTTTTTAAATAAAACAAAAACGGTTTGGATATCGATGAAATTCTTTATTATTGTGAAAGTACGTTCGATGCCATTATGTGTGAAACTCGATTTCTTTTGCATAGCCACCACGGGCACGCTTGCAGAAGTCCAGACGTTGAACCCAATTTTCGACGGTTTTCAAGCATAAATCGGTCGATACTGCTGCAATTTCACGTTCGATATTCGTACGAAGTTCATCAATCGTCGCCGGCTTGTTGGCATAGACCATAGACTTGACGTAGCCCCAGAAGAAATAGTCTAACGGCGTCAAATCGCACGACCGAGGCGGCCAAGCGACTGCACCATTTCGTGAGATAACACGTTCTCAAAACTTGATTTCCAATAAATTGATTGTGACATTCGCTGTGTGGCTTGTGGCGCCGCGGCCGTCCTGTTGGAACCACATGGCCTCCAAGTCCATATCATCCAATTGGGGCCAAAAATATTCGGTTATCATTGAACGGTAGCGATCCCCATTCACAGTAACGTGCCGGTCTTGATCATCACGGAAGAAGTACGGCCCAATGACGCCGCCGGCCCATAAACCACACCAAACCGTAATTTTTTCGAGATGCAATGATGGCTCATGGAATTGCTGCCAGACCAATATTGTATATTTTGTTTTTTGACGAAGCCATATTTAGCCAGAAATGAGCCTCATCGCTGAAGATGATTTTTCAATGAAAATCCGAATCATTTTCAAGTAGTTGCTCAGCCCAATTCATGAACCTACGATGCTTCTGGTGGTCAAGCGGATTCATTTCTTGCGTTAATTTAATCTTGTAAGGATGTAGGCCAAGATCTTTTCGCAAAATTCGCCACAACGACGTCACAGAGATGCCGAACGCTTGAGAACGACGTGTGAGAGACACATTTGGGCTTTCTGCAACTGAAGCCTCAACGGCAGCAATATTCTCGACAATACGGACACTTCTTTGTCTCACTGGCACGGGAACATTTTGTACTGTGCCTGTGGATTCAAATTTTTCCACTAGATGCTCAATTGTTGATCTGCTAGGCCGATTATGACGACCATAAATTGGACTCAGCGCTCTTAACGTTGAGGCCACTGACTCCGAATTTCGGTAGTAAATTTTAATAATTTTGATTCGTTGCTGGCTCGTATATCATTCAATCATGAAATGGCAAACCTTTAAGAGAAATGTCAAAAGAGCGGCAAGAAATATGGTGTCGTTTGCTGTCCCTGTCGCTCTACTTTTGTAGCGTCCCTGTTGAAAAACCCTTTATTATTGGAGTTGGCGCTACATAGGTTAGGTGCGGGGCGGATTTGACACATTTTCTCGCAAGCGAAAATGAATAATTGGTTGATGTTTTTGTCTGAAACTAAGCCTAGAACATATGTACTGTTGCAATTTTCCCACGACAAACCAACCCGAGATCAAACAAATTAATAATTTTTAATTGAATTTACAAATGAATTTATAACAAACGATGACGAAACAAAAAAAAATGTACGTTTTGATTTTATTGCCACAGGGGCGTAGTACCTGAAAAAGAAAAAGGGGCGCCAGCAATTTTTTTTTTTTTGAAAAAAAGGAAATTGCAAACCTTTGAAGCGGAAACGATGGTGAAAGCAAATTTTATACGAAGAAAAAGAAAATATTGTGTATATAAAATACAGAATTTTAATAGTTCTGAATTGCTTGGGAAACCTTACAATCAGGATTAAAATCCAATCCAAAGAACAAAATGGACCGTTATTACCTTCTCCCGAAAGAATTAAACGGACAATTTTTAAAATTCCGAGAAAAGTATACGGAACAAAGGCCAACCGGTATATAAAATTAACTACCCAATTTGAAATTTACGAAAAAAATGAAAAATGAACTACAATAATAATAATACAATCTTATCTTTTTTTTTGTAACTGCCAACACTTCCCTCTGCTTCTATTCTCCTACGATTTTCTGCAACCTTTTTTTTCACTGCTTCACAAATTTCTCCTTATTTTCTTTTTTTGTCACCCTAACTTCAATTTTTTTTCAATTCCTTCAAAGATTTAACTTTGCGTTTTCCAATCTTCACTTAAAAATTAAACTTTTGGACTTTTTTCACTTTGCCTCGTTGCCTTCAACTCTCTCTTCCAAAAAATCAACTTTTCGCTATAAGCTATTCTGTCAAGAAGTGCCCGTCTAGATTTTCTAATGTCTGTTCGAACTACATCTTGAACTCAATCCTCGTGCTTTCAGCCAATCGGAAGTCGCGGACTTCTATCACGTCATTTGTAAGCTTCTCTTATCTAAGTTGCTGAAGAGCGCTATCGTTGACGAAATCCAGCGGTCCTACTTACTCGCATATATCCCAGGCTTTATGCACCTACATTGTAGAATTCGCCGATTGCTGGTTTCACTTCCAGGAGTGGCAAATACAATGAACGCATTCAGCCATTTTCCCACTATTTTTTTTTTTGAGAAAGTCAAACCCAAAAAACAAAATGTCAATAATTCAAAAGTCCAATTCTGACTTACTAAATACATTTGTCCCCTCCAAATTTCGCGGTTGGTAGATTTGGGGAATTGGCAAATAACTTTCCATTCTTTTTACATTTTGCATGAAATATGATGATTTATGTATTTATGTTGGGCCCTTGGCCATTCTCAAATGAGTGACATCCGCTTTTGGGGACCAAGTGTCACTCGAGCTTTTATTGAGCAGACCATCTGTCTGTCAATCGGTCATTTGGGATAAGGAGACCAATTGTCACCCACACTTTTTAGGTAATCGGTATTGTAGCAGACCGTCCGTCTGTCATCTAGTAAGTGGGAAACTCCTCCATCAACCATATTGTTTTCTTAAAAATACTTAGAAAGAGAACCAATGGCTGATGGACCATGGCTGCCCTTCTCTGTCTTAGCATATTGAAAGAAACACCTGTAGGGAAGAACAAGAAATAGAAAGCGGGAAAAGGGATTTGGTTAACTGAAAGAACAA
Source organism: Dasysyrphus albostriatus (assembly GCA_946251815.1). Classification (NCBI taxonomy): domain Eukaryota; kingdom Metazoa; phylum Arthropoda; class Insecta; order Diptera; family Syrphidae; genus Dasysyrphus; species Dasysyrphus albostriatus. Next base: position 192,664,531 of record OX276335.1, on the reverse strand, counting down.
ATTTTGTCACGGCAAATTTTACCGTGACAGTACTTCCTCGTGAAGTGAACAATCGCCAGTGGAGAAAGTGATTTTTTGACATTTCTCACTGGTACAGACTTGCGAATGTGCTGTAAACGTTTGACGTTTGAAATAACCATGCTTCAAATGACTAGTAATCAAACTGTCAACTGTTCACCAAGAGTTCCAGTACATTTTTCGCTGGAATCGTTCACAAACGAAAACTCTCTACACAGCTTCACGAGCACGCTCATGGGTGAATAGAAATGCAAATTTTGTATGGATTCACGACATGATTCAGAAGTATGAACTAGGCTTTATAGGACAATTGACAACAACCGTTATTTTTAAAGATTAAAAAATATCATATTTTCCCTATAGAGAATCACAAAAAACATGAAGTTCAAGATTTGAAAAAATAACTTCAGTAGTGTGGAGATATGAGGTTTCTATTGAGCAGAAGGCTAAAGTTACACCCTGTCCGACTCTTTCGGAGTGCGACAGGGTGTAAGACAGGAGGATGTTCTATCGCCAATTTTCTTTCTACTAGCAATAGACGATGTTTTGACGGCCAGCGTTGGAACAGCGGAAAAATAGGGCATTCAATGGAGACCGTTTAAAAGGCTGAGTTAATTAGGTTACGCCGATAATATATGTAGGTTAGGTTAGGTGAATGGGCTGACAGTTGATCATGTTACTATCACACTTAGATCAATGTACGTCCATTGTGATACCCCAGAGATTGTGACCTCCAGGAAGATAAATCCTATGACAATCAAGCACGAAGCGGGTATTCATGAGTCTCAGCCGGCTATAGCCTGAAAGGTCTTAGTCATAAGGACGACGTCTTGTAAAGGCGTGGTCTTTCCTTCACGCCCACGTGAACATCCCTCCAGAAGGCGGTCCGTAGGAGCAGTGGCTACATGCAACATCTGGTGGATGAGTTTGATAGGTCAGTGGTTGGTGTATGTGTTGGTTCGTTTGTGGTTGAAAAAGTTTCCAATTTTGTAGTCAGGTGGCTAAAAAGTTTGAAGCCATTTGGTAGCGTTGATGAATTTCAACAGGTTTTTTACTTGAAATATCAGAGAGTTCTTCCAACTCGTTGAAGAAGTGTGTCTTTAGGAGCCTATTTCTCGGATGGTATTGCGCAGGGCAGTGACATACGTAGTGAGAAGTATCCTCGTGTGTCTCTACGTCACCACTTCCCTTGCGTAGGTCATCCAAGCTGAGTTTCATCTATTTCTTGTGGTAACCCAGGTGGTTGCGATCGGTGGTGATGCTCACGAGAAGTGATAGAGACTTTTTACTCAGTTGAACAATTTTGTCTGTCTTTTGTTTGTTGAAACTATGCCATAATTTTCTGGTTATAGCGCAGGTATCGAGTGGGAACTGAACTTTTGTTTCTGCTTTATTAAGATCAAGAGTTGATCCTATTCTTTCCAGATCGTCAGCGCTTTCATTACCTGGGACACCAATGTGGCCGGGAACCCAGAAAGCCTTATGTTGTGCTGTGCACCAAGAATCCTAAGCTCTTCACGACAGCGAGTTATAAGCTTCGATTTGATTTCAATGGCAAAAATCACTATTATTGCCGCTTGGCTATCAATGAAAAAGCTGATATCAGCTTGTGGTATTGCCATCATTGAGATCTGTCTAGAAGCTATTGTCACTGCCAGAAACTCAGCTTTAAAGTCACTGCTGTAATCAGGAAGTCTGAATGAGCTGGCCAGTCCGAAGGTTTCTGAAAACAACCCTGCACCAACACCAGTCAATTTGCAAGAAGACGAATCGTTCGCTTGCCAATCTTCCCTGCTAGAAAAGGTGGTCGTGAAGGGCTTGTGGAAGTCTAAATGTGGTGTAATGAAGTCAGTGCACACCATATTACCCAAGAATTTCTGTATAATTTGTCCGTGTCCTGAAGCACTCTGTCTCCAGCAGCCAGTTTGGCTTAGCCGAAGTGCCCTATTGGCTGCCAATTCCTGTATAAATAGATATAGGGTTTTCAAATTGAGTATAGCTTCCAGACTCACTGTGGAGTGGACATCAATGCCCCATTGATAATAATACATGCCATTCTTTGTACCTTGGCCATGATTTTAAGGTTGATAACTTTGTCTTTGGTTGGTAATATAATATGTATGTCTCTTGGCAAATAACATCAGCGGGATGAACGGGATCTGTCAAGCACTGAAAGTGAAAGAAGAGTCGAGGGGTCTTAAAACAAATAGCAATAGGATTAAAATAATGCTCATAGGCCATTCCACACATCAGCGTATTTTTATGCACTAGCCGCCAGTTGAAGAGGTTGAACAATTAAACCTCCTTGGAAGTATTGTGTCAGCAAATGGTGGTACTCATCTGAACGTTCAAGGTAGAATAAATAAAGCTCACACAGCCTTCGGTTCTCTGTCCCAAATTTGTAAATCCAGTCAAATCTTCCTACGCTATAAGTTGAGATTCTTCGAATCCAATGTTAAGTCCGTGCTGTTATATAACGGGTGATTTCTTAAGAGGTTTAGAACTTAAAAAAAAAAAACACAAAAAAATCGAAAAAATGAATGAAATATTTATTTGAATCGATAGTTTGAACCTTGCAATTTAATGTTTAAAGATAATTTCATGCAAATATTGACCGCGGCTGCGTCTCAGGTAGCCCATCCGCTGAGTCCAATTTTGGCATGCTCTTTCACACATATCGGCCGGTATCTCACGAATGAATGCATGGATGTTGGCTTCCAGTGCGTCAATCGAAGCGGGCTTGTCCCTATAGACATTAGCTTTGACATACCCCCACAAAAAATAATCTAATGGTGTCAAATCGCACGATCTAGGCGGCCAATTGACCGGCCCGAAACGTGAAATTAACTGTTCAGCAAACTCGCCTCGCAATTGCGCCATTGTTTCGCGTGCTGTGTGGCATGTGGCACCGTCTTGTTGAAACCATATATCATGCAAGTCAAGAACTTCCATTTCGGGCAAAAAAAAGTTTGCTATCATCGCTCGGTAGCGTTCACCATTGACAGTAACGCTGCGATTCGCATCATCTTTGAAGAAATATGGCCCAATAATGCCGCCGGCCCATAAACCGCACCAAACAGTGGCTTTTTCGGGATGCATTGGTAGCTGTTGCAATGCTTCTGGCTGATCTTCACTCCAAATGCGGCAATTATGCTTATTTACGTACCCATTCAACCAAAAATGAGCCTCATCGCTGAACACAATTTTTCGATAAAAAAGCGGATCCTCGGCCAGCTTTCCAAGAGCCCATTCACCAAAAATTCGGCGTTGTGGTAGGTCGGCTGGCTTTAGTTCTTGCACCAGCTGTATCTTAAAAGGCTTTACGCCCAAATCCTTCCGCAAAATTTTCCACGTAGTGCTGTAACAAAGGCCTAACTGCTGGGAACGGCGCCGAATCGACATTTCGCGGTCTTCTGTCACACTAGCTGATACGGCCGCAATATTTTCTTCACTACGCACAGTTCGTAAACGTGTTGGTGGTTTAATGTCCAACAAAGTAAATTTGGTGCGTAATTTGGTCACAATCTTCCGAATAGACTGCTCAGAAGGTCGAGAATGCCGACCATAAAATGGAAGCAGCGCGCGATGAACATTTCAAACCGAGCACGAATTTAGATAGTAAAATTCAATAATTTGCAAGCGTTGTTCATTTGTAAGACGATCCATGGTTAAATTGCAAACCAAACTGAAACTGTTTGACAGTGACACAAGGTACTAAACACACGTCAGCTGTCAAAACCAGTGTTGCCAAAACCAAACCGGCTAAAAAATCACCCGTTACTTACGAAACCTGGAAAGTCATGACAACCATCACGAGCAAATTGTAGGCTTTTGTAAATTGCTGTCTACGCCATATTCTTAAAATTAGCTGGCCTCAAATTATATCAAACGAAGAATTGTGTCGCAGAACAAATCAAGAGCAGCTGGAAGTTGACATAAGAAAGCGTAAATGGCAATGGATTGGTCACACACTCAGGAAACCAAACGATGAAATTGCAAAGCATAGTTCTTTAAATGAAATCCTCAGGGTATACGGTGAGTAAGAATACCAAGAATAACATGGAAATCAACAGTTTTAGTAGAAGCAGAGAAAGACTTGGCCACATTTAAAATGTCTAGCTGTAAACCGTGAAGGGTGGAAACGATTTGTGGGCACCCTATGCCCCAATCGGGGTTCCAGGACTTGATGATGATGACTAAACTAATAGACGTAGTAGTAAATTTGTAGGGATGTTTTTACTAAATCACACTATACCTACTCAAAAAACAACACTACCCTCCTGACTATGCTGATTTTACATATTTTATCATTTTATTATTTCAGCATTTATCCATTTATAATTTATAAATTTTAGATCCTAATGTTGAATATTTACGATACACACATAATAATGGGAGTTGAATAGGTCTTTGCTCTGTAGATTGAATGGCTATTAGTCTTGTAAAGACTTAAATAATAGATGGATAAATGTTTAAAGAATTTATGCTTGCATTAATGGAAAATATGTAGTCCATTAATCAAAGTTTAGTAACTGGATATAGATTTAGTGTTGACAGGTGAACTTCAAGATCTTAACTAGCTTCATAATTTAGTCAAATTTAGAGTCAAACCTTTTGTGACAATACCAAATAAATTATTTTATAAGTTTTTCTTTCACCTTGAGTGCAAGTGTTGACCTTATATCTGTCATTTAGGTATCATCTACAGCTACAGTGGCGTGACAAGAGAGCACATGCCCTTTTTGGTATGAGATGTACTTACAAATGCGAGATTGTTTAGTAGGCCATAGAAAAATTATGTCCCAAAAACAGGGCAATAACGATCTAAGAAGTTCATGTTTTTTTTGTTGTAAAAATCAATTAGTATAGTGGGTGATTGCGATGAGAAAACCGCAGAGTGCTATTAAATTAGAGGGTGTATTTTGTAGGGGTTCGGGGTGCAAAATTATCCTTTTAGGAGTTTTTACATATAATTCGAAAACGAATGTAGTCAATAAAATTTACCATGGAAATTGATAATTGATTTTATTTTAATTTTTTAGTTGCATAAATTAAAAAAAAATCATTGCAAAAAAATGTGAAAAATCATATTTTTGTTGCTTTTTACTTATTTGCCTATAACTTTTTTATTCAATTGTAAATGGTGATGGCAGCCTTTCCTCCAAAATGCGTTACACCCAGGCATGGTGGTGGGCTTATCAGTTAGATGCCACCAGTGGCGTAGCGAGCACTTTAGGGGCCCCGTATCAAATGCTTTTTAGGGGCCCCCTTTTTCTTTACAGTGACACAACCTTTGTTTGCCGTTTTATTTGTAAGCTAAAAAGGACAAGATGTCCTTAATTTTCAAAAGATCTAAATTTAAGCTCATAAAATTGTACACAAAAAAGATTGCAACATCTTTTTCGTAGGAGCAACCGATTTTAAGAAAAACTACTCCCTCTCCCTCTCCCTCTCCCTCTCCCTCTCCCTCTCCCTCTCCCTCTCCCTCTCCCTCTCCCTCTCCCTCTCCCTCTCCCTCTCCCTCTCCCTCTTCAGCGTGGCACGTTTTTCTCAAAATTTGCTGCTCTAACAAAATTTTAAATTTTAACAAATTTTATCGACTAAACTGGTCGTAAATTTTTTGCAGGTTCTTCTCTAAATTATTGATTTTATGATAAAAAATGAGCTAGTTGATTTAATATTGAAATAAACATTTATGTATTTACCAACTCCCTTAAAATTATTAGCCCCGGCCCAAATTAAGGGCATGAATTTTTTATTAAAAACTTAAGACGTTAAAACGAAGCTCCAAACATAAATTTAGTTTTTTGATGATTATTTTGACCCAATTGAATTTTAAAACTATCGAATAGATCGGAATATTTGCACAAAAAAAAAAACAATTTTATAAACTAAACGTAAAATTTAATGACGGAACATTACTAGCCCAATGAAGTTAGTATTTAAAATGACACTTTTCGATGGACATTTTTTTTAATGGAATCTGTTTGGGTACGCCTCCAGATTAAAAGAATGAATTTTTGTGGTTAGGGAAGAGCCGCAATATTGAAATAGAGATTGGTTTGGTTATTATTTATTAACTCTTTCACAACCTTACAACTAAAATCTTGTACAGAATAAAATTATCTTCACTTTTGAGTCATGTGTTGGGGGTGGTATGACGTTTCTTGTGATATCTCGATTTCCTTTGTGTTTTTTTTTTTTTGAAAATTGCTTATTGAATAATTTGTAGTCATTTTAACTACCTATGAAATAAGCCTTCGACTAGGGTTGCCAACTTTCTTAAGAAGAAATAGAGTATATTAGTTTTAAGAGAGGATAGATAAAGAATACGGTCCAATAAAAAAGAGTATCATTTTTTAAAATTTAAAACATGTATTTCTTATACTTTTTATAGAAAATAAAATATTTTTTATGTTCCTGCAATAATTATATGAGTCTTAACTTTGTATCTCTACGTTCATAAACATTAGAAACTTCTTTTCTTACCACTTAACATTCATGAAAAAATAGTGCTGAAATAGCAGGAACATCGAGTAAAAATATAAAACAAAAAAGTGAGAAATTTTCATAATTATTTTTGTAGCACATTCGCGTTAAAAGTTAGTCCAGAGAGCGACGTACACAGCTTCACTTCTTGATACCACAAAGAAATTACCCTAATCCGTACGTATAAATTTATTAATTAAAAGACTGGTCCACTGTTTCAATGCTTTTTGAGCTTTTTTTGGAACTAATTTCTGCAGGTCTCACAAATGTTACAATTTTTTTTTTAAATTTAAAAGAATAGATGTCGAAATTTTGGCAAGGTCAAAATTCGTTTTGCAAAATTTTTCTATCGAAATTTTGTTTCACAAAATTCTGATTCTTCAAATTCCGCTGACATAATTCTGACAGTAATAAATAGAAGTTTGGAAAATGTAAAAAGGGCGTTTCAATTACATTTTTGTTTTCCTAAAATAATATATAAAATAGAGTAAACGCTCGAAAAAGTGAAGTAATAAAAGCCTGCCTATTTACTCTTTCGAAATTGTTAACTTTTTCGAGCAGAAGTTTTAAAAGGCTTTCTAAAGATGAATTTTATAAAAAACGTACATTTTGTTCGATGCGTGAATGTTTTAAATTATTTAAGCTTTCAATCAGGTTTAAAAGAAAGAAACAATAGTAAAATTTTGTGTGCTCTCTATACTCTATTGTGAATAATTATTTTTTTTTAGATTCACTAAATCGAGCGTCTACGGTATTTATTGTTAACAAAGTTAAAAAAATATTTTTATTATTTTCTGTTTAAGCCCCAAATTTTGTATAGCTGAATTTTTGAAACAGAATTTTGATCAACTCTCGAATTTCAATATGATATTCAGGCCGTGCCTCTTGTGCTCGAAAAATATTTTGTATGTTTTTTTTTTGTGCACGATAAAAAATATGTAGGTTTTGGAGAAAGTAATCTTAAAATTTACCGTAGGTATCTCTCACGTTCGAAGACAGTTTTATTCTTTTGTGATGTTCCAAATAATATATTAAGAGCAGATAATTTTCTCCTTAATCGATCAAAAATTGTTGTAGTTAGAACCACTCGTTTATTTTAGACAAACATTCAAAGCTTCCACAATTTTTTTTTTTATTGAAGCCTGAAAAGTGAACAAGTTAAGTATTAGCCAGCCACAGATACAAAAATTAATGCAAACCAAAAATGGTCTTCTCACTTTCAAAAATGTTGATAATTGAAACATCAAAATAGTTCGGAATAATCGGTACCTATTTATATTTTTTTGGGATAAAATTAATGCATCAATCGATTACATATTTTAGAAATATGCGTAAGTAACAAACAAAATTGATAACATTTTTTGGGCCCGTAAAAATTTATTCCACGATAAGTCTAAAATCCTTTGATAAATTCAGATTTAAATCTAAATTTTTTTTAGGGTGAATGGAATACATTTTAATTTTATTTTTAATTGTAATAATTGTATAATATCGTCTGTTCTTCTCCCTTCCTTCCTTTTTCCTTCTTTTTGTCAATTTATTCAAAATGGCTCTAATAATTTTAATAAAAAAATCAGTGTATTATTGCAGGTATGATGTACTTTTTGATAAGAAAAAAATTTACCGAAAACCGTTAACGGTCCGTGCCATAATTACGGTTTTGTTTAATTTGCGATTATCTCATTGATGACTAAAACGATTTCAGTCAATATTCTTATGCAAATCTCAAAGTTTTGGACAAAAATAAATTTAGAATTAAAAAAAAATATTAAAATTTTTTTAAAAAATTTTGATTTTAAAATGTATTTTAACACATACTCAAAAATGGCATACCAAAACTTTTTTTTACAAATATTATTAAAATTGTATATACATATAACAAATTTGTATAATAACTTTCATATTTTAAAAGTTTTTAACTCCAAGCAACTTGAACATAAGAGCAAGTACGTGTGATCCAGTCGTGCCTTTTATTTTTATCGGAGATGATTTTTTCATATTTTGAACGAAAGTTAAGAAGAACCGAAGTTAAACCGATCAAAACCCATAGTGAAAATTGTTTTGGCATTAAGAGAGATCTGCAAAAATGTAGATCTACCAAATTGATTTTGAATCAAAAAATAAAGAAGAAATTATCAAAATCTTTTATTTGATAGATCTTAATCAAAAATAAATTGAAAAACTAAAGCACTTCTGTTGTCGAGGCTGATTCGATTGATTTTGTCATCTTGAGTTTTTGGAGGAAGGGAGTAGCAATACACGGCTGATATTTTTTGGGTGTCCTGTTTTCTATTCATAGCGTTTTCATTATTTAAAATATGAAGAATCAAGAATTTCCAGAGTGTTGAAGGGAATCTTTACGTTTGAAGAATATAGTAAGGGGTGGCCTAAGCCAATATACCAAACAAAACGATACTTTTGTAAGTATCGTCTTGGTATTGTCAAAATCGAAAAAATTCAATATCGTCTCGGTTTCGATATAGCTTCGGATTCCGATGCCAATACTGAAACTTTTCTGATATCGTGGCCAGCTCTAGTTTATATAACTGTTGTTTGTATACTCTCCAACAAACTAATTTTTGTCAGAACTTTTTTTTTTAATTTGCCATATTATCGAAAAGACACATTAATGAAAAAATAAGAAAACTTTTAATAGGGTATCGACATTTTATCATTTTATCTTGATGAAAAATTCTTTAAACACATCAAGTCCTCTCTATTTTGGGGGCCCCGTATCATCGATACGGCTGATACCACGGTAGCTAAGCAACTGGAATCTTGGTACACTTAATTATTTGGAGATGCTAAATTCAGTTGTATCGCATAATTTGTTTTACTTCAGTTTAGGTCAGAACATGGTCCAAAATTAAAAATGTTTGAAATGTCCTTAAGTATGTGCTTTAAAGTATACTTTCACATAAAATTGATTTAAATAAAGATTTGTTCAAATTTAAAAAAAAAGATAATAGATACTAGATAGGATTAAGATAAGAATTAATTTTAGTAACTAGTTTTAAAACTAGACTTAATTTGATCAAATCTGAAAAAAATTGACAATTTTGATGGTTGAAAGTTACCAACCAAATTTTAGGAAAGAAGTGACTACTTACCCAAAAACCCATGCAATGATTCAATTAATCCCCAATATGGCAAAAAATTGGTCTGCCCCGGGCGGCACGAACCCATTACACTTATAACCACTGTCTTAGTCTTCAATTCTCTTACAATTTATGAACATAAACCAAAAAAGCGTTTCATATATAAACATGCATTAGATTTTAATTAAAGATAACCAATTTTAAATTTGAGCAATCAGATTTATTATTAACATCGAAATTCTCATAAACTTCATTATACCATTAAATAAAGTAAGAAAATAATTTCTTTACATCACTGGAATCAAATTGTTTATTTCTTTGTTGAATGAATTTCTCTTTTAGATCTTTTGACCCAAAATTTAAATAATATGTAAATAGGTTCTTGTTTGCCTTAATTTTATTTTTTTAAGTACACTTAAAAAAAATAAGGCACCCAACTGCCAACATGTTTATCATCTTAAGAGCCTTTGTTTATTTCTTAAAGCCTTTGTATTACATTAAAATAAACAGCAATGAATCAACCGGCCTTGTTAAAATTAATTCTTAACAAGTAGAGTTATGATACCTATTACCCCATAAACATTGAAGGACAGAAAGATACGCATATTAAAATATTCTCTACATGACCCTATCTAAAACAGACAGCTGCTCCTAATAAAAAGTTTATTACAGATGAAAAGTTCCACTTTTACGCACAACCGGAGCGGTCGGTTTCTCAATCTTCTCTATGACTATATACGATACAAAATAACCTTCATATTTGTATTTTTTTTTTTTGTGTTTATAAAGATTTTTAAGAAATATATTTTATTTATTCTTTTTTCAAGGATTATATAATATGGTCATATAAAATATGACTTTTGATATCCATCTACACTTTAGCCTTAGATTTTTAAGAGTTTTTTTTAGAGGTTTGAAAATAAATCCATCGTTGAATTTGTCTTGGAAAATCTTTAAACGCAGCATACACGCACGATGACTTGAGAATGTACTTGTGAATGTATATACACCAACAATAAAATCCTTGTTTGAGCTTATGAAAATTTCAAAAAAAAAGATTTAAAGTGAAGTATTTTTTGTAATATTTAACATTGTTAAGAAAAGTACTCCCAACAAAATCTTAGTGTGTACGCTTCAAAGGCATACATTGTATTAGGTTCATTAACTTTGTACATCAAGAGAAAATCGATAGGGGAAATTAGTTTAGAATTTAGATTATTAAATGAAGGAAAAATATATGTTCCACTATATACTCGTACAATACGTAAGTTAGGTACTCATCGTAGAGATTCCTGCACTCATAGTTTATGTATTAACTGACATCAAATTTAAATTTTGTATTAACTACATACATTTATTAAATGCACCTACTAGAAACTGCAGGATACTCGACGTGTACAATACTACGATAAAAAGAAATGCATTTTGCCTGTGCGAAACCTATTTTGAAATTACCTTTTAATTGAATTTTATTCATAAACTCCTTAAAATTAAAAATTAAAGTAGACATTTGCATTTATTTAAGCGTTAAACAAAGTTTTAAATGTTTAGAAATGTTTAGAAAAAAAAACAGAAATTATTTCTCAGTGTCCTCAAACAATGATTAATTATTGCGAGACATTTCAATACAAAATACACTTTCATAAAAAAATTTGTGTGTTCACTAGTGTAGATAGTTCACTTTTTCGAGATTCACTAAATCCAGCATCTACTGTATATGAATAAATTGTTAATACTCTTTCGCTGTGGAATAACTTTTAGTAAGTAAAATGCACTCTAGTAGGAGCGTTAGGGCACGATATGAGGGCATACCTTTCATTTTAACCTGACGGACGGGGAAAGCCTTAGTGTACAAATATTTCATGTCTTTATTTTATATTGGGGTCGAAATTCTGGCAGGGTCAACATTTTTTTTCCTAAATTATCCTTTCAAAATTCTGCTTTTCAAAGTTCTGCTTTCAAAATTCTGTTTTTCAAAATTCTGCCAATAATTTCCAAACCATGTTCTTATTGTTGGCAGAATTTCGTAAATCAATTTTCTTATAGAAAAAATTTCTTTTATTTGTTGAAAAAGTGGTGTAGCTGATTTTTTTTAGATTCTTCCGTTTTTACTTACATTAATTCGTCAAAATCCATCTAGGATAACATTGTTAATTCTTAATTTCTAAGTTTAACCAAAAATATGACCTACTTCAATTTTAAATAAAGTAATATTATGCCATGTTCCCATCAAAACAAAATTCGATTTTTTATATATTTAATTGATGGAACAATATTTCATGAAAATTTCATCGAAATTTCAAATGAAAACTCCAGATTTCAAGTTACAGCCTCAATAACCTGTAAAAGTATAAAAATAAATGAAAGGATAACTTTTGCATGACTGGTTATTTGTTTTATTGTGAACAAAATGTCAATGTTAAGATTATAATTGGACATGGTGCAAACTAGAAATAAGACAAATGGCTTACGAAGAGTTGTACTTTTTTTGTTTATTCTCGTTAATGTTACAAGTTTTTTGAGAAAAAGCAGAAGAGGTAGAATTTTAAAAATGTTATATGACAGAATTTAGAAAAACAGATTTTTTAAAAGAAGAATTTTGACAGATAGAACTAGTAAACTAGTATTTTTTGAAAAATACTGAATTTCGGAACGCAGAATTTTGAAACCAGAATTTCGACCCACTCCCGCTTTGGATTAAAAACATATTTAAATGCAGTGGTACTTAAAAAATATAATATGAGGTGTGTTTTATTGGGGAATCCATAGCTAGCGCAGTAAAATTTCTATTAAGGTATTTCTTAAAGAGATGGTATTTTTCAATTTTTGTAATTGGTAGGTACTCTTTTTTGACTTATGTTTCTGTTTTCATCAACTAACTGACACATTTATTTTATGTTTTGCATAGTTTCATTCCAACAATAAATTAATTTGATTCCCGGATAAGGAAAAGGAATATAAAATCAAAATTGGAGCTTAATTTTTTTTTACAAATCTTGGAAAGCATTTTAACTTTTAGTGAGAGTAAAAAATTGCATTAGGCTAATCGCGCACATGCAACTGCTACCGCAACAAAACAGTTTAGTCACAAGTTGAACGATGAGCGCACATATGCAACTCCACAAGCAATGGCAACGGTTTGGTTCAACATTGCCCCATCTCAAATGGAAAAGATTCGGTCTTCGACGCTGCCTTGGATTGCACAGAACACCAGAGCCGGAGTACAAACATTACTATTCCAACCTGTTGCTATACAACGGTGCCGGTGCCAACATAAACAAGATAGATAATTTTTTGCTGAAACTTATTCGGGGTCACATTGCAAGAGCGATGTCCTCGAGCAACAGCTTAATTTTTGGGGCTTATTACCCCAAAATTGAATACTACGAGAGTGATGTGCGTCTAAGAGGCTTTATTCCGCCCGATGCATTCCTCTATCGAGACAGTCGACGGCTGATCCAGTATAGAGCGGCGGTTCCGCTAATCTACTACGTCGGCCATAGAACTATAGATCTGCGGCTCCTTTACAGTCGAGACTTCCTCGCACAAGATGGAGCTGAGCACCTTCAATTCAGTAGGACTGTGTCCGAACGGGACCGAAGAGATAAGGTAAAGCAGGAGAACCAGTTCTTGTGGTTGAAAAAACGAACATGAAACTCCTTTAGACATTTAGACCTTACTATTTTCTTTTTTTGTATGGCCGGCTTACATAGGTTTAGGTAGTAAGTTTTAAGTCAGGGTGGCACCAAAAAAAAAAAAAAATATATAAAACCAACAAAATACAAAAAAAATATAAAACTGCAAAATGCTTGCTGTGGCTGTTCTAGTTTGTAATTAGTCTGTAAGTTGTTTGTAAGTAGGTTGTAATTAGTCTATAATTAGTTTTAATTACCTTTAAGTTAGTTTTATGTAGTTTGTAAATTTTATATAAACCAAAAAAATAAAGACACAGACACCGAGTTTTTTGTAAATTCTTCTCGGGGAAAAATAAAAACCGATCTAGAAATTTAGTATTAAGATAGTTCTTAGGCCGAAAGGCATTAGCATTAAGTTATTCTAGTTTGACTTAGAGCGCCCGATTGGGCCAGTAAGTTAGTTTTTTAAGATATTGATAAGTAGGCTAGTTTTTATGAATTTTTGTCTAGCTTTAGATAGTTTTAAGAAAATTAAAAAATAAAAATAAATTAAAAAAAAAGCAATCGCAACGAACATAACCATGTTTTTTCTTCAGTTTTTCTATCTCATATATAAAGAAAAATAACTACTATCGCCATTGTCCTATTCTTTTGCTCAGCAAATAAAAGAAAAAGTACATTTGCTCTCTTTCGCACAGAGAACATAATGCCCCTTTGGAAAGAACAAAATTCAAATGTCCGTAACTATTTGGTTGAGTGTCCGCGCAGTTTCATGTTATTCCATATGACACAAACTGAAAAACTGATTTCGGGTAACCGTCCAGTTTGTGCAAAAACACAAACTGAAAAGTTTCTCGAATCGACAACGGAATAGCTTCTGCATGTGCGCGGAGTCTCATATGAATCCATAGGACTCATTTTTGCAACCAAACAGTTTCGAAACTGAAAATTGCATGTGCGCGACTAGCCTTAGACTAAAGAATGGTCTTCAATTATTTTAAATATCTCCATTTTGAATTAAATATAAACTATAACTTTCCAATTTTTTTTTTTTAAATATGAAATATTTCCATTTTGTGAAAGTGTAGTGATTTTTTAATACGTTACGAATGTACGTAGTGACTTTCTGAAAAAAATAATTGTAGCAAAAACGCTACAATTGTAGTAGGGGGACTACACTGGATAGGATATAAACTATCAGTATCCTAAAGCTCAACTCGTCAGGTCGAAATGACAGGTTGGTCTCACAATTATAGCCCCATTACTCAGAGAAAAAAGTTGTGACGTGTATTATTAACAAATTTCTGGTTTATAATACCTGATTTTTAGGTTCTTATTTCTAATACGGTTGATGAGGTTAACTGCCCAGCCAGATACCTGATTTTAATGTCGTTTGACTCATTTATAAGGTTTCAGGTAAAATCAGCATAACGCACAGTGCGTCGATTGTATAGAGATGGTGGACAAAAATCAGTTTTCGAAAACTAAATTGACCTTGCAAAAAAAATTTTTGTTAATATATTAAAATCGAAATTTCACAAAATATAAGGGGATTTTCGTGCCCTCTGCCACGCCCAATTTTGTATAAATGATTAATATCTTAAAAGGGCTTGCACGATTTTAATGAAAATTAGGGAATTTGATATTCTAGGTGAATTCAAAAATACAGACAATTTTCAAAACAATCCGCCCACTGCCATGCCCACTTATAAATACTTCATTTTTTATAAACCGTTTGTAAGATTTGAATTATATTTCGGAAACTTAAATTAGATAGTACGTTTAAGAAAATAAAATATTGTAAATTATTTTCGCCTCTGCCACACCTCCTTAAAGTTACATTATCTGCCTGAAAAATACTAAGAAATACATGATTTTAGAAAAGATTCGCAAATCTTCATTTTTTCGTTTTTTCTAACTCTTCTAAAAATACGTTATGGGGTCTTTTCGACTAGTTCCTGGTTCATCAAGAGGCAAATACATTTTGGAGATGGGTTGAAATGCTTCCCGGAAATGTTAAGACAAGCCTCATGGCGCTTCTTAAAGAGAACATGATTCCTTGGACATGGATTCTATCGTCGCGTTGTTCAAGGTTTGAGTCAAAAACTCAATTTTTGACTTCAATGATTTTTATTTTCAAGGAGCATTTATTTATTTTACTAAAAAATTTTAATAAAAATTTAAATATCTGTAATTCTTGATTTTTTTTTATCAAAAAAATCAATTTTTCATGAATTTGTTTATATTTTAAGATTTGATCTTATCCTATACAACAAGTTGTATATTTTGAGGGTTAGCAAAATGGAACATGAAAAATTTGCATTTTCCCAAAGTAAAATAACAAAAAAATGTAATGGTACTAAAAATCCTGCTACAGCTTGCTACAATTTTCTTAAAAGCTTAATCAAATTGAATTAATTCTTTAAAAATATAAAATATGAACTTACAAATTTTTTCAAAAACCAAATTAAACTTATCATACCAGCTCTAAATAAAGCTATTATTAATAACCACTACACAAAAAAAATGTTTTTCTATCACTTTTCTTTCACCAGCTCTCGCGTTTGACAACAAGACCTAGACTATAATTACTTTCTGTCATATAAGAAAGCAAACAACAAAAAAAGTTCAACTAACAGTTATTTAAGATATGATAGACCCGCATCAAAGCCTAATAAAAACAAAATTGCATATTTAATTTTTTTATTTTTGTCCACTGCTCAACGCACTGAGTAACGTCTTGAAAAATTATAACTTATTAAAATATTAAAACTGTAAATTTTACAGGAAAGTCTGTTAATGTTGCCTGAAAATTAAGTTGTTTTAATATGATTCAGTAACCAATATTCAATATCCTGTGAATTTAACATGAAAATCCAGTTAATATAACATTATTCAATGTTGAATCAAGCCTGTATACTGTATACTGAACATATTAGGTATGTCTTTAATCCATACGTCTAGATCCTCTCTCTATCGCTGACTAATGCTCAATTCGTTTTCCATTATTATACTAAGCAATTAAACATTATAAGTTTTGGAAGTTTTTACCACTTTTCAAAAAAAAAATATAGAAAACGCGGAATGACAGATTCGAGATTGTCACAACTAATTAGCGACAAATTATTCACCTATTCTATTTTCGATCCATGAGAGTTGCTTTGCTAACTTGATATCAAATTACCCAAAATACCAAAAACATAGAAAGCATTGATCAAATTAAATTTATCACAACTAATTAACGACTAACTAATGGCAAATTATGCCATAAACTATTAAGTACTGGAAATTTTTACCGATTTTTGACAGGGTACTTTGCAAAATTGATATAAGTCACAACTAATTTAGGACTAATTTATGGCAGATTATCCTCCTATTCATTTTTACTTGCTATATAGGTACTATAAGGCAAGGTTTGGAATCGTACAAAAACAAATTGAGATAACGTTCAAACAGGACAATGCGATGATGGAGAACACCAAAAAAGTGGTTGGCACAATTCAGTCGTCTATCTGTTGGTCTGCAGACGGATCGATTATCTTCAAACTAGGTACATAGTGGTTTTTGGTGATTATGGCCACAGGTTTTTTTCATTTTTTTAGAACCAAAAATTGCGGTACCTGCCATACAATTTATTTTGGCAATTTTATATAATTGTATTTTTCACAAAAACTGGTCGACAACTTTTCTTAAAAAAAAAAATTTATTATTTTTAGTAAGGATTTCCTCTGTCGCAAACCAATTTCCAAAAAATGATTATTAATGGTACTTCCCCACAGAAGCATTTTTTAACTTTCGATTTTCTTCAAAACGGTATGTCTTATTTCCATATTTTTCTTTATACAGAGGCTTCCAAAATATATAAATGTTCTTGTGTACATACTTACATAAATTAAATAATATATTTTTTTTCGTATTTTTAAAAAATGTTTTTTTTTTAAATCAAATATTTCGAAAACAATATGATCGATTTTCTTGAAACTTGGTACTTAAGAGGTTTAGTACTCACTAAAATATTTTTCGAAAAATGTTTACACATATGAAAAAATAAAGGTACCTTCCATACAAAAGTTAAAAAACAGATGAGAGGCAGATCTCTATAATGATGATAATATGCAAGGCAAGTGTAAACAAGATCTTAAAAAAAAATTTAATTTTGAGAAAATAGTTAAGACTCACGTTCATTCAGCTTAACCATTGCCTTCAAGTAAATGGTATTTCTAGATTTTGCCCGATCGAGGTTTTGGAGATTTTTGATACTATATATATTTTGTATTCGAGATTTTATGGTTTTCGATATTGTCAATTCCTGCTGTCAGAAGTACGTCTCTGTTGTCCGTCGTTCTCTGAGGCTTAAGACACGGAAGGTCGTTCTGATCATTCCTTCTAAATATCTTGTTAATTTGCGGAAACAGGCTCGGGTCGCTGGAATTAACGGCCCGAATTTTGTTATCCCAATAAATGGACAACCGATAGTTTTCCTTTATAAGTTGGTTGATGTTTTTGATCGACGACTTCAGCGTCCTAATCTCTAGATCATATGAGTCAGTAAAACGTCGGTACAAGAGTTTGAGTCTTGTCAGCAGTCTACTTTTTTGTCTGTGTAGTGCGTCAAGGGTCGCATTCCGGTACATGTCGGTTGCGTCCTGTTGTTTGTATTTTAGTATTGTTCTGTTCATTTTTCATTTAATTGTCTCGTCCATTTGTTTTTGGTATTGGTCTATTATCTATTTCGTTATTTGTCAAATTCCTGTCTTGGAATTTCATTTTCCTGTATTCAGTATTCCTGATAATAATAGTAGTACTTCGTGACATGATAGTTAAGTGCGTTGGACTGTCATGCCGAAGGTCTGGGTTTGATTCCCAGCCGCTGCGACCTAAAAACAGATACGTTTTTCCTTGCCTCTGTACTGCGTCTAACGAGGAACTGACAAATCCTCTAAGAGTATACTTGTCATGAATAAGTGCGTCTCATATAGCTGTTCGGACTCGGTAAGAAAATTGTAGGTCCCCTCCGTTCCTGCCAATGACACGCACACAGGAATGGTTGAGAGTTGTAAGTCACTAGGCCTTGGTTCTCCACGAGCTGTTGCATCACCATATTTATTTTTTTTAAATAATAATATTCCTTATAGTAATAATATAATTTAAATGTTAAATAAGAAAATTCATAAGAAATCTCTTGTGAACTTATTTCATTTTCAGTTTTGGGGACTTATTCCATGCCTTTTTGGAGACTAATTCCATGCCTTTTTGGGGATTTATTTCATCTTCGAAGTTGGGGACTTATTTCAAAATGAAAAAACTCCCCAATTTAGGCAGTAACTGAAAAGTTAGGGAGTTATTTCATTTCGGAGTTATTTCACGGAGTCATTTCCAAAGTTAATTGAAAAACCAACTTTGGTAAAGGCCACTTTCAAAGTACTGGGGAGGAGGAATATAAAAGTTTAACAAACTTAAATATTTGTCTTGGTATAATCTTATCATATGACACATGATTAAAGGGTGTTTTTTAGTGCCCAATCTTATTTAATCAAAATCAGCTCGATACAACCACTTATAGTTATAGACTTTTTCGTAAATGATAACTGAATTCTAAGTGAAACAAGTAAAATTTAACCAAATTTCAACAGTATAATGATGAAACTGGATCCAAATATTCAATTTGTCATAAGTAATAAAAATCAAAATAGTCTACAAAAATATTTGTAGTGAAAGGGTGTTTTTTTCAATGAAATGGAAAAATGTTGAACTACCACCATGAAACCCCTCTCAAAACTGGTAGGTTGATGAAAGTTGGTGAAAATGTTTGATTATTGGGACCAAAAATCAAAAGAGACCATTGAAATATCTTTGGCCAAAGGGTCTTTTTTGAAAGGTAATGTCTTACGTATTCTAGTCAAAAAATGCATTCATTAACAAACACTAACTTTTTAAAAGTAGAAAAACTTTTTAATGGGAGCTTCTTTCTCCTTAATTTTCATTCTATTGGAATCAGCATTAAGAAATACTTCAAAATAATGTACCATATTGCATTTTATATGTACCTCGGTTTCAAAAACATAAAATGTTAGGTCAACAACTCAGATTTTCGGTATCTTTCGAAAAACAAGCTCAGAAGGCGGATATTTCTATGTACTCTTTTGATTCTTGATCTTGATGAATAGACAAATATTTAAACCAACTTTTATTAACATACCAGTTTTGGGAGGGGTATCATGGTAGAAGTTCAATTTTTTTCCATTTCATTAAAAAAACACCCATTCACTCCAGATATTTTTGTAGACTTTCTTGATTTTTATTACTTATGCCAAATTAAATGTAAGAGTGGTTTTCATCCCTAAAGTAGGAAGGCGAGGCCACGAATCCGCGAAGGATTTTCGACCAATCAGTATAACCTCTTTTGTGCTAAAAACTCGGGAGCGTATTCTAGGCACCCATATTAGGGACTAACTTGAGGAATGTCCCCTCGAAAACTCTCAACATACATATATCAAAGGTAAGTCCAGGGAGACGGCTCTTCATGAGGTAGTGCGCATAATTGAGAAAACCATAAACTTCTAAGAATATACCCTAACTACCTTCTTAGATGTAGAAGGGGCCTTCTATTCTTGAGGCACTCGTTGACTTTGGGGTAGAGGACTATTCCATGATTCATGGCACTTTAGGTAATGCAAACTCGACAAAACACGTTAATTGAGGAACACCACAGGGTGGGGTTCTTTCACCACTCCTATGGCTACTAGTCATGAATAAAATCATCGTTAAACTGGAGAGATGTAGTGTGAAGGTGGTTGCATATGCGGACGATTTGGTGATATTGGTATCAGGTAAGTTCACTCCTGTGATAAGCGAAATCACAGAAATGGCTCTGAGAAAGGTTAGCAACTGGGCTACGAGCTGTGGTCTAGGAGTTAACCAGAGCAAAACTGAGCTGATGCTTTTTACTATCAAAACTAAGATACATCCCTTCACTCCACCCCGTCTTAACGGCCAACCACTCTCACTATCAACCAGTGCAAAGGATCTTGGTATCATCCTTGACCCTAAGTTAAATTGGAAAACAAACATCGATTCTATAGCTTTTGGTTCGATTGTCTGGTGGCCTGCAACCTGCAACTTAAAAAGGTTTAAATAACAGCGAGCGTTGGTAGCACAGGTGCTCTTCGATCTTGCCCAACGGATGTCATAAGCGTTTTTGTGCATCTTTTACCACTTGATCTTCTCATTAAATATCTAGTGTCTTGTAGTGCATTAAGACTCAAAGAATCAAATTGTTGGGTTTCCAAGCCCTATGGTCACAGCAATATCACAAATTTGATTCCAACAGAAATTTTTTCAACCGCTACTGACTACCGCACGCCTACAATGAAACTCAGTAAAGATTTTAAAGTCTTATTCCCATCCAGAAAGGACTAGGAAGATGACGTCGTGACAAGAGACTTATACACAACTATTTATACTGATGGCTCAAAGATGGAGTGTAGTGTTGGTTCAGGAATCTTTTCTGAGTCTCTTAATATCTCAAGGTGCTTTCGCTTACCCGATTATTCTAGTGTGTTTCAAGCTGAAGTACTTGCAATTAGGGAAGCATTCAGGATACTTAAACTTGATCCAAACCAAAATCGTAATACAGCTATACTCATAGACAGTCAGGCAGCTGTCAAAGCCATTGATTCGACAACATCACCTTCTAAACTGGTCCAGCAATGCCGGGGGGAGCTCGCAAACCTTAATATCAACCTCAAGGTCACCCTTATCTGGCTTCCTGGCCATAGGGGCATTAAGGGAAACGAACGGGCAGATGAACTGGCCAGGCAGGGATCAGTCGTTCACAACTCACTTGCGGAAAGAGTCAACATCCCTCTTGATGATGAGTTCAAGAGAGTAAGCTGGACGAAACGCCAATTTGTAGAACTAAAGGCCATAAAAACTAAAAGTACATTGTTTTCCAATTTTCTTTCAAATTTTTAATTGGTAGTCTCAGGACTGACTTGGCGACTAAAACAAAAGAAAAATATGTTTTTCAATACAATTTAGTCCTTTCGTTCAATATCCTGCAAAAGGTGAAATGTTAAACCAACTTATTTAATGCAACCCATCATCCAAGAACTGAACTTCTTATTCGATTCTCTCAAGGATTCTTTTTTTTTTTTTTTCCTTTTTGAATAGAATTAGTACGTAATGTTTTGTAGACCATTAAAAACCCCAAAATAGTATCTTGTTTCCATCGCATTTCTGCAAATAGTTTTTTTTTTTTTTTTTTTGTAAGAAATGTGTTTAGACATTTTGCAAGCAAGGTTATATTATAAAAAAAAAAAAATAAAAGCTTCAGAAAAAAAGGATAAGATAAAAGCCATTGATAGAATAATAATCTTTCCAAGCAAATGGTTTTTGACTTTTCATTTTAGAGTTTGAGTTGTCTTGGGAATGCAAAATCAATGGATGATTTCCATTTAACCAAAAAAGGACATTGGCACATGATGCCTTTTACATTTATAAGTGAATGACCCTTTTTGGCATTTATTTTATAGTGTGCGGGTCGATTGGATTCTTTTGTTGGTCCTTTTTTTTTTGTTTTTAAAGAACCATTGGATGGTTTGATGTGATTGAAACTGACTTCATCCCATTTTTTTTGTTCAAATGGTACGCATGAGTAATTTTATAGCACCACGAAATTCTATCTGGTAAGATAACCTATACAAAATGATCTTAAGGTTCTACGACCAGACCAGGATGCCACTTAATGTCGTTCTTGTTAACATTATGATACTGAAATATATTTCTTCTTTGTTTAGGATATCAAAATAAATTTTCATCTTATTTCTTGACAGAGTATTTTTTTTTTTTTCTTCTGTGGATGCAAAATCGAATTAAGATCCTTTTTTTTTTGCAAATGGTAAACGATAACGATATCTGATTTGATTTTCTCAAGCTGTCTCGTTGATTTGGTTACTTAAGATTGAGATGAAATGAGATGTGATGGAAAAATATTTATAGCTTTGTAGGCATTTTTTTTTGTAATTTTTTTTTTTTTTGTATATTCGAAACATAAATAAAGAATTATTTTATTAAAAATAGAAATGTGAGAGTTTTATGCCAGATAAATTATTTTGTACCTATTACATCAAATGATATCTTTAATTCAAAAAAAGGCATAGAAGTGTCAGTATCAATAAGAGGTGTTTTTTTTTTAACTTTTTAATAAGACATTTTATAGTACGGTCATGTTTTATATTCTCAATTTCTACTTTATAAATTAGTTTGAGAGTCATTTCTTTTGAAAACGACACCTATCCAAATTTATTAAGGCCTTTGGTTGGACCTTTTCTTAAATGTATGTACATAAGTATGAACATAGCTTTCAAAAGTGACAGCAGATGTACTGAATGAGAGCTTCAATTTTTATTGTTGGTAGAGGCACTTATATTTGTATGTTTCAAAGTGTTATTTGAACTGCACATTTGCACATAAAAGGTTATGTTATTATACGAGTGAAGGATGTTTTTAAACTTGTTATATTAACGTGATAGCCCTACTCAAGACGAAGCACACTATTTTTTTTAAAGTTTCAAATCAGTACAGAGTATCAATCCTACAGATATGTAAAGGGTGTTCTTTTTAGACATGTGGTGTTCAATCTGGCAATGCTTTTTTCAGAATTGGTATTTTTGACAGCTGTCACTTGATTTATGCTCAGTTTGGCCTGCAATTTAATAATAAATAGACTTATTCCCGAACAAAGTTTGCAAATCGTACAAATTTATTACCAAAATAATGATTCGGTTCACACGACGCATCGCGAAACCATCAATTTATTGAAGGAATCTTTTGGTGAGTGTATCGTGTGAATATTTTTTGTGGGGTTTTGTGAAGTCGCTTGTCTACGCAGATAAGCCCGAGGCTGTTGACGCTTTGGAAGAGAATATTTGGCACCTCACATAAAGTTTCCTGCAATAAATTGATTGTTTCACGATGCGTCGCGCGAACCGAACCGAACCATTATTTTGGTAAAAAATTTATACGATTTATGCAAACGTTGTTCAGGAGTCGAGTAAGTCTATTGATTATGAAATGGCAAACAAAACTGAGCAAATCAAGTGACAGCTGTCAAAAATACCAACTCCTAAAAAATATTGAAAACCACACGTCTAAAAAAAAACACCCTTTATAAACATACTATTAGAAACCTTTCGAATCAACTAGAAACGATAGTGTATTTTAAATGAAATGAGAGGTGCATCAAAATTGAAATTGTTCAAAGTATTTTAGTAGATGACAACGGGAACTAAAAATTGCAATAAAACTCAAAAACTAACAGTTCGATAGAGCGGTGAATAACACATTTCCTGTATTTGAAAAAAAAGTGAGAAATGCACATTAATTAAAATGATTCCAATAGATGGCGATGAAAATCAAAATTTCCAAATAAACTTATACTTAAAGACTATCAATCCGATCGAAAATTGCATTTTAAAAAAGGTCAAAAGACAAAATCTCGAAGGACAAAGTATTGAAAACAAAAATCTCGATGTCTAACTCAGACAATTGCGTATGCCGACGATCTAATTGCGTACAGAACAGCTCCAAAAGTCGAGGTCATCAGGAGTCTCTTGCAGCGTGACTTCGAGAAGATTCAGCGATATTGCGATAACTGGAAGTTGAAAATCAACTTTCAGAAATCAGAAACTATCTTGTTTAGGACTCCGTTGCTTAGAGCCACAAGGGGTACGAGAAAGAACTGGCGCAAGCTGGTAATCGTAGGGCCAAATCGACATCCACTGGCGAGTAAAAGTGTAGTAAAGTACCTTGGCATCTGGATGGATCAGTTTTTGTATTTCGACAGACATATAAATGCTGCTCTGACCAGGGCTAGGGAAGCCTTTGCCCTGACGAAACGGTTGTTTTATAGCAGCCGGCTTGACAGCAGGGTGAAGGTGATTTGCTACATGGCCCTTATCCGGCCGATGATTGCTTATGGATGCCCGGTTTGGTTCAACGTTGCCCCATCTCAAATGGAAAAGATTCGGGTGTTTGAGAGGCAGTGTCTTCGATGCTTCGACGCTGCCTTGGATTGCACAGAACACCAGAGTCGGAGTACAAGCATTACTATTCCAACCTGGATCTATACAACGGTGCCAACATAAACAGGATAGATAATTTCTTGCTGAAACTTATTCGAGGTCACATTGCAAGAGCGATGTCCTCGTCTAACAGCTTAATTTTCGGGGCTTATTACCCTAATTACGAATACTACGAGAGTGTGCGTCTAAGCGGCTTTATTCCGCCCGATGCATTCCTCTACCTAGACAGTCGAGGGCTGATCCAGGATAGAGCGGCGATTCGGCTAATCTACCACGTCGGCCGTAGAACTGTAGATCGGCGGCTCCTTTACAGTCGAAACGTCCTCGCACAAGACGGATCTGAGCACCTTCGGTTCAGTAGGACTGTGTCCGAACGGGACCGAAGAGATAGGGTAAGGCAGGAGAACCAGTTCTGGTGGTTGAAAAACGAAGATGAAGTTCCTTCAGACATTTAATAGTTGACCTTGCTATTTTCTTTTTGTATGGCCGACTTGCATAGGTTAAGGTAGTAAGTTTTAAGTAGGAACATTCAGGGTGTCACAAAAAAAAAAAAAAAATTATAAAATCAACAAAAAAACAAAAAGAAAAAAAATTATAAAACCGGGAAATGCTTGCTGTGGCGGTTCTAGTTTGTAAGTAGTCTGTAAGTAGCTTATAAGTAGGTTGTAATTAGTTTATAATTAGTTGTAAATAGTTTTAAGTAGCCTAAAGTAGTTTTAATTATAATTAATTAGCTTTAATTTAGTTTTATGTAGTTTGTAAGTTTTATATAAAACCAAAAAAATAAAGACAGAGATACCGAGTTTTTTTGCAAATTCTTCTCGGGGAAAAATAAAAACCGATCTAGAATTTTAGTATTAAGATAGTTCTTAGGCCGAAAGGCATTAGCATTAAATTATTCTAGTTTAACTTAGAGCGCCCGATTGGGGCCAGTAAGTTAGTTTTTTAAGATATTGATAAGAAGGCTAGTTTTCATGAATTTTTGTCTAGTTTTTTATGAATTTTTGTCTAGTTTTAAGATAGTTTTAAGAAAATGGAAAAATAAAAATGAATTAAAAAAAAATGAAATTCCAAGCAACTGCGTTACGTTGGGGGGTCCTTGCGATTTGATAAGTGAATTTCGTGATGTGGATGCATTCCACCATGGGCACCCCCCACGCATTTGGTTTGAGTTCCACTGTCTTATATTCCTGATTTTAGAATTTTCTCTTGTTTTTTGTATTGATGGCGCATAAATTGAATTGAAATACAATACTTTGAACAGAATATTTTTGGGGACTTCTTTTCATTGCATATTTTGGGGGCTTATTTCATCATGAAATTACCTCCCAATTAAAAAATGAAAAATGTACCCAAAAAACCATGAAACAATCCCCAAATTTGGCGAATTCTTTCATTTGAAAAATACTTCCTATTTCCATAAAAATTTTGGGGAGTTATTTCATTTTCAATTTGGGGAGTTATTTCATTGGGTAGTTATTTCACGGAGCCAGTTTTTCTTATACCAAAATTATGATAATTGATTGGCTACTTAATGTAAATTTATCTTTGACCTCACATTAATACGGCCCAGAAGGTCTGATTTTGCTTTTAAAACATTCGTTGTTATAAATTATTTCTCTATCGACCAAGCTAGTATAGTCAGATAATGAGCTTATAATACACTCAAAACTTATGTTGGCTTCTAATGTAACCCCAAATTTAATTTAAATTTATATTTTGAATATAAAGGTATATGCTCCTCTATGTTCGGTTCTCAAATGAGAAAAGTAACTGGTAAATGGATTTTAAAATATCCTGGATAAATGATAAAAGTATAGCTGCAAGTCTTCTTGTCTGTTGTTTTGACCGCATTCAACTTGCGGTTGTTAAATTCATTTTACCTATCATTTATGTTTAATTAGATGGGTGTCTACCAACTAGTTGTACACCGACATGCAACTGGAATTTAGTTATTTACGTTAACTGTAAAATGGAATTCCTATTTCCTATACAAATTTAGATTTTTAAGGTATTTAAAATTTGTTTTAAAATTTCATGATATTAAATTTCATTTAGGTTAACTCACAAATTTATTCAAATTCTTTAATGCATTTTATTTTTTACATTTTTTTTTACAGATTCGCAAAACAAATGTGATAAAAACTGGAAAAAATATAATAATATAAGCGACCGTTAAAATTGCAGAGAAAAACAAATCTCCTAAAAACTATTTGTACTTGTTCTTCAATAAAAAAAAAAACAACAACTACCATGAAAAATAGAAAATAAACTAACATAACAAATTGAAACATCACAATAGCTTGCGTTTATATATAAAATTCTACACAAAAAAACCCTAATTTCACATATCACTTTGTTCTACTGAACCTGCAACGATAAAATAAAATAAAATAAATTCAATGGCTGTGCAAAAAAAAAAAATAAAAAGAATGCAAAAAAATATTCAGGCCATGAATGATTAAAAGTGTGTTGAATATATATTTTTGTAATCCAACTATAAATAGAGGTAAATCAACTTTAAACTAATAACACAAATTTTTGGTCGAATTTATTCAATAAATATAAAAATTTATATCTAATATAGACACACACAATTCCCCCCCCCACAAAAAAAAAATATTAATTAAATATCTTGAATGAAATAAAATGTATTCCATGTTTTATATTTATCAAAATTTGCAAAAAGCATTTCTCAACAAATAATAAAGTCAAAATAATTTCAAAGGATGCATTGAAGTGTAAAAAGTGTCACAGACAACAAAAAAAAAATTCAATATGAAACTAACCAATAATTGAATTGACAAAGTTCTGCCTGCAAAATAGTAAAAAAAAAAGAAAGGATCTAAAATAATAATAAAAAAAATGACCAATACCAATCTAGGACAAAAACTAATATACCTACATATACAAATATTTCCAACATCAAAGTGAAGTTAAAGTTTTTTTTTTTTTTGTTTCTCGTTTGTACAATGTATTTATTTTGTTTTACTAAATTGCAGTGTGAAAACGAAATAAAATATAAAACAAAACAAATAAAATATCCAAAACAAAAAAAATTCTGAATGGCAATGTTCATAAAAAAATATTACGAGTATCCACATCCTGGGAAGAGTGCCACTTAACATAAAAAAAAAACTAAACAACCGAATTGTTTGAATAACTTTGCTTTGAAAAAAAAACAAATAGTATCTTGATAACCCATACAAAAAAAAATGTCGGCAAAAAATTTCCTTCTTTCCTAGTTCGGTATGTGTCCGTGAGTGTGTGTGTGTATGTAAAAAAATCCTTTTCTACGTATGGATACAAAAAAAAAAAAATATCCTATACGCGAGAATGCTTAAAGCAAATTGAAAGGAATATAAAGTGGCAAAGAGCAAAGAACCCAATGCAAACCAAAACCTAGCCGAACGTGAGAAATGTGCAAACGAAATTAATAAGAATCTCCGACTCGACTCACTAAAAGGAGTTGCCTTTAGTTTGTGAAGTAGCAACATTAAATCCAGAAAGAAGGATCCAAATACAACATTTTATCTACTCCCTCTGCTAAATTCATCTATTAGTGTTATCTGTTAGATAATCTGTGCAGATATATACCGGCTTCTTCAGTCTCCTGTGTATTCACAAAAAGGATTTTATAAATAAAAGAAAAAAAGGAGAAAATAAGCGGAAATCCAACTCAGCCGAATAGGAATTGTCATTTATCAGACTCAGAATAAAAAGGAGACATCACACTATGGCAAGACACATTTTATTGCTGTTAGCTGGTGGCTTGATACTCACTATAGTACGCAATGTGGAATGTGGAGAAAAACTGGGTAATTACATAAAATAAATTATTTTGTTCATTTTTTTTTTCTTTCATTTTTATTTACTATTGGTTTTTGGCTGGTGAGACACAAAATTGTGTGTTTGTGAGTAAGTATTGAAAGAAAATGTAAAATTTTAGAGATAAAAGGACATTTCTTTATTGGTCCTTTATCTCCTCATTATTTGAATCAATTAAAACTTTAGAAAACTTTGTTGAGGGAAGTTCTGCTTTTATAAATTTGTTGAAGAATTAATCGAACAAGGATGGGTGTATGGCAAAGCAATTAGACACAAAAAAAAGAAAACATTGAATGGGAATGGTTTTAATTAGGTTAGAAATGCAAATTTTTTTAATTCATTGGTTGGTTATCTTCTTGTGTCTGTATTTACCCAATTTGTATATTGAATTATTACGTCTTGTCTACGAATTCAATTTTTATTTGATTTGTTTTACATCCTTAGCACAAAACCATTTTAACTTGACAGTCGGGACTTTTCAATCATACATAGGTAAACCTGTGACTGGGAATTGCAATTCACTGTGAGTTTAACCTGTGATTATGATTTATGAATTAAAAAAAAGTATATATTAGAAAATCGGAATGAATTATGGTCTAATTTTCTTGCACGCTTTATTAGTTTAAATTAAATGCACGCTTGGATCGCACGTACTTGCTCTCATGTTCAATTTGCTTGGAATTACGAAAGTGATTATAGAAAAAAAAAATAGAAAAATGTATAAGCAACTAGTTAAAAATCTAAGAGCTCAAAAACAAGTATGCCCATTGATTACATGAAAAAATATAAATATCGGGTTGTTCAATAAGAGCGTTACAAAAGTTTTTTTTTAAATAAAACAAAATCGGTTTTGGATATCAATGAAATTTTGTATTCCTGTGAAAGTACGTTCGATGCCATTATTTAAACTCGATTTCTTTTGCACGACGGGCACGCTTGCAGAGGTTCAGACGCTGAAACAAATTGTTTTCAAGCATAAATCGGCCGATACTGCTGCAATTTCACGTTCGATATTAGTACGAAGTTTATCACATCGTCGCTGGCTTGTTGGCATAGACCATAGACTTGACGTAGCCCCACAAGAAATAGTCTAACGGCGTCAAATCGCACAACCGAGGCGGCCAAGCGACTGGACCATTTCGTGAGATAACACGTTCTCCAAACTTGGTTTACAATAAATTGATTGTGACATTCGCTGTGTGGCTTGTGGCGCCGTCCTGTTGGAACCAAATGTCCTCCAAATCCATATCATCCAATTGGGGCCAAAAATATTCGGTTATCATTGAACGGTAGCGATCCCCATTCACAGTAACGTGCTGGTCTTGATCATCACGGAAGTAGTACGGCCCAATGACGCCGCCAGCCCATAAACCACACCAAACCGTAATTTTTTCGGGATGCAATGATGACTCATGGAGAACGTGTGGATTGCTTTCAGACCAATACCGCATATTTTGTTTATTGACGAAGCCATTCAGCCAGGAATGAGCCTCATCGCTGAAGATGATTTTTCGATGAAAATCCGAATCATTTTCAAGTTGTTGCTCAGCCCAATTCACGAACATACGACGCTTGTGGTGGTCAAGCGCCCTCAGTTCTTGAGTCAATTTAATTTTGTAAGGATGTATGCCAAGGTCTTTTCGCAAAATTTGCCACAACGACGTCACAGAGATGCCCAACGCCTGAGAACGACGTGTGAGAGACACATTTTGGCTTTCTGCAACTGAAGCCTCAGCGGCAGCAATATTCTCGACACTACGGGCGCTTCTTTATCTCACTGGCACGGGAACATTTTGTACCTGTGGATTCAAATTTTTTCACTAGACGCTCAATTGTTGATCTGCTAGGACGATTATGACGACCATAAATTGGACGTAGCGCTCTTAACGTTGAGGCCACTGACTCCGAATTTCGGTAGTAAATTTTAATAATTTCGACTCGTTGTTGGCTCGTATGTCTTTCCGTCATGAAATGGCAAACCCAACTGAAGAAAAATGTCAAAAGAGCGGCAAGAAATATGGCGTCGTTTGCTGTCCCTGTCGCTCTACTTTTGTAGCCTCCCTTTTGAAAAACCCTTTATATGCAAAAAAAAAATTAAATCGTTGAAGCGGTTTTCTTAAAAATTAACTTTGTATCCATAAAATTTTTAAAACATTTTTAAGAACAAATTTTTGAATGAAAATCGAAAGTAAGGTAGGGGGGCCAAAGCCAAAGGAAGGAAAAAACCTCAGTAGCATTCTATACGTGCAGTCGAATTTTCGGTAGAAGATGGGATCCCAGTCCTAGAACCATTTATTGGATGTACACAGCCATTATAAGGCAAATCCTAACGTACGCATGTATGGACTGGTAGCCAGCCTTAGATACGGAGACCAATCTAAAAACCATTACTAAAATTCGAAGACTAGCACGAATGGCTGCCCTAGAAACTTTCCTTTCACTTGCCCCACTCGATCTGTTTAAGAAAGAGTTGGAGGCAAAAAGTGGTCTATGACTTCAACAATGTAATAATTGGAAAAGGAGCTTCTTCGGTCACAGAACTATAATGAATTTTACAGACATTGACATTTAAACAGACTATGTTTCGCCGCACATTGATTTCAACCCAGTAACCATGACAGATATCCCCACCAGGGAACTCTCTAACGAAAACAGGGTCATAAATGCAAATCATGTTTCGGTCTTCACCGACGGCTCCAAAACCTTGGAGGGTGTTGGGTCAGGTATCTTTTCAGATAACCCACCCATATATAGATCAATGAAGCTTCCAAACTTTTGCAGTGTATTCCAAGCGGAGGTGCTGGCAGTTTGTGAGGCCGCGAAGCATCTTGCTTCACGTAAATTAGTCAACAATAATATTGACATTTTCATAGATAGCCAGGCGGCAATTAAAGCCATTTCCTCAATCACCATAAAGTCCAAACTGATCGATCGTTGCCGAAATGAGTTAAGAGTACTCAACGCAACGAACACAGTTACCCTAAAATGGATCCCAGGACATAGGGATATTCACGGAAATGAAATGGCAGATAAACTGGCCAAAAGCGGATCATCTCTTGATCTGAGCCAAATTGAAGCCTCGGTGCTCATGCCACTGGAGGAAGAAAAAAGTAGAATACACTAGAGTTTCTTAGAAGCTGCAAATGTCAGATGGGCATCTATCGACACCAGTCGGGTTTCAAGGAACCTTTGGCCGAATATTTCGAAGAAAAAACTGAATACCTACTCAAGTTAAGCAGGCCTCAATTATCACTCATAGTTGGCGTCCTAACGGGCCACTACTCTATGGGAACCCACATGAAAAGAATGGGTGGAAGAGGACTGCCTTCACTTCCTGTGTGAATGCCCCAGTCTAGCTAGAACCAGAAAAGCAGCCCTAGGAGAATATTTCTTCGATGAACTGGGTGACATCTCGGTATTGCCACTAAAAAAACATGCTCAAATTCATTCAGAAC
Source organism: Dasysyrphus albostriatus (assembly GCA_946251815.1). Taxonomy (NCBI): domain Eukaryota; kingdom Metazoa; phylum Arthropoda; class Insecta; order Diptera; family Syrphidae; genus Dasysyrphus; species Dasysyrphus albostriatus. Next base: position 192,632,924 of record OX276335.1, on the reverse strand, counting down.
TCAGGGTGGTTCAGGGAGGCCCCCACAACTGAAACATCTCCTCAAACCCCTCCCTATCCCTCTTCACCACCCATCTTTCACCCTGGGGAGCGCAATGGATCCACTGAGATCCGAGTGAGATGATTCGGCTCGCCGTATCATCACCCCTTTTAACCTAACCTAACCCAGGGGGGGCAACTAAGGCCTACCTAAAAGATTTTTCTAAATTTCTGCCACGTTTTTGAAAAATTCGGAATGTACTTAAGTGATCATGAATGTTCCATATATTATTTTACCTACAAATAAATATAGATTTTCTTTATTTTTATATATGGAAAGTATATTTTTCCGAAATCTAAAAAAAGCTTAAGTAGAGTCTTATTAAGAACAGGGGGTCTTAATAAGGCCCATTCGTTTTTCATAAGATTCCCCCAAAATTTCTATCTGAAATAAAACGTGTTTAAATTAAAACACAAAAAAAAACAATATTTTTTCAAAAACTATTTTAAAAAAAATTATTTCATAAAAAAATACAAAAAACAGCCTTTTCGACATATGTAGTATCGTTTTAAACGAAAAACATGAAAAAAATAAAATCTTCTTGGTTAAAAAAAAACTTAACTTAAAACTAAAAGCCCTTCTTGGGTAAAATAACACATAAAAACTAAAAAAAATGAATAAATACAAATTAATTAATTAATTTAAAAAAAGGCCAGACAGTTCAGCGTGAGTTAAATTTAAATCTTTAATAGGTATTCATTCGCATCCACCAAGGCATTCGAAAACCTCGTCAGCTGATGTCAACCCAACACAGAGTTCATGGTACCAGGCTTTACAATTCTGACATTTCCCCATATCCTCCATGTGATCTTCTTCGCAGGCATGACAATACCATCAGGCTGCTTTAGAACGCTTTTGGCACAGACTTTGATGTTGAAGGCTTCGGTGATTCATTCTTGTCAATAAACAAATTTTTGTCACTTGCTGACCCTTAAATTTCAGAGCCTTTTTTCGTAGCTTTTTATTAGTTTTTATTTTAGGAGTTGGTAATAGTTTCTGAAATGCAGATTTTCGGACTTGGCTACTTTCCTCACTCTTAATTCACTCCACAGCTTGTAGCATTGCAGCTAGTCCAAATGCTGGTTCTGGCTCTGTTACGACAGCGACGTTAGAATTTTCAATTAAAGTCGAAAGAGGCATGTCGTCTGATTCAGTATCTGAGGCTGGTGCGCCATTTTCTGAAAAATGTAAAAAAAAAAGTTGAGAACATATTAATTTTACAAAGATTTCAACAAATTATTATTAAACAAAAAAATTTCAATTTCTATACAGCTAATTATAAAATGTTAGTTCCCAAAAAAAGTTGGTGTGGAAGTGGTTGGATTTCTAAAAATTTCAGATATACTACGCTTAAGGTTCTTGTCAGCTTACTTAAAAGATGTTGGCTCTCTAGAACAACATTTTAAGTAGGAAACTCTAACATGTATAAGAGAAGGTATGGCAATAGGTAAATTTCCAAAACAAAATTAAAAAAAATTATATGTTGTTCCTTAGGGTCTAGGCAGCTAATTTACAAAATATAAGTTCTCTTAAGCTACGGATTAGGGAGAAAACTAAAATTTAAAACAGAAGGCGTGGCAATGGGTAGACTTTTAGCATTTTATGTTATTCTTTAGGTAAGCTTACTCTCAAAATTTTAGTTATGTCAACGAATTAAGCCGAAAAATCAAATAAGAGGAAAGAAGGCGTGACAGTGGGTGGATTTCCAAAAGGATATTATATGTTGTTCTTCAGGTTCAAAACAAATTATTTACGAAAATTTCAGCTGCCTCAGGAGAAAACTTAAAGATAAGAAAGGAAGACGTGGCAGTGAGTGGATTTTAAAAAATTAATGTTGTTTTTTAGGATCTAGATAACTTATTTTCAAAATTTCAGCTGTTTAGAGCAACTTATAATGGATAGGACTCCTAATTTAATAGAAGATTGATTTTCAAAAATGTATATTATTTTTTTTTTAAACTGATTTTTATTTTCCATTTTCCTAAAACTATCTCAAAACTAGCCGTTCGGACTCGGCAAAAAATTGTAGGACCCCTCCATTCCTGCCAACAACACGCACACAGGAATGGTTGAGAGTTGTTAGTCACTAGGCCCTGGTTCTCCATGAGCTGTTGCGCCACTAAATTTATTTATTATTTTCATATCTCAAAGCTCGACAAAAGTTCATAAAAACTAGCCTACTTATCAATATCTTATAACTAACTTACTGGCACCAGTCGGGCGCTCTAAGTTAAACTATAATAACTTAATGCTAATGCCTTTCGGCCCAAAAGCTATCTTAATACTATAATTCAGCTCGGTTTTTATTTTTTAACCGAGAAGAATTTACAAACAAAAATCGGTATCAATGTCTTTTATTATTTGGGGTCTTATGTAAAACTTACAGCTACATAAAACTGAATTAAAGCTAATTAAAACAACTAAAGACTTCTTAAAACTACTTACAAACTAGAACAGCCACAGCTAGCATTTTCTGGTTTTATAATTTTTTTAAATTTTTTTTTGTGTTTTTGTATGTTTTATAATTTTTGTTGTCCCACCCTGACTGTCTCTGCTTAAACCTAACTACCTACATATGTAGGTAGTTAGATAAAGGAACTTCATTTTTCATGTTAAATCCCACAGAATTTGTTCTCCTGCTGTACCCTATCTCTTCGGTCCCGTTCGGACACAGTCCTACTAAACCGAAGGTGCTCAGCTCCGTTTTGTGCAAGGACGTCCTGGCTGTAAAAGAGCCACCAATTCTATGGCCGACGTGGTAGATTAGCGGAACCGCTGCTCTATCCTGGATCTGCCCTCGACTGTCTAGATGGAGGAATGCATCGGGCGGAATAAAGCCGCTTAGACGCACACTCTCGTAGTATTCGTATTTAGGGTAATAAGCCCTGAAAATTAAGCTGTTATTCGAGGACATCGCTCTTGCAATGTGACCTCGAATAAGCTTCAGCAAGAAATTATCTATCCTGTTTATGTTGGCCCCGTTGTATAGAGCCAGGTTGGAATAGTAGTGTTTGTACTCCGACTCTGGTGTTCTGTGCAATCCAAGGCAGCGTTGAAGACACTTCCTCTCAAACACCCGAATCTTTTCCATTTGAGATGGGGCAACGTTAAACCAAACCGGGCATCAATAGGCAATCATCGGCCGGATAAGGGCCATTTAGCAAATCACCTTCACCCTGCTGTCAAGCCGGCTGCTATAAAACAACCGTTTCGTCAGGGCAAAAGCTCCCCTAGCCCTGGCCAGAGCAGCATTTATATGTCTGTCGAAATACAAATACTGATCCATCCAGATGCCAAGGTACTTTACTACACTTTTACTCGCCAGTGGATGTCCATTTGGCCCTACGATCACTAGCTTGCGCCAGTTCTTTCTCGTAGCCCTTGTGGCTCTAAGCAACGGAGTCCTAAACAAGATAGTTTCTGATTTCTGAAAATTGATTTTCAACTTCCAGTCATCGCAATATCGCTGAATCTTCTCGAAGTCACGCTGGAAAAGAATCCTGATGACCTCGACTTTTGGAGCTGTTCTGTACGCAATTAGATCGTCGGCATACGCAATTGCCTGAGTTAGACTACTTATCAGATCGCTGGTGTAAATGCTGAATAGAATCGGCGAGTTGACCGCTCTCTGCTGAAGACCATTTTTAATATTAAAGGTTGTGGCAGAAGTTACATTGCCACTCTTGACAACAAACTTTCTGCCATTGAGCATATCATAAAGCATATATAACAGTGGCTTACTAATGCCAAGTCTGGTCAGCCTTAGATAAAGACCCTCGAACCATACGGTGTCAAAGGCCTTCTCCAAATCACCCAGACAGGCACCCGTACACTGCTTCTTAGATTTGTGCCATTGGACATCAGAAAAGAGTTTAGACGCGGCATGACTGGTGTCATGTCCCGCTTTAAAACCGAACTGATTATCCGGTATGATATTATTGTCCTCTGCCCACTTAGATAGAGCTCTATTGATAAGTTTTTTGAATACTTTGCTGATACTCGGAAGAAAACTTATTGACGGGGGATTCACCGGATGGGAGTTGTCCTTTCCCTTTTTCCGGAGAGGATGCACCACAGCTGTCTTCCACCGCACTGGATGATATGCATTGTTCAGAGCATTGTTAAACAGAGTGGTATAAATGTCTACTGCTTCTTGAGGTAAATGTCGAAGTACAACGTTGGATATGCCATCGACTCCTGCTGACTTCTTCTTCTTTAATGAATCGAAGATGAGCTGGAGCTTAACCTTCGTAATTAACAGGGAACTGCGCCCATTTCGGTCGGCGATTATGGCGTTTGTCAAATGATCTTCATTGAACCCGGTGAAACCAAGGTTCTCTGATCGCCATTGCGTGATGTCATTCCGAAGGTAGAAGTGATGGAGCAAGGCTCTGTTTTCCAGGTCATGATTGGGACGAATGCACGCATTCACCTTGTACACATGCTGGAAAGCAGCCCCCACAGCCTCCACTTTCTCCTGCGGATCTTCGACAATAAAGAGGTCATCATCCAAGTCAGCGTCCTCTGGATCATTTCCTGCTGTCAGAAGTATGTTTTTGTTGTCTGTCGTTCTCTGAAGCTTGAGACTCGGAAGGTGGATATCAAAAAATTCGTACTTGCCTTCTTGTTTTAATTTAGAATCTCCAGTTTAAAAATCTTTCAAAATACCAATCCTCAAAATGTGAAAAAAAAATTACGACATCGTTCTTTATTTCCCTTGTATTTTATTCTCATCGTAATTTTTTTCACAGAGTTAAATAAAACACAAAGGTTCTCATTTTCATACCAAATTTTTTTTTTGAGTTAATCAAATCTAATGGTATTATAACCTGTTTATTCAGCTTTGATTTATTTTTTTTTTGTCGTAAAATTATGTTTGCATGGTTTATCTTACTTTTAATGGAAAAAGATACTTTTGGCTTTGATTACCAATATCTCAGCAAATAATAATGTAAATACAAAATTCAAAGAGAGTTTTGGAAATTGGAATAAGTTTTTACACGATTTTTTAAGATTTTGTAGAAATTATTCTTTTTGTATCTTTATCGTTAGTTTAAAAAAAATTGATCCTTTAATTTCCGTGAAGAAATTTCCTATTCTACTATCCTACACAGATACCTAAGTACAAATACAAATACACCTCAGAGATAAAAGCAGGTATAACTAACCAACTAACTTCTTTCTAGTTTATTTTACCTGATTTTTAGGTTGTTATTTTTCAGCTCGGTAGATCAGGTTAACTGCTTAACCTGATACCTGAGTTTAATGTCGTGTTAAACCAACGTGGGTTTCAGGTAATATCTGCATGACATCATGTAAATTTAACACTGCCTTAAAATTGTAAAACTGTACATTTTACCTGAATATATTGCAATTTTTACCTATAAATCTAGTTTACTTTACTTGAAAATCTAGTTCAAAAACATGAAAAAAATGTTCAACGTCCTGTAAATTTAACATGAACGTTTAATTAATTTAACATGGTTCTATGTTGAATCAGCCCTGTATCCAGTAATTATTATGTCATGGATCCAAGCGTCTAAGTCCCATCTCCAATGCTACTTACCGTCTAATTTATTGCTGAAAGCATAGAAATTTATTACTATGTATATTATTTTATTTTAAAAATACTTTTAAGATACTTATAACGGGTGATTTTTTAGCTGGTTTGGTTTTGGCAACACTGGTTTTGACAGCTGACGTGTGTTTAGTACCTTGTGTCACTGTCAAACAGCTTCAGTTTGGTTTGCAATTTAACCATGGATCGTCTTACAAATGAACAACGCTTGCAAATTATTGAATTTTACTATCAAAATTCGTGCTCGGTTCGAAATGTTCATCGCGCGCTGCTTCCATTTTATGGTCGGCATTCTCGACCTTCTGAGCAGTCTATTCGGAAGATTGTGACCAAATTACGCACCAAATTTACTTTGTTGGACATTAAACCACCAACACGTTTACGTACTGTGCGTAGTGAGGAAAATATTGCGGCCGTATCAGCTAGTGTGACAGAAGACCGCGAAATGTCGATTCGGCGCCGTTCCCAGCAGTTAGGCCTTTGTTACAGCACTACGTGGAAAATTTTGCGGAAGGATTTGGGCGTAAAGCCTTTTAAGATACAGCTGGTGCAAGAACTAAAGCCAGCCGACCTACCACAACGCCGAATTTTTGGTGAATGGGCTCTTGGAAAGCTGGCCGAGGATCCGCTTTTTTATCGAAAAATTGTGTTCAGCGATGAGGCTCATTTTTGGTTGAATGGGTACGTAAATAAGCATAATTGCCGCATTTGGAGTGAAGATCAGCCAGAAACATTGCAACAGCTACCAATGCATCCCGAAAAAGCCACTGTTTGGTGCGGTTTATGGGCCGGCGGCATTATTGGGCCATATTTCTTCAAAGATGATGCAAATCGCAGCGTTACTGTCAATGGTGAACGCTACCGAGCGATGATAACAAACTTTTTTTGCCCGAAATGAAAGTTCTTGACTTGCATGATATGTGGTTTCAACAAGACGGTGCCACATGCCACACAGCACGCGAAACAATGGCGCAATTGCGAGGCGAGTTTGGTGAACAGTTAATTTCACGTTTCGGGCCGGTCAATTGGCCGCCTAGATCGTGCGATTTGACACCATTAGATTATTTTTTGTGGGGGTATGTCAAGGCTAATGTCTATAGGGACAAGCCCGCTCCGATTGACGCACTGGAAGCCAACATCCATGCATTCATTCGTGAGATACCGGCCGATATGTGTGAAAGAGTATGCCAAAATTGGACTCAGCGGATGGGCTCCCTGAGACGCAGCCGCGGTCAACATTTGCATGAAATTATCTTTAAACATTAAATTGCAAGGTTCAAACTATCGATTCAAATAAATATTTCATTCATTTTTTCGAATTTTTTGTGTTTTTTTTTTTTTTAAGTTCTAAACCTCTTAAAAAATCACCCGTTAGTTAGCAGGCATACCCAAACAGATGGCCATAAAAAAATGTTGTTCATCGAAAAATGCGATACCTAATTTCACACGGCTATAAAGGAAAACAGTTGATTTCCACTATTTTAAGTTTTATCAATATATAATTATGACAAGAACTCTATCAACCCTTTAGCTTTAAACTTTTCGTAATAAATTCTGTTTGTCTGAAAATTTGACACAGGTAGTTATGCAACAAGCTAGTTTGTTTTATTAACTTTTAATGGATAGAGTTTGTCATCTCTTTTGTGATTACAGCAAAACGCAAAACACATAAAAAAACTGAATGTGTTTCATTAAAAATTCTTAAAACTACTTTGACAGAGGGTAGGCAGGTAAGTTTGAAGAGCGCTGAAGTTAAAGCTTTTCCTAATTCCAAATAACTGTCTGTTCTAAGGCCACGTCGCTCTAGTATAGCGACATCCACGTCATCATTATCTGATACCTGAAAACTCTGAAATATTCAAATTTTTCTTTCTTCTAAAAATTCAAATTAAATTTCCATCAACCACTAATTCAACTTTAGAACTTTTATATAGGAAACACAAAAACTCTGTCTATCACCCCCATATATTACCCTCTTGGTCGTAATTTTTTGTTTGATGGTTTTTTTCGTATATTGTTTTCCCTTAAAGATGCTTTACAAAAGAATTTTACCAAAAAAAAAAAAACATAAAATTACCTATAAGTTAAAATAAAATGTGCTGAATTGGGTTCCACTAGGTTATCTATTTTCTAAGGTTGACAATAATTTCCCTTATCAAATCAATATCGTAAACAAGAACTACTTAAGAGTAATAGGTATGTTTCAAGAATACTTACTTCTCATTTAATCTTTGTCGAAGGTGAAGCAATAGAGTAGGTATAAGGTGGGTATAAAGGTAGTTGAAGAAATATATTAATGATCTTTTGACTTAACACACAAAAACCATTTGCTTAACGTACTTAAACCGTAAAAATAAAAGGATATTTTTATACCTTTTGACTATGATTATAATCAACCTAACCTAAGGAAGGTAAAAAATATGCGGGTGTATTCAGAAATTTTCTTCATATTTGCTTTAAGATTCTTATTGATTAGGGAAAAAGAAAAATATTGACTTGAATCTTATACAGGTCGAGGGATGAACAAAAAGAATTATGTCCGGAGTTAGGGGTAGGTACCTTTGGGATTTAAAAACCTTCTTTCCGATTAATATTTTATAAATGTAAGGGACTGAACCTTTTTCTTGGAAAATAAAGCAGTTTTTTTTTGTTGTTGTTTTCTTTCTTAATCACATAAGTACTGAGTCTTTGTTATATTCTGTCATGCGTTGTTCTCGATATCAAATCAATAATAAGTTACTATCCTATCTATGTAGATTCTCCACATTGCTTATATACCGGATTTAAATTTTGCAGAACATGCCAAAACGTTACTCCAATTTAATGGAAAAAAGAATTTTTTGAGTAGATTAATACACATACCTACTGCTAATGCCCCTTCCAATTGGTTTTTCATATATTATATTCATATTTGAGGTCGGAAATGCTCCATCCCGTCAGTTTTCGAAGTATGTATTTCTGATGGTATGTAACAACGGGTGGTAATTTTCTCCATAAGAATTTTATGTTTGATTTTTGAGAATGCTAATCTTCTTCTACAAAATTCCGTTTAAATCTTTCCAATTGTTTTTTTCTTTGACCAATGCAAAAATATTAATTCCTAGAACTAAAATTTACGTGTCAAAAATCGCAATGACCTTGATTTTTTTTAGTTTATTAAAAATTCACTAAAAAACATGTATGGTTACTGAAAATAGCTGACCTTTTATGACCATGAAGTGGCCTTTCAAATGGCATACTTAATTTGTTGGAATGACCCAAATGAGGTGCCAAAAGTTTTTTTTGCGACCTTGAAATGAATTTTGAAAATTCTTAGCAAAAAAAAAAAACTATGGCTTACCAATTTCTGTAAATAGTTGACCTTTTATTACGATCTAGAGATATTTCGAATGGTTTACTTTTTTGTAAATTTCCCTTAAAGGAGGTGCCAGATATCGCGCATGACCTTGAGTGACCTTGAAAAACTTTAAGCCTTTATTACAAGTTATCTAGTGCTGACCAATTTCTCGGACTAGTTGACCTTTTCTGATTAATTACTGACCAGTTAGATGGCATTATCAAATAATAATAAATAAATTTGTTTCACATTTTTTTTTTAAAGTTTGATTTTATAAGTTTTCACTTTAAAAAAACAATGTTTGTTGAATTATTTTACAAAACTAATCAAATATCAATTGTTAACAAGTGTATAGAATTTAATTAACCCAAAGCCAATACCATTTTGCGTGATCTCAGGATATTAAGGAGGAAAAAAAATTTCAACGATTTTGGTACAGTTTCTTGTTGTTTTTTGTTTTGGTTAAAAAAAAACTTATCAATTTTTTTTTTATACTATAAATTATTAATTATAAACGAGTGTGTAAAATTAAATTAACCCAAGACACTGTTTGTTCTTAAGATATTTGAGACGAAAAAAAATAAATCAACAATTATTTGTAAAATAACTTGCAGTTTTTTTCGCTTAAAAAAAACTATTGATTCAATATTTTTAAAAATTTCATCAATTTCTATTGATAAACTAGCAAATAAAAACATATTACCCCGAAGTCAATATTATTGTTTGTTCTCAAGATATTCGAGAAAACCAACTTTATCCAAAAATTTTCAGCAACTTGCTTTTATTAAAAGTAAAATGCACGACTGGGTCGCATGTAATTGCTTTAATGTTCAAGGCAGTGAGGATTTAGGAAAAGCATGATATACTATATTTAAATTTGCTTAAAACCTTCGTTGAAAGTTTGAGAAGAAAAAAAGAACGCCATCTTAATTCTTTATTCAATATGATTGTATGGAAAAAAAATTTAATCGTTGGAGCGATTTTCTTAAAAAATAATTTTTTTTATATATAAAATTTTAATTACATTTTTTTAAAAAAAGTGTTGGTATGCCGCAATTTTGAGTATTTATTAAAATACATTTCTAAACCTAGTCTTAAAACTTTTTTGAGGAAAACTTTTGGCATGAAAATCTTAAGTATTTATTTATGTATACACATAAAAATTTAGTTTAAAAAAAATTGTCAACCGGTTTTTGAAATATCGAATTTTCAAAATAAAACTTAAACGTTTTTTAAAAGTTCAAAAACTTTTTTTTGAAAATTTTGGTATGCAACATTATTTTATCTTTTTTGAAATTTATATATAAAAAAAATTATCTTAATCCATCTAGCCGATAATGAGAAAATTAAAAATAACAAAAACGTTCTATTACAGATACTATTAATAGTTGCTAAGCTCAAAATATTATAATTTTTTGTAGTAGATCATATTAATTTTGGTATATATGGAAAAACTTTAATGGAAATCGTAGAAGTCGTTTTTAAGAAAAAAAAAATATTTTTCTTTCCGGTTTTTTAACGTACCGTTATTTTTTCATATATGTGAATATTTTTTTCCAAAAATATTTCCGAGAGTACTAAAAAACTCTTACCGAGTCTTAAAAAAATCGATCATATCATATCGTTTTCGAAATGCAATTTGATTTTCAAAAAAAAATTTGAAACATTTTTTAAAAATCCAAAAAATATTTTCTTTTTTATTTAAGTACACAAAAGTATTAATAGTTTTTGGAAGCGTCTGTATTAAAACTATTATTGAAATCAGTCATACCATTTTGAGGATAGTCGAAAATTAAAAATCTATCTTTGGGAGGTACCATTAAAAATCATTTTTTGAAAAATGGTCTTCCACCCAAAGGAAGCCTTTATCAAAAGTAATTTATTGATTTTTTTTTATGAAAGTTGTCTAATCGTTTTTGAGTAAAAAAGGATTATTTATTAGGATTGCTAAAAATAAAATGCACGACTGGATCGCGCGTACTTGCTCCTGTGTTCAACTTGCTTGGAATAAAGAATTTTTAAAATATGAAAGCAACTATAAAAAAAAACAATAACAAAATATAAAAATGCATTTAAATCGTTCTTTTAATTATTGTATAAGCAACTAGTTAAAATATTAAGAGCTCAAAAACAAGATGGCAAAAAATATGAATAAAACAAATAAAAAGAAATTAAAAACCGTTGGAGCGGTTTGCTTAAAAATTAATTTCTGTATATATAAAATTTTAATAACATTTATAAAAAAAATGTTTGTATGCCAATTTTGAGTAGTTTCAAAAAAATTCATCAGCTCGTTTTTGAAATATTGAATTTTCAAAAAAAAATTTGTATTTTTTTAAAAATCCAAAATTAATTTTCAAAATTTTGATATGAAATATTAATTTAAATTTTAAAAAAGCTTTCGCATACAAATTTCGACTAAAATCTTTTGAGCCATTAATGAGAAAATCGAAAATTAAAAAACCGTTTTTCATTTACGGTTGTTGGGCAACGACACAGTTAGTTTTGGTGCAAAATAAAAATTTCAATTTTCCCTCTAGAGAGTTACAAAAAAAACCATAAATTTAAAGTTTGAAGAAAATTGCTTCAGAGGCGTTTCCTGTAGGTTGATATACGGACAGACAGACAAGCAGACAGACAGACAGAATTGTGCCACCCACGTTTTTGGTGTTCTCTATCATCGTAATGTCATGTTTGATTGTTATCTCATTTTTTTTCACGAATCCAAAACTTGGCCTTTAGTACCTATGTATATCGCAAGTAAAAAACTATAAGTTGATATGTTTTTATATTTTAACCAACTGTTTACAACAATATGCGTGGAATAAAATTAACCCGCAGTCACTAGTATGATTTCCTGTTGAGATATTCGGGACTAAGGAAATTTAATAAGTGTTTTTTTAAATTGCTATAAATAAAATGTCTCATTGATTTTTTTTGAAATTCTTTTCTGCTATAGCAATTTAAAAAAAAAATTGTTAAATTTCTTTTGTCCCGAATATCTCAACAACAAATCAAACTAATGACTTCGAAAAAATTTTGACATTTCCATTTCGACAAATCGAACCAATTAATGGGAACTTAATAAATGAACAAAATTACATATGTTTTCAATTTTATTACTCAATAAAACTATGAAAAACAATAAACAATTTTAATTTGAAAACGTTTTAGGTGTGACAGGTCATCGTTATACGGGTGTGGCCGAATAAGATTTTTAAGAATCAAATCAATATACTTAGTAAACGATATCTTAGCGGGAAATTATTGTCAAGATGTATGATCATTTCTCACATGTGAGAAACATTTCCTTTAGAAGAGTGAAGTCTTTCTCAATAAAAATTGAATATTTATTTCTCACTTCAATGAGATTTTATGTATTTATCAAATTTGCAATAAAAGTTCATTTTCTTAGAATTATATCTGTGCGTCGTGAATTTAATATTTAGAAGCAACAAAATTAAAAATGAGTTGAAAAACAGGGAGTGATGTAGACTTTAAATATGGGCTCATAATTTTTAATTAATTATTAATTTCAAGTTCTTGAAAACTCGTCTGAATTTAGATCATAGTGTCGTCCTTTTTTCCCCAAAGTATTTGCCTCAAAATGGCGTTTCGTCCGGCCATATAGAAAAACCCTTTGTTATGCGCAATTTGTATTAAGCCGTAAAAAGCTATTTTGAATCAATAAATCAACAAGTCCAATTCTTAATGCTAAGTATTCTATTTGGCTGTTCATTTCAGTATAGTAGATAAATAAATGTTTTATTATTTATAAAAACACTATCTTAATAACATCATAACGTCCTTAAACTACAAACAAAATGTGTAGTTTGTGACACAAGCGAACCTTACAGATTGTAAAAGTACTCCTCCCCTTTCCCTCTTTCCCCTTTATAGTAAAAAATATAAGAACACGTTCAATTTTTCTATATAAGCTATGGAAACTCCCAACTCTACACAAGCCAACTTTTGGGAAGATGTGAGTATTTTCCATCATTCCAGACCATGACGAATTCAAAAATAATAAAGTAAACCCAAACGAAAAAGTAAATTTTGAATTTTGTGTAACTATTGGTTTTAAACCTTAAGTTTTCCTCTAAAACAAATGTTGAGAAAAAAGTACACAACCTTAATCATGACGTGTTTTTGTAATTATCCTTACCGCCATATTATTCACTTTGATTTTAAATTGGGCTTAAGTGAATTTTAAATCTAATTTTTGCATCCAGATTTATTTAATCCAAAAATTTAAATCCATATCCTATCCATATTATTCAATCTAAACGTGCCTTGAATCCAAAGGATTTAAAATTGATTGATCAAAATATAGTGAATAATTTATTATTAATAAGAAGTGACCAAAATATTAATAAACTTCGACTTCAAGTGCAAACTGAATATAAATTTAAATAATTTAAATCGAGTCGCAAGTTGAAATGATGTTTGCGAGACTACAACGATACTAAAGCGAGACGATGATATAACTTGCACAATGACAAAAAAAAAGTGTAGATGTCATGACGAGACCAAAGCAATAAAACCACGACTAAGATACCAGTGTAAATGGGCACGTTGAGACTATATAAGACGGACCACGTCCTGAAAACCAAATTTGAACTTTTTTACCATTTTAAAAAATTTTAATTTTGTAAAGAAAAAACTTTTGCCGAGACTATAGCGAGAACAAAGCGAGGCAACAAAACATGAGCAGTGCCAAAAACCACATGTAAATGTCACGGCGAGATAGGGTTGCCAACTTTTTTAAGAAAAAATACATTATAATTGTTTAAATAGAGGATTAAGTACGGTCCAATAAAAAAGAGTATCTTTTTTTAAAATTAAAATATGTAGATATATTTTATGCTGTTTATTGAAAATAAAAAAATTGTGTTCTTGAAATAATTATATGAGTCTTAACATTGTAACTCTAGATTCAGTGCTGAAGTTCTTTTAAAATAAACTGACCATTCGCGATCTTTTCACGATCAGTGTCATTACTTTCATCAATCTTTTTAATTTAAAGTTTTCTAGACAAAAAGCATAACAACCACAAGGATTCAAAGAATTTAAAATACCTTGCACATTCAACAACTTTTCACATTAGCGTTGAGATCTGAATCTTGATCTGGATGTTCTTTTCAACACATCATACAAATACAAAATAGTGAGAAATTTTCAAAATCGTTTTTGCAGCACGTTCGTTTTAAGAGTTACTGCAGATCCAGATCCGGATTCCAATTGAAGACAATAAAACACACTCAGCTATTGACATTTCATTCATTTTGTTTTGACATTTTTGGATGCGTTCAGAAACATTTAGGTGTTAGAATTGGTTCATATTAACTGATTTTTTTTATATCTATACATTTTACAAAGGAGAAAAAAAATAATATTTTCTCTACACAGGTAGATGGATGGTGTGGAAATATAAATTTCATAAAATGGAGTAGAAAATACTTACACTATATAACAAAATATTTGAAGAAAGAAGAGAATTGGGAAAAAAATTGTTTAAGCAAAAAATGAGTATTTTGGCGTATTCTATTCGAGTCATAGATCATAGAGTACGTTTTTATGAAATAGAGCACAATACTCTATTTTAGAGTACGGTTGGCAACCCTACAGCGAGACATAGGTGATTCCATTGCAAGAAAACCATGACACAGATTCCCGCGTAAATAGTCATAGTGAGACCACAGCGAGACAAGCTTAAAGCCCTTCCTCACTAGCCCACTGAGTATTAATACATGTCAAAAAAGTGGGGAAAAAAATGTGTATAGTGTGGAAACAAAATATGACAGGTATTAATACAAGATGTGACAGCCCATCTCACACAGCTTGACAGCTCTCCATACATGATTTGACATGTATTAATACTTTACAATTCTTAGGGTTGGTTTTAATTTTTAATACATTGGAATGTGGGTGGATCTGTGTGTCAACACTAGTTTGGCATGTATTAATACAAGCCAGTGTGGAAGGAAAATTTTAAAGTCATATTTCCCACAAATTTGACAGTCGCAAGAAATTCTTTCCCACTTTCAATTTGACATGTATTAATACTCATTGGGCTAGTGTGGAAGGGCTTTTCGTGACCATATGGTAAGTACTGCAAAGTACGTTTGAACGAGCACGGCGCGGCGCGCGTGGCAAGAAATCAGCAAGATTACTCCGAGACAATGAGTCGTCGTTGCCGTCGTTTTAATTTCACACCGACTAAGCAAACTAGTTTCGTCACAAAAACGCATGAAATGTATCGCACATTTTTTCTTTGAAACATTTTCGGTTTAAAATGTTAAGAAAAAGTGAATAGGTACATTATAAAAAATTCAGTTTTAATCCGGAGGACCGTTTAAATCCAATTAGATTAATCGGGATTGGATTTAAATGTGGATTAAACAAGTAAATAATAAGGAATTGGATTTAACTTTTGGATTTAAAGAACTTTTAATCTGGATTTAAGTTTCAATCTGGATTAAACGAGCATTGACAAGATTTCATCACAGACAAATTATATCGTTTGATAAATTATATCGAGAATCAATTTTAGAAAAACATCGTGTATATTATGCATATATTTGTTTTATAAAAAAACATACATATACAATTTGTTGATAAATAAAAAATTTAAGAAAAAATAAAAAATAGTTATAGGGTGATTTTTTAGCTGGTTTGGTTTTGGCAACACTGGTTTTGACAGCTGACGTGTGTTTAGTACCTTGTGTCACTGTCAAACAGCTTCAGTTTGGCTTGCAATTTAACCATGGATCGTCTTACAAATGAACAACGCTTGCAAATTATTGAATTTTACTATCAAAATTCGTGCTCGGTTCGAAATGTTCATCGCGCGCTGCTTCCATTTTATGGTCGGCATTCTCGACCTTCTGAGCAGTCTATTCGGAAGATTGTGACCAAATTTCGCACCAAATTTACTTTGTTGGACATTAAACCACCAACACGTTTACGTACTGTGCGTAGTGAAGAAAATATTGCGGCCGTATCAGCTAGTGTGACAGAAGACCGCGAAATGTCGATTCGGCACCGTTCCCAGCAGTTAGGCCTTTGTTACAGCACTACGTGGAAAATTTTGCGGAAGGATTTGGGCGTAAAGCCTTTTAAGATACAGCTGGTGCAAGAACTAAAGCCAGCCGACCTACCACAACGCCGAATTTTTGGTGAATGGGCTCTTGGAAAGCTGGCCGAGGATCCGCTTTTTTATCGAAAAATTGTGTTCAGTGATGAGGCTCATTTTTGGTTGAATGGGTACGTAAATAAGCATAATTGCCGCATTTGGAGTGAAGATCAGCCAGAAGCATTGCAACAGCTACCAATGCATCCCGAAAAAGCCACTGTTTGGTGCGGTTTATGGGCCGGCGGCATTATTGGGCCATATTTCTTCAAAGATGATGCGAATCGCAGCGTTACTGTCAATGGTGAACGCTACCGAGCGATGATAACAAACTTTTTTTTGCCCGAAATGGAAGTTCTTGACTTGCATGATATGTGGTTTCAACAAGACGGTGCCACATGCCACACAGCACGCGAAACAATGGCGCAATTGCGAGGCGAGTTTGGTGAACAGTTAATTTCACGTTTCGGGCCGGTCAATTGGCCGCCTAGATCGTGCGATTTGACACCATTAGATTATTTTTTGTGGGGGTATGTCAAGGCTAATGTCTATAGCGACAAGCCCGCTTCGATTGACGCACTGGAAGCCAACATCCATGCATTCATTCGTGAGATACCGGCCGATATGTGTGAAAGAGTATGCCAAAATTGGACTCAGCGGATGGGCTACCTGAGACGCAGCCGCGGTCAACATTTGCATGAAATTATCTTTAAACTTAAATTGCAAGGTTCAAACTATCGATTCAAATAAATATTTTATTCATTTTTTCGAACTTTTTGTGTTTTTTTTTTTAAGTTCTAAACCTCTTAAAAAATCACCCGTTATAACTAATTTTTGCACTTTTTTCTATCACAAGAGCAAGGTTTTGCAATTTAATTGTGCATTTAATTTTATTTTTATAGACACTGATTTTTAAAAGTCCTTGTCAGCAACAAAGGTCACAACTCACCAGGCATTTGTAATAAAATGCACGTTTGCCTCGCACGTACTTCCTCTAATTGTTAAATACAATCGTGGTGTAGTATTGTAGGTTCCTTTTATTATATTTTTTTACACAGTTATTTCTCCTTTTAATTTGAGCTAGAAACATGATTTGTGAACTTAATTCAGCTTCATTTACATACACCAATGACAGTTAAGGTGAGTAGGTGAGAAATGCTATAAAACAAACAAAAAAAGTACTTTAAAAACAGTAGCCCAAGAAATAGGTCGTATTGTTCCTTGGTCATTGGTCTATACTTCTATTGGCATTTAATCAAGTAAATAAAAATCATAACCATATTAAGTGTTCGATCTACCATAAGAGAAGGTACATACCTATACATGCAATACAGTCGCTTTATAATAACCAAAATTAGCTTTAAATTCCTGTTCAGTTTATTTCAACTTATTAAGCCAACTTAAATATTTAAAATTCAACTTTTTGGAGCACAATATTAGGGAGAGGAATAACCCCAACAACCCATATTGCTTTTGGGCTTAAATTATACCTTCATATGCATATTCAAATTTTGTGAAAATAATAATTGAAACTTAAATAGTTTAAAACTGGATCCTAGTGTGTTGGCTGTGTAGGTGTATGATATATGTGTGTTGAATTCTCACTCTCTGAATTTATCCACTTCAACACCAACATAAATTCCTCTTTTACAGTTTATTTAGGTAACCTATTTTTGTATTTTGTTTTTATATTTTTTTTGTATATATAAGACACTATACGATGGGGATGTGTAGAAATGCACATTGTACAGGAATCCCCATGGGACATCAGAAGCATCATATTATATTTACTCATGTGTGTTGCTTGGAAATTTTACAACCGAATGGTGTTTTGCCAGAAGATACAAGAAGCCATCAATTACGACTTTTCTAATTGGAACAGCTAAGTTTTAGTTATGTATAGCGTAGCAAATGCCTGAGGCACGGTAGACGTTACATAAGGTATAGTTGCTTGCATGATGGTTTCTTAAATTAAAAGATTTTTCTCGATTTGAAATAAAAGTGAGTTTAAGAAGTTAAAAATAATTAATTTATTTTTGCTTCAAAAAACCTTAACTATTATAAAAGATGATCTTGTAGGTCGGTATATACAGGGTGTCCACCGGGATGGTATACTTCTTTGTTTTGCCGCCATTTTGATAAACATTAGTCTTGACAGTTCATATTTGGTGAAGTTGACTCATGAAAAATTTATTGTTGAAAAATATTCGATAAACCAAGGTGTTTTAATCGTCAAAACATTTTATCAAAATCAATCATCGATTTCTGTGGCGATGAGAAAGTTACGTGAAATTTTTGGGAGAAACAACGTGCCAACAATACGCACTATTTATCGTATAGTGATTTCGAAGAAAAGGGTCTGTTGGTGATAGGCGCAAGCATGGACCACAACGTACTGCAAGATTGGCTGAAAACATTACTCCTGCTCAAGGAAGTGTTCTAAACAATCCATCAACCTCAATTCGACGCCGCGCCGTGCTCAGGAGTTTGGCCTTCAAAGAACAACTTTGAAAACTTTTTAACGGCATAACTGCATGCTTTGAGCTTGATTACATGTGGTTTCAACAAGACGGTGCCACATCGCATAAAGCCAGGATTACAATGGAATTTTTGCGAGACCTCTTTCCACAACAAGTTATTTCAAGAAATGGTGATGCTGATTGGCCTCCACGGTCGCCTGATTTGTGCAAAATGTGCTCAAAAGGGCTCTCATTTGTGAGACTAACAGAGACGGACATTTACCTGATATTGTATTCCATACATAATTGTCGACATTAAATAAAACAATATCAATATTAGATCCATTCTCTTTTATTTAATCAAAATTTATAAACAAACAAAGTAGTATACCTTCCCGGCGGACACCCTGTACCTTACCTATCACATTTATAAGATCGATCTTCATTGGAATAAAATTTTTATTTAATATTAACATAGGTACCAGAAAATAATGGGTGAGATTTATTATGTAACTTATGGAATAACTCTTATTGGTTGATTTATTTTTTTTTTTAAATTAAGGGAACGATCAGAGAAAATAAATCAAAAATGGTATTTTATTTTTTGCTCCAAGAAAAAGTAGGTATAAATGTGGTGCTGTCTAGAATATTTCAGTTTTTCTCATAATCAAAACTCAGTAGAGTTGCGCAGTTTTTGTTTGACATAACCCAAATATGGGATTTTTAAAAACTCGTAATATTTGTCTTTATATATGATTTTTTTTTTTCGTGTTACACTAAATCATTAACTAATTACCTGAACTTTAACTATTGGCTACACAAGTTATGCATTACTCGTACAAAAAATTAACTGGAGATTGGAGATGATCAGACTTGTCGTTACCATGAAAGGGAAGACGAAAAAAGTGGATTTTACAATTCTGTCTGTCTCTCAGTCTGTCTATCTGTCCTTTAGGCTATAGCCTTAATGGCTGGATTGACTTTCTTAAAATTTGGTTCAAAGTGGTTTTTGGTGATTATGCCCTTACTTTTAAAAAAAAAAATTTTGAACTAAAAATAAAGGTACCTGTAGTATAATTTCTTTTAAAAATTTAATAAAATCTTATTTTTCTCACAAACAGCTTCACAACTTTTCTAAAAAAAATTCAATAAATTTCTTCCTGTAGAGGCTACCTTCAGACGGGAAATCATTTTTCGAAAAACGGTTATTAATGGAACTTCAAAAAGCACCATTTTTTTATTTTCGATTTTCTTCAAAGCGGTAATTTTAATTTCAATAGTTATTTTCTCTACATAACCTTCTAAACAATATAAATACTTGTTCTTACCAAAATTTTACTAAAAAATATTTTTTCAGATTTTTAAAAATGTTTTTTTAAATCAAAAACATGTTTCAAAAACTACATGTGTTGATTTTTATAAAACTCGTTAATTAAAGGTTTCTTTACACTGTTTAATGTTCTTAAGAAAAAAATATACTACATATGAAAAAATAACATGAGCTACCGTATGAATGCTAAAAAACCGTTAAGGAAAATATTTTTTTTCTTAAGAACAGCTCTTACGATTTTTTAAAAACTTTTTCCGTACGCTTAAATTAGTGCGATCCAGTACAGTATTCCCTGCTTAATTGCACAAATTTTTCCAGATTTTTCGGTCAATTATCCGGATGGTTCAACTAACGGAAACCTGCTTGATTGGCCGACATGTTCAATTAGGCGAGACCTGTTTAATTGCAACAGTCGGTCAGTTAAAAGATACGAGGGCGGGTCAATAAGTCCGTGACTTTTGGAATAAAACACAGATTTTTTGATAAAAAAATAATTTTATTTTTCAACGTAGTCTCCCTTGAGCTCTATACACTTTGTCCAACGCTTCTCCAATTTTTGTATCCCTTCCAAAAAAATGATTTGTCGAGGCCCTCAAAATAGGCCTTTGTTTGCGAGATGACTTCATCATTGGAGTCAAATCTTTTTCCACCAAGCCATTTCTTCAGGTTTGGGAACAAGAAGTAGTCGCTTGGAGCCAAATCTGGAGAATAGGGTGGATGAGGGAGCAATTCATAGCCCAATTCATGGATTTTTGCCATGGCAACTGCACATGTGTGCACCCTTGCATTGTCTTGGTGGAAAAGAACTTTTTTCTTGGCCAAATGAGGTCGGTTTTTTTTCAAATCGTCATTGAATCGGTCCAATAAGTTGGCATAATATTCCCCATTGATTGTTCTTCCCTTTTGAAGGTAGTCAATGTGGATTATCCCGCGTGCATCCCAAAAAACAGTCGCCATAACTTTATTGGCTGACAAACCCACCTTGGCCTTCTTTGGACCCGATTCACCCTTAGAAACCCACTGTTTTGACTGTTGTTTGGTCTCTGGTGTGTTGTGATGGATCCATGTTTCGTCCACGGTTACAAAACGGCGCAAAAACTCCTCCATACTGCGATTAAGCAACGCCAAACCTTCCTGTGAAGTTGTTACACGATTGCGTTTGTGGTCGACTGTGAGCAAACGCGGCACCCATCTTGCGGAAAGCTTTCTCATGCCCAAGTGATCATTCAAAATTGAAACCACTGAGCCATGCGAGATTCCTACGGCTTCCACAATCTCTCGCACTTTCAATTTTCGGTCGGCCAACACCATATCGTGAATTTTTTCGATTGTTTCGGGTGTAGAGACCTCAACTGGGCGTCCAGGACGTTCGGCATCTTCAGTGCTTGTACGGCCACAACGAAATTCAGTAAACCACTTTTTTACCATTGAAATCGATGGTGCAGAGTCCCCATAGTATTTATCAAGCCGGCTAGGCTTGGTCTCGGTAATGGTTTTTTTTCGCAAGAAATAATGCTTAATAAGCACACGAAATTCACTTTTTTCCATTTTCTCCTCAAATTAGTGAGTAGTCTGATAAAAATAGCTGTCAAACACAAACTAACTGACGCAGCAAGTTTAAATTTGACAGGAGTCAACTGACAGGTGCCTGTTGACAGGAGCAGTGTTGCTGTTTCAGTAAAGAGGTCAGAAATTCAAAAAGTCACGGACTTATTGACCCTCGTAAAATAGGTATTCTACTGAAAATTTTCAGCATTAAATTTCAGAAAAAAATATAAGGAAAACTAACAAAAAAAAGTTATAACTATGAATCAAAAATATCGCTTTCAAATCCGAGAATAATATGTCTGTTCACTAAATTCCCAAAATTACGAATTTCTATGAATTTAGCCCAAGGTTCTGTAAAAACTCATATCAAAAAATTAAATTTAAAGTTTTGGAAAGTACGTAAACAGACATATTAATACGTCTTATGATTTTTAGCTTTTTTTTTGTTAAAGGGTGTTTACATGGATCAGCCTGCCCGACAATATCGCTTGATCGAAATGGAACAAGTTTTCAAAATCTTTTAATAACCATACAATTAAGGCGTTTTATTTAAAAAGTTGATGTTAACACAGTAAAATTTCCCTTTGTAAACAAAAACAAACCCAAAAGTGTAAATAAATAAGTCAGTAAAAAAGTGGATATAAAAGTTGAGATAGTTTCGTTAAGTTTAAATTTATGTGGCGACAGACTTGGGTTGAATATAAAAGTGAGTATAGCGTTTTATTGCTGTTTGCACTGCTGCGCTAGCTATAAATAATAAGAATAAAGATGGCATTATTTTTTTTTCATCTCAAAGAAGTAGGTAATTTAAATATCGTAGACACTAATAAGACGTCAAAAGGTAATACACAGAAATCCATGTTTAAAGTCGTAATTATGAGCTTGATTACACGATTCGTGTTTTCGTTCGTTTCGCTTTTCGTCTTTTTGACAGGTACGTACCTTCGTAATTTCACACAACCAAAAAAGTCCATTGCTTTTTCTGACGTTTAAAAAATATGAGGTTCATTTATTGGAAATGAAAATTATGAGCAATTATATACAATATTTGTAATTTAAATGTAGCTTCGCTTGTCGTTTTGCCTACTGCTACTCGACAGCAAACGTGGCTACAATAGTATCTTCTGTTTGATATATATCGCGGGCAAATAAAAGGTATAGAACTGGACCTAATAAACTTCCTTGTCGTACCCCAGCCACTTTTTCTTTGAAATCAGAATAGTCATTTCCGTGTTTTACACGAAAAGTCAGTTATCTAGATATTCGTTTGGAATGTTATAAGGTCCTTCAGGTAGAACTTGTCTAGATTAGAATTTGAGGCCTTCGTGCCAAACTTTGTCAAACGCCTGCGACACGTCCAAAAAGACTGTCGAACAGATTTGCTTTTCTTCAAAAGCTTTCTCAATTACGTCAGTAATTCTATGCACTTGATCAATTGTCGAATGCTTGCTTCTAAATCCGAACTGATGTTCAGGTATTAATTGTTTCTCTTCTATTATCGGTTGCAGGCGCAGGAGTAGTATTCATTCAAAAACTTTTGATATAATAGGAAGAAGCGAAATCGGCCTGTAAGACTTCTTTTCGTGAGATGGTTTGCCAGATTTCAAAACCATTATGACTTCCGCAACTTTCTATTGGATCGGAACATATTCTAACCTTAGAGTGGCATTTATTATGTTAAGGAGTTTAATTAATCCTTTACGAGGGAGCATTTTTAAAATTTCTGCCGTAATTAAGTCATATCTTGGAGGTTTGTTGGACTTAAGTGTCTTTATTTCTCTTTTTAATTCGGCAAGTGTAGCATTTCTTGTTATGTAGCTTTCATTTGAGGTAAAATTCATATTAATACTTTGATTCAGTGATTTAGTTAAGATTCATCTGTCAAATGAGAAATTCACGTTCAGCAGGGCAGGATTAATTTTTGTTGCTGGAGACAAGGCGCTCAAATACATTTGGCGCCTGTAGTGCGGAGTTATTTTCAACGTTGTGAATAAAATATTCGTATAGATCTTTCTGCTATTAGCCCTTTCTTTCATGTCATTTTTGTATCTTCTTCAAGAAGTTTTATATCGGTTTAAATGTATTCTACAATAATGTTTTTATCTTAAAAAAGGGGATTATCAAAAAAAAAAAACCCATGAGGATTACGTCTCTCAAAAAAACACCAACCGCTTCCACAAAACTATAGCTTACCTAAAATCAAATAGCGAGTACAAAAGTATCTGCAAAGAAAATCCAAGACTGTATTGACAAAACCTCGGACAAGAATTAACAGAAGCAAGGAGCAGACGTGACTTTTGGAAACTAGCTAGAAGATTGAACAGCAGAGAAGTCACTAATCGCTCTAGAATACATGTAAAAGGAAATGTCTTAGCAGAATGTTTTGAAAACTAGTTCAACCCTCCAAACTTGCTCAAATCCTCACTTGTTTGCTTTTCCTTATATAGAAAATATGGAACTTGATGCGATGTTCACACTTGAAGAGGTAAAAACAGCAACTATCACTTGTAAGCTAAATAAGGCTCCAGGAGTAGACCGCATACCTAACGAGTTTTATAAGTTCCACCGAGGAATGTCTGCAATATCTTACTAGTTACTTTAATCGGATTTTTGAGCAAGGCTTGGTAGGCGAAAACTTCAGGAGAAGCATTATCTTTCGAATCTTGAAAAAATTGATTGCAGAAGACGCCAGCAACTACCGTGGAATATCCTTTCTAAATACTGTTATGAAAATCTTTTCGGCAATACTTCTTAATCGCTTAACGAATTGGATAATGGAAAATGGGCTCCTTGGTGAAACCCAAGCGGGATTTTGCAAAGATTATAGCACCGTAGATAACATTTTCACGTTGACAAGCATAGCTAAAATATACCTTGATAAAGGAAAAAAAACTATATGCTTTTTTCGTGGATCTCAAGACTCCATAGATAGAAATGCTCTCTTCCTTAAACTAAGCAACGTAGGCATTTCAACGAAGTTCCTGAAAGTATTACAAGGTATGTATGAGCAAAACAAAACGGCTGTGTGAGATGTAAGTCAGTTATCTTACTGGTTTGATACAAAAATGAGTGTCAAGCAAGGATGCTTACTAAGCCCTTTACTTTTTTCAATATTCCTTGATGACATTACATCCTTTCTACCACGAGGAATTACGAGTATTTTCAACGGAACCCACATCAAATGTTTAATGTATGCAGATGACATCGTCCTTCTGGCCGAGACGCCAAATATGATGCAACTCATGGCTAACAAACTACATCAATATTGCAGCAAATGGAACCTAAAAGTTAACACGAACAAATCAAAAATTATGGTCTTTAGAAATGGGCCCGGTAGATATGCAAGGGAAGAGAAATTGACCTGGGAGGGCGAGGAACTAGAAAAGGTCAAAAGAGTATAAGTATCTAGGAGTAATTCTAACTCCCAATCTCTCTTTCGAAAAGCATTTTAAATCCAAGTTGCATGATGCTAAAATAGCCATCAATTGTAATTGAAAAGAGATTCTTTGCAAAATAATGTGGCAACAAGTGTGAAGTACAAACTTTTTGAAGCGGTAGTAAGAACAATAATGTGCTATGCTGATCAGGTCTGGGGGTGTTTTCAGCATGAGGAAGTAGAAAAACTGCTAAGATATTTTCTACATGATAACTACATTAGACAGATCATGCAATACCATCCGCAAAGACTTCCCAAAATAGTAGCATCCCATTTTATTGAACGAAAATCTCATTTCTTTGGTGAATGGTCAAGACTGCTCTTGGAACACAACGTGCAAATAGACAGCAGCCAAAAAAACCATTGGAAACCCTTAGAAACTGTAACAAGGAGTCAAAATTTGAATATTTCCCCCAGCGTGCAAGACAAAGTGAATCCAGGATCCTATATCAAACGCTGGAGGACAATCTATCAATTTTAATTTTGGTGGGGGCAAAACCCCCATTTATTCGGCTTAATACAAGCTAATTCTTAATCTAACATAAAACTAAGAACTTTAGCTAGGGTAAGTGTGAAGGAGGGCGATTCAGAAGTCGGAGTTTTAGGGAAGGAGTACTGAGGTTAAAGTCAAAGGAGTTCATGTTCAGATTAACACTTCGCAGCATTCGAGAGATAAGTTCGTTTGAGCCATAGGAGGTCCTGTGGGTGGGAAGATAAAAAAGACGAGGACGTTAACGTTAAAGGAGATAGAGTTGTAGAGTGAAATGCAGTCAACGGAACCAGAAAATAATCAATGAATGAAGATAATGTCTGATATTTCTCTACGTTGTTTCAAAGAATTCAAGTTGATTAGTTTAACGCGGTCTAGATAGGGAGGCAGGATCAGGGGATTGGTCCATTCAAGGCCTCGAAGAGCAAAGCGAAGGAAGCGACGCTGGACGCTCTCGATTCTGGAAATGTGTATAGGTTGATAAGGGGACCAAACTTGAGAAGCGTAGTCGAGGAGTGGGCGAACAAATGATGTGTATAGGGATCGAGTCACATAAGGGTGAGAGAATACCTTTGACCACCTTTTGACGAAGCCGAGGGCTGAATTTGCCTTGAGAATGATATCATCTACATGGGAGAGAAAATTGAGTTCCGGGTCAAATATTATGCCAAGATCACGAATAAATTCAACGGTGGGTATCGGGTTGATCATGAAGGAGGTAAGGACGGTGAGGAGATTTAATACGTTTACGTGTAAAAGTGATTGATTGGCATTTGGTAACGTTTAGCTCCAAGCAGTTTTTAAGACACCAAATTGAAAAACTGTCAAGGTCCTGTTGAATAAGGGATGTGTCGGCGAAATGATCTTGAAAAACTTAGTACTCGTATCATCAGCGTACAGTGAAATACAATAGTGTTTGATGACATTTTCAATATCGTTAATAGCAAGAATGAACAAAAGAGGGCCTAGGTGGCTGCCTTGGGAAACACCGGAGGTAGCTAGGAAAGAGCAAGAGGTGGCGGTTCTAAAACGAACGCTGTAATAACAATTATCTAAGTAAGAGGAGATCCATTTTAACAAAGAAGGTTCGAAGCCGAGAGAGGACAATTTGAAAAGTATTAGCTTATGGAAAATTTGATCAAAAGCCTTACTACTCGTAAAATCGGTTGAGATAACATCGACTTCGTAACCTTTCTCCATGGCTGATAGCGTAAAAGCCACAAATTCAACAAGGTTAGTGGTTGTAGATCTGCATTTGAGAAAGCCATGTTGTCTGGGAGAGATTTGCAGTGGAAGCTAAGCGTTTCATACAAAATACTTTCAAACAGTTTGGGTATGTGAGAAAGCTTGGCAATTGGACGATAGTTGATAACATCACCCTTCGAACCTTTTTTGTGTATTGGGATAGTGAAAGATGATTTCCATATCTGAAGAAATTCACCAAGATTTAGGGAAAGGCTAAAAAGTTTTGAGAGAGGAAGAGAAAGGGTGGAAGAACATTTTTTTAGAAGTATGGAAGGGAGACAGGACCGGGATTAAATTCATCGTTTAGTTGATTTAATTTAGTTTCGATGAGATACGGATCGACAGTGCGAGGGAGAAGCGGTCCAAGAGAAAAGTTTTGTAGATAATTGAAATATGCAGAATCAGGTGCAAAGGAGTCATCTGCAAAAGATTGTTTAAAAAATTTAGCAAAAAGGTTAACGATAGTCCTAGGATTGTTTGAGGTTTCGTTATTGAAAGAGAGAGTGTTAGGGTAGCCATCGGATTTTCGTTTATAGTTGACAAACTGAAAAAATGACTAAGGATCATTGATTAGGTTGGATTGCGTGGTAATTAGATAGCGTTGGTAAAGGGAGTTGTATAGCTCATTAAAATGTAGATAAGAACCAAGATAGTTAGAATAGTCAGTAGGAGAACGAGAGTGAAGGAAAATTTCCCACAACTTATTTCTCTTATTTCGCAGACAACGAAATTTACGATTATACCAAGGTGGAGAAGAAGACAAGGTTTTGTGGCGAGAACAAGGAACATAAAGGGTAATAGAATTAAATATTTCAGTAAGCAATAAAGTAGTGGCATCATTTACAGTTAAGCTATCATAACTAAAAGAGATTTTTTTGAGGTATTCGTTTATTAGACGAAAGTTTGCTTTATGGAAGTCATGAAAATAAAAATCGGTAGTGGGAGAGTATTGTAATTGGGAGTCGTGGAAAAAATGAGAGAAGAAGGGGAGAATGGTAGTTATCGATGGTTGAAAGAGAAAGGGGCTAGCTGAGACAGAAGAGCTAATAGAGTCGGTTGTGAAAATAAGGTCAAGTTGTCTATCCATGAAATTTGCGATCCCGCTGACTTGGCAAAGGCTTGAATCAGCAAGGCTATTAAACAACTATTTCCACGACAGCAATAGTATTGAAACAATCTCCACAATCTTCAAAGTGAGTGGGGAGCTCTTGTACTTAAACTACATACCGCATCGAAGCGACCGAAACAGTGAATGCACCTGCAACCTTCATGCTGAAAAAAACGT
Source organism: Dasysyrphus albostriatus (assembly GCA_946251815.1). Classification (NCBI taxonomy): domain Eukaryota; kingdom Metazoa; phylum Arthropoda; class Insecta; order Diptera; family Syrphidae; genus Dasysyrphus; species Dasysyrphus albostriatus. The sequence goes on along the minus strand of OX276335.1, from coordinate 192,605,045 downwards.
GATACATTTTCTTGGAACTTTTCCGATTTTCAACTTCATTAGATGCGCTCACTGGGGCGAAAATAGCCTAACTGTGGATGAACTCAAAATTATTTTAAACGGCGAAAACTGGTCAACTCTAGTGGGCTACGTTAAAACTGCCTGGGAATATCTCACCCAAATAATAAACGAAACTTTCTGAGGAATTTAATCCTATTAATTGTGAGATACTCTTACTTTTCATGTTTAAAAACAACTATTTCATTTCTATTCAATGTTGTATAAAATTTTATATTTTCTCTTTTTTCGGCTGACGGCTTATGCAATGCTCTAATTTTGAACCATATATGTATGTATGAAATTGAAATGAATGTTGAATAAAGATCACATCTAACTAAAAAAAACTTATATGAACAAAAACACCTTATGTAATACCACCAAGTGTATAGACTGGAGTTATAGCTATGTCACTAGTGCCAGCTGAGTCATCAGACGCCTCTAACAGAAAATAAATTGAATTATTTATTTGGCAAAAAATAACTTTTATATTTATTTTCAACTTCTCACCGAAACAACAGAGGATGATTTTTCCACCCGCAAAAATTTGAATCCTATAAAAGTTTTATTTTCAAATAAAAATTTACTTAAATATCCAAACAAAAAAAATCATTTGTAATTGGTTAACAACTTCCAATGCACAAAGAAGATTACTTTTTCTTTTTCCACACTCAACTCCTAGCAACCAGGGCAACCGTCCTCTTTGCTCCCTCCTACTCCTAGCAATGTCATTCTCCATTTTTTTTTTTTACTTTCCAGCAGCAGTCAATTGTCAGACAACCATTAATTTTTGAACTTAATTCATTGATCGGTATTTTTTTCATCAGTACTTATAGCTACATACAATCAAAACACAAGAACCAATTTGTATTTAAGTTTGCTTGTCTGTCAGTGTCTGGCTGTAAACAACCTTACCTAAATATACTCTAAGCCGAACCAAAAATAAAGTATTTGACCCGAATATGAAAGCTAATGAGCTTAGTTGAGTTTTAAAAATTATAATTATGTTCCAAGTATCCTATATAATTTAATGAGCTCTTGTTACTTCCTTTGATGGGTATTCTATTTATGTATGAGAGAAAAAAAAAACGAAAATATTTTTATTCACTGACTTGTAAATTAAGGACATTCACATTTTTATCATCATCCTTCAAAAAGCTTTGCCAAGCCAATGGGTGCATCTTTTTTTCCGCAGTCCCTCCCTTTTGTGTAATTTTGAATGAAATTAACAAAAAAAAAAAAAAAACACACAACTAATGCTTGGAGGGGAGAGAATGAACCTCTATCTTTACATTTTACAATTCTGTAGATAGAAAATAATGGTCTGATAATTTTCATTCTTTATTCATTAAAATAAACGCTTGGACGATTTAAGACTTGTTGATACAATTTGATTTAATTTTTGTTTTTTTATTTATTTATTTAATTAATGTGCAGAGGAAATGGTTCAATGCTAGAGGCCTTGGAGTCAATTTAATTATTTTATAAATTCATAAAAAAAAAATTTGCTAAATGCTAATATACTTAACTAATAAGAATTCTCCTTCCATCAATTTTTTTTAAAAAAGGACATTTTCTTCAAAGTGCTGTATATTTTGAACGTCTACCTAATAACCTAAGTAATTTTCATTTGATATTTGTTATTTAAAATCTTGCCACAGATTTTCAAAACTTTTATTAACAAAAAAAGTTATTCATTTTAACTTTTAAAAAACAAACAAACATGAAGGTATTTTATTGCGTTACCAGGTATATTTTTTCTCTTTAATGACATGTCAAAAATAAACTCTGTTCAAGGAAGCAAATAATATCGAACCTATATACGTAGGCATAAGTAAGTAGGTATACCAGAATATTTTGTTCAAATAAAATGTTCATTGGAAGATGTCATTTTTGTGGAAAAACTTTTTCTATTTGAATTTTCTTCCATCTTCATGCCTTAGCTATCCACATTTGAAATTCATTTCATTGAGAAATGCCAATACGAATTTAAATTACCTGAGAAAAACTCTCAAGAAAATAAACTTTGAAATCGGTATCTAAGCTAAAACGAATACTTTTAAGATATCTGAATGAACTACCTATAGTTGAGCGAAACTTCAGAATTCACATAGAATTCCATGAATTCTAATAGCCTGGATCTAATAACAACTGAAAAACCCCCATTTGGACGAGTTGTTAAATAAAGAGAAAGATTTAGTTATCTACTTCAATGGAATCGGTTAAAATACTAGGAATGCCTCAGATAGATATCAATCATTCTAAGAAGTCTTACTTTTAATTTGTTTTTCGTTTCTTTGTATTTTACAACACAAAGGTAGTTTTAGAAAGTTACCCGATAACAAAAAATATACAGAACTATGTTCATACACTAGTCAAAAAATATTACAGAACAAGATTTTTACCAATTTTTGTTATTGGTTTTTTGAAAAGATCTATCTTTGTGATGAGTATGAATTGAATTGAATCAAAATAAAATGCACAACTGGGTCGCACGTACTTGCTCTTATATTCAAGGCCTGAGGGATTAAGAAAATTTTGCGTAAGGATATGGAAATTATGAGAGAAAAATTCTTAAGAGCATGAAATACGATATTAAAATTAGCTAAACATGCTTATTTTAGGTGATTTTAAATCTTGGGGGTGGTTTTCTTAGTTTAAGTCTTAAGTTTAAGTCTGAGTATATTTTTTTAAATTCTCTTAAAAATTTAAAGAAGAACTTTTGGTATGCAAGTCATAAGTATTTATTTATGTGCATATAAAAATAAAATTTGAAAGAAATTTATCAACCCGTTTTTGAAATATCGAATTTTCACAAATAAAAATTTTAAACTTTTTTTAAAAATTCAAAACCCTTTTTTTAAAATTTTTTTGATATGCAATATAATTTTGTCTAATTTGAAAATTTTCTTAATCTAAATCCGTTCAGCCGATAGGGAGAAAATTCAAAATAAAAAAAAAAACACGTTCTATAACATGTGGTTGCTTAATGCAAAATTGTATAGTTTTTTGTAGGAGATCGTACTAATTTTAGTCTATGGAAAAAATTTATTCAAAATCGTAGGAGTCGTTTTTGTGAAAAAAAAGAATATTTTCCTTTCCGGTTTTTTAACTTTTGTATAGAAGGCACCGTTATTTTTTCATATGTGTTAAATTTTTTCTTAAATTATTTAAGAAAGTACTAAAAATAACTTTTAAAGCTTAGTAAGCAGATCGAGCAAAGACAAATTTTCTCTCGACTTTCTTTTTCTCAAGACAAATTCTGAAGGTGTAGAGATAAAACAAAAATCAAATGAGAACAGTAGCGTAGCTAGAAATTTAAAAATTATAAGATTTTCTTCAATTCACAAATTTGAAAATTTTATACACAGAAATCAGATTCTTTCAAAGGATTTTCAGGGCAAAAAAAAAACTGAGCGCTTGTGCTTTTTGGGGAACAATATAATGTGGATGGGATCGATGGATGAGAATACGGCTGAAATTTTCATTTTTATCATATCTCTTGAGAAAGCGATTTTAGGTCAATTAGGTTAGGTTTAGGTTTGAAGGGGTGATGATACGGCAAGCCGTACCATCTCACTCGGATCTCAATGGATCCATTGCGCTCCCCAAAGGAATTGGTTAAGGTAGGTGTGAGGAGAAGGAGAAGGTGGATTGGGTGGAGTTTAGGTATTGGTATTGGACGCCTAACTGAACCACCCTGAATTCTGGATGAATTTTAGGATGTTCTTTGAGATGTCGCCCAGTTCATCGAAAAAGTATTCTCCGAGGGCTGCTTTCCTGGTTCTGGCTAGGCTGGGGCATTCACAAGGAAAGTGATATGAATCCTCATCCACCTCTTCATCTTGACACCCTCTACACAAGTCTGACGAGCTTATGCCCATTCTGTGCATGTGGGTACCCATAGAGTTGTGTTCCGTTAGGATTCCAATAGGGGTGGATAGTGGATATCAAGATAGATTTCTTGAAACTCTACAAGTGTCGATGGTTGACCATCTGACATCCGCATCCTCGAGGAAACTTTGGTGAATTCTACTTTTCTCTTGCTCCAGTGGAATAAGTACCGAGTGATTGGTTTGGCTCGGATCAAGGGATGACCCGTTTTTGGCCAGTTTATCTGCCATTTCGTTAACGTATATATCACGGTGTCCTGGGACCCATTTAAGGGTAACTGTGTTCGTTGCGGTGAGAATCCTCAGTACATTTCGGCAACTATCTACCAGTTTAGACTTTATAGTGATTGAGGAAATGGCTTTTATTGCCACCTGACTGTCTATGAAGACGTCGATATTACTACTAACTATTTCACGTGGAGCAAGATGTTTTGCGGCTTCATAGACTGCAAGTATTTCCGCTTGGAATACACTACAGTGACTTGGAAGCCTTACTGATCTGCTAGTAGGTGGGTTAGCTGAGAAGATTCCTGACCCTACCCCGTCACAAGTCTTGGAACCGTCCGTAAACACCGAAACATGATTCTCATTAATGACCTGGTTTTCATTCCATGATTCCCTTGTCGGAATATCTGTTATGGCCACTGGGTTCAAATCTATTTGCGGTGTGAAGGTCTATGTCTGTTTGAGGTGTATGTCTGTGAAATTCATAATAGTTCTATGACCGTAGTGGCCCCTTTTCCAGTTATTACACTGTTGAAGCCTTGAAGCAATTTTGGCCGCCAGCTCTTTTCTAAACAAATCGAGTGGGAATAGTGAAAGGAAAGTTTCAAGGGCAGCCGTTGGTGTGGTTCTAATAGCACTTGTTGTGCCGATACACGCTAGCCTCTGAATTTTTGTCGTGATTTTTAGATTGGTATCCTTGTCTAAGGCTGGCCACCAGACCAAGCATCCGTACGTAAGAATAGGCCTTATTATGGCTGAGTACATCCAATGAATGGTTCTGGGGCTAAGACCCCATCTTTTACCAAAGATTCTACTGCAAGTGTAGAAATCAATTGAGGCTTTTTTCTCTCTTTCTTTAATATTTGATTTCCAGTTTAGTTTACGGTCAAGCACAATGCCAAGATATTTGGCAGTTCCCGAAATCTGTAGCGGAATTCCGTTAATGGTTTGCGGGTCTAAGTTGGGAACGTTACGCTTTCTTGTAAACACCACCAGTTCTGTCTTAAGTGGGTTAACGTTAAGTCCGCAGCTGTTGGTCCAGTTACTGAGCTTGTCAAGGGCTGTTTGTAGGAGTTCGCCCAGCATAGGGACAAATTTACCCGAGGCCATTAACACGATGTCATCGGCATAAGCAATGACCTTGACACCACTCGGACATAACTTAATTAAAATCTGATTAACTACAAGCAGCCAGAGCAGAGGAGATAAGACTCCACCTTGTGGAGTACCTCTGCACGTCCTGGCTTTTAGCTTGATGTCACCTAATTCTGCATTTATAAGTCTTGTTTGGAGCATACAGTCTATTCAGTTTATCACAATCAGAGCCCTTGAGTTTAGGGCTTGTCGAATTGAATCGTTGTTAACATTATTGAAGGCCCCTTCTATATCCAGGAATGCTGCTAGAGTAAGTTCTTTGAACTGCATTGAATTTTCAATTGTGCCGACCACCTCATGAAGTGCTGTCTCAACAGATTTGCCCTTCATGTATGCATGTTGGGCCTGCGAGAGCAAACCATCATTTAGTTTCAGGCGAATATGGGTTTCAATTAGCCTTTCAAGGGTCTTGAGAAGAAAGGAGGACAGACTTATTGGCCTGAAGTCTTTTGGTTCAGTGTGCGTGGGCTTGCCAGCCTTCGGGAAGAAGATGACATTGACTTCTCTCCAACTGGAAGGAATGTAGGTGATGTTAAGACATCCTCTAAAGATGTCTACTAGAATTGGAACTACTAAATCTTTAGAGCTTTGGAGCATAATAGGAACTATTCCATCCGGCCCTTTAGGACAATTGGTTGACATTTGGATCGAAATATACTTTTTTCGTAAGAATATAGTTTGTTTTCCATCTTTCAAGCTATAAACTGTCAGATTAAATTGACAGATGATTATGATGTCGATGGATTAAAAATTACGAATTTATTTTTAATTTTTTTTTTACTTTGCGAAAAAGTGATTTAAAGCAATTGGTTGACATTTGGATTAAAATGAACTTTTTCCGTCAAAATATAGTTTTTCCCCAGCTGTCAAGCTATTAACTGTAAAATTCCATTAATAAATGGCTTCGATGACGTTGCTCTGAAAAATCCCTGAAAACTCCGATTTTTTTTACTTCTCCGGAAAAAGGGGATTTTAAGGCAATTGGCAAAGTGGACATTTGGAAAAAAATTAACTTTTTGCATTCAATAGTTCTTTCCCTATCTGGGAAGCTACTCGTATCAATATAAAACTCTAATGGGGGATGGATGTGATGTCCATGGGTAAAAAAAATCCCTGCCAAAATCAGAATGCTCCAGAAATGCACGTGATTTTTGCCAAATGAGTTTGCTGATTCCAACTTGGTTTGGAAATAAATTTTAATTTTGAGTAGAAGTAATTATTTTCCGAATCTGTATGTTGGCATTTTGTACCCTTTCCCATTAGCTACGCCACTGAATGATTTAAAATAGCTATTCTATATATTCAATTCTCAATTCTGATGTCATCATTTTCTTTACGCATTTTATATTTTATTTCAGTCATGCGTCCTCAAAACGTCATAGTAATGGAAAGTATGAAACAGGGAGATGATTTAAGTTTATAAAAAGTGAAATAAACATAAAACGTCACAATTTGTCCGGAAAAATAATGCTTCGAACATTCTTTTTCCGCACAAAAGTAGTGTAGACTGTAGTGGAGACTTAAGTCATTTTCCATTGAACATCCAGAAGCCTTCCGAAGCATCCGGAAGTCTTCGGAAACCGTTCAATTGGCACAAAAAAACATATTCTAACGATTCTGAGAAGATAATTTCTCTTCTCGATTTGAAATCAGAATCCACTCGAGAAGCACTAGCACATTTAAACACAAACGTCAAAACAAACTGCCGTACAAATTCATATTTTTTTCAACATTCCATTCGTAATAATTGCGAGCTCGAAAACAAGATCTGCGTACTAGGCTTAAGTATCAAGTTTCAAAAAAATCGATCATATCGTTCTCGAAATATTTGATTTGAAAACAAAAAATTTTAATATTTTACAAAAAATATTTTCTTTCTAAATTTAGGTAGGTACACAAAAATATTTACAGCCCTATTATTGAGAATTTGTAAAGCTAGAAACAAAACTAGTTTTAGGTAAAACTAGTTTTGTTTCGAGTTCTATAAAAATTTGTCAAAACTAGTTTAAAACAAAAATCGGTATTTTTCATTTCTGGAGATAAAACTAGTTTAGGTTTTGAAACGAGTTTCTCGTTTTGAATATAAAAAACTAGTTTTATCGAAGTAGCTGTATTTGTTTTGATGGTTTGGCTGGTTTTGGGTCAGATATACCAAATTTGTTGACGGCTAAGGACACCCTTCCAAGTTTTTGGACTAGAGACAGACAAAAATCCAACAAATTAATCCACAGCATTGAATCTCTCAACCAAGTTGAAGAAAGTTGAATCGCCTGGCACCGAAACCGAAGCAATAAGTTCAAATACTGTGCGTTGTCCAAAACTATGTTCTCTGGTCAGATGCAGTTTTCTCCCACATATTTTTTAAAAGGCGTACAAAAACGAAAGGCTTCGTTAGCCATTACAGGGGATTCCTACGAAATTCTCACCAGCTGTAAGGGATCGAAGCGCGAAAGAAAATAAACATTCTGCCGAGATGCATTTCGAACATAGAAATGCGCCAAATTGCTTCTGATCACAGGTCGAGAGCGAACGTCTTTCCGAACTATATACGATAGAAGCTCTTTTTAATCAACGCAAGTTGTAAGTCAGCGTTTGGACATACATATAGGTTCACTTTAACTTACATTATGTGTGTTGAACTATACATATATAGGTACAAATAATATTACGAAAATATTATATAATGTATATTTTCCGTTGCATAATAAAAAAATAAGACTGCAAACTCTTTGTTTAGTTCATTTATTTAATTCCAACAACCTATAATTGCGTACATATGTATATAGTTAGAAGGCATACTAATGTGTTGATTTTGCACCGCTTCAATACGGAATGTACTGCACCACAAGATAAAAATAGCGAAATCTGTAATAAAATAACAGTATATATGTACGTAGTTCATAGTGCACTCTTATCGGTGTCTTACCATCTTTGTAGGGTTGAAACATTGGGTTTCACCAAATCAACAACATGTTGAAAAGTGCGCTTTGTCATCTTGAAGTCCTGATGAAACGCCAAATAGCTTAACTCTTCCAATTCAGGATATTTCCGCAATTTGTTTGGGCGCCTGCAAGAAATCAATCGTTTTCTGCTTCCAAAAAGTTCTTCAAACTTATTCGCGAAATATTCTTCACGCACCATTGCTTAAGATATTAAATATGCTGAAATAGTTTTTGACGTGTCGTAATTAATTTATTTTTGTTGACTTTTCCGATTTTATTTTGTGATGAATAATATAAAAAAGCTTCATAACTAGTTTTGAAGTCCTTAAAACTAGATATTTCTACGTTAAAACTAGTTTTGAATCGTGTCAATAATAGGGCTGTTATAGTTTTTAGAAGCCTCTGTATAAAATAAAATATCGAAATCAGTCATACCGTTTAGAAGAAAATCGAAAATTAAAAAAATGATACCATTAATAACAATTTTTTTAATTTAATTTTGGTGGGGGCAAAACCTCATTTTATTCAGCTGAATACAAGCTAGTTCCTTACCTTACTTAAAAACTAAGAACTTAAGCTAAGATAAGTGTGGAGGAGGGCGATTCAGAAGACGGAGTTTTAGGGAAGGAGTACTGAGGTTAAAGTCAAAGGAGTTCATGTTCAAATTAATACTTTTCAGCATTCGAGAGATAGGTTCGTTTGAGTCATGGGAGGTCCTATGAGTCCTATGAGAAGATAAAAAGACGAGGATTTCGTGAACGAGGGTAAGTGTTAAAAGAGATTAAGTTATAGAGTGAAATGCAGTCAACAGAATATAAAGTAATCGATGAAAGAAGAGAATGTCTGATACTTCTCCGCGTTCTTCCGAAGAATTCAAGTTGATTAGTTTAAAGCCGTATTGATAAGGAAGCAGGATTAGAGGATTATTCCATGTAAGGCCTTGAAGAACACGAAGAGGAAAGCTAAGGAAGCAACGCTGGACGCTTTCGATTCTAAAAATGTAAATAATTTGATAAGTGGACCTAACTTGAGAGGCGTATTAAAAGAGTGGATGAACAAAGGATATGTATAAGGATCGAGTCACATAAGGGTTGAAAATTCCTGTGACCATATTTGACGAAGCCAAGCGCTGAATTTGCTTTGCTTTGAGAAAGATATCATATATCGTCGGCTTTCGGTCAAAACCTCGTAAGTCTGTTTGGAAAAATTGATTAGAAGTTCAAAAGTAAAAAAAAATGGGATTCTTAGACCGTAAAAAGTTTTGAAACTGGTTGATGGAACCAAAAGGAACCATGAAACAGTTACGGGACATTGATATTTACATTCAGTGATTTGATTTTTATCTTAAATACGTTAAAATGACATTTTAAGACTCACGAGGTTTTGACAGAAAGCCGACGATATATAAATAAGTTCTGAGTCAAATATTATGACAAGGTCACGAATATTACCCACGGAGGGTATGGGTAAGTTATAAAAGAGGCAGAGACGGGGTGGAGTTTTAATACGCCCACGCATAAAAGTTATTGATTGACATTTGGCATGGTTTTTTAAGACACCAAACTGAAATAATGTCAAGGTCCTGTTGATTAAGGAAAGAGTTATGTGTCGATGAATTGGTCTTGAAAAAAATAGTGGAATAAAAGAATGTTTGATGACCTTTTCAATATCGTTAATAGCAGGAATGAACAAAAGTAGGCCTAGATGTCTGCCTTGGGGGACCCCAGAGGTAGCTAAGAAAAAGCAAGGTGGTAGTTCTAAAACGAATGCTGTAATAACGATTATCTAGGTAAGAGGAAATAGATTTTTACAACGAAGGTTTGAAGTCGAGAGTGCATTTTAGTATTAGTTTTTGGGAAATTTGTCAAAGGCCTTTTTGAAATTGGTTGAGATAAATGGTCTTCAAACCAAAGGAAGCAACAAGTAATTTATTGATTTTTTTTTAAGAAAAGTTGTCGAGCCATTTTTGAGAAAAATACGATTATGCAAAATTGTTAAAAAAAAATTTATGGCAGCTACCGTTATTTTTGGTTATAAAAAAAAATTAAAAAATTATCACCAAAAAGCACTATGTACCAAATTTGTAGACAGATATACCATACTGTCGAATGATTTTTGTTTCAACTCAATACGACCACACATTACAAAGATATACATACATATACATCTACATATAGTTTTAAGAAAATGAAAATAAAAATGAATTACAAAAAAAAAAACATATACTGCTATTTAAAAAAACACTAACAAAAATTGGAAAAAATCTTGTTCCGTTATTTTTTTTGATGAGTGTATTTTCTTTCAAATTAGTCTTTATTTTCCTTGAGTTTCCTTGCTAGTCTTTTTACTTTCTGATCTATTCATCAATGCTCTTTAACCCATCCAAGTATGACTCGCCATGTTTTTCTTAACAAAATAATTATTTACAAAGGTGATGAACAAGTCGATTAAGATAACAAAAACTAGTTGCCATCACTTTCTCAACTAACAAAAATATTGTTTTCTAAGAGCCGATGACCCAACTCTGAATTCCACTATTTTGAAGGAGTTTTTATTTCACGGGTATAATGTTGTATCCAGATTAGAATTTGGCCGACCAAGGACAATATTTAATCAATAGTTTAAGTGTTTAAAGGTTACGTACAATAACCCTTCCGACCAAAGTAGTGCGTCTTCAAATGAAAATTGAAATAAATGAAATGCACGATTGTATCGATTACTGGAGGCTTACTATACTTTCTGAGAAAAAATTACCATATATTATTATTAACTGTACATGCTATATAACGATTTTGATTTTCGATTTTTCTTTAACGGCCCAAACGATTTTAGTCAAAAATTTTATGCAAAAGCTCCTTTAAAATATCAATAGCATTGCATATAAAAATTTTGAAAAAAAAATCAATTTTGGATTTTTAAAACATATTATTTTTTTTGAAAATTCAATATCTCAAAAACGGGTTAAATTTTTTTTCTAAACAAAGTCTATAAATGTATTTTAGTAGGGTCAATGGGGGTAAATGTGATCGAATTTTGCAATTTATTCTTGTATTAATTTAAAATGTGAATTCTAGGTTAACAATGGGATATTTTACAAAATGTCTACCAGATATAATGAATGTGTACTCTAAACTATTGAAAAACCAAAGTTTTATATTTGTAGGTTTCATAGTTTGAATAAAAACCGATATTTACATTTACCCCCTATATTAAAAAAGAATAAAGAATGGGGTAAATGGAAACTCGGGTGTAAGTACCTACAAAAGCCATTAATTTTATTTAATTAAAAAAATTGGATAGTATTTGGTGGTGAGAAGAGATCGAAATTACTATGCTTACATCTAACCCAAATAAAAAGCTTGAAAATGTATAAAATCTTTGATTTAATTCAAAACTAAAAATATTTTTAAAACTTTATTTATAAATGAAAGATCAAATTTAAAAAAAAATTACTTTTCATTAAGAAAAAAGCACGTGGCACCTTATAAAATATAAATTATAACGGGTGATTTTTTAGCTGGTTTGGTTTTGGCAACACTGGTTTTGACAGCTGACGTGTGTTTAGTACCTTGTGTCACTGTCAAACAGCTTCAGTTTGGTTTGCAATTTAACCATGGATCGTCTTACAAATGAACAACGCTTGCAAATTATTGAATTTTACTATCAAAATTCGTGCTCGGTTCGAAATGTTCATCGCGCGCTGCTTCCATTTTATGGTCGGCATTCTCGACCTTCTGAGCAGTCTATTCGGAAGATTGTGACCAAATTTCGCACCAAATTTACTTTGTTGGACATTAAACCACCAACACGTTTACGTACTGTGCGTAGTGAAGAAAATATTGCGGCCGTATCAGCTAGTGTGACAGAAGACCGCGAAATGTCGATTCGGCGCCGTTCTCAGCAGTTAGGCCTTTGTTACAGCACTACGTGGAAAATTTTGCGGAAGGATTTGGGCGTAAAGCCTTTTAAGATACAGCTGGTGCAAGAACAAAAGCCAGCCGACCTACCACAACGCCGAATTTTTGGTGAATGGGCTCTTGGAAAGCTGGCCGAGGATCCGCTTTTTTATCGAAAAATTGTGTTCAGCGATGAGGCTCATTTTTGGTTGAATGGGTACGTAAATAAGCATAATTGCCGCATTTGGAGTGAAGATCAGCCAGAAGCATTGCAACAGCTACCAATGCATCCCGAAAAAGCCACTGTTTGGTGCGGTTTATGGGCCGGCGGCATTATTGGGCCATATTTCTTCAAAGATGATGCGAATCGCAGCGTTACTGTCAATGGTGAACGCTACCGAGCGATGATAACAAACTTTTTTTGCCCGAAATGGAAGTTCTTGACTTGCATGATATGTGGTTTCAACAAGACGGTGCCACATGCCACACAGCACGCGAAACAATGGCGCAATTGCGAGGCGAGTTTGGTGAACAGTTAATTTCACGTTTCGGGCCGGTCAATTGGCCGCCTAGATCGTGCGATTTGACACCATTAGATTATTTTTTGTGGGGGTATGTCAGGGCTAATGTCTATAGGGACAAGCCCGCTTCGATTGACGTACTGGAAGCCAACATCCATGCATTCATTCGTGAGATACCGGCCGATATGTGTGAAAGAGTATGCCAAAATTGGACTCAGCGGATGGGCTACCTGAGACGCAGCCGCGGTCAACATTTGCATGAAATTATCTTTAAACATTAAATTGCAAGGTTCAAACTATCGATTCAAATAAATATTTCATTCATTTTTTCGAAGTTTTTGTGTTTTTTTTTTTTAAAGTTCTAAACCTCTTAAAAAATCACCCGTTATAAAGCAACATATGTACATATATAATGTTTTTCATTTCAACTCAATATGAACACTTACACAATGATACAGCTCTTCAAAAAACACTTGTTCTTGTTCTGTTAATTTTGTTGACTAGTTTTTTAGTTTTTTTTTAATTTTAATTTTTTAATTTTAATTGAATTTATTAATAAATTTTAATCAAACTATATTATCAAGTGTTGAAATTTAATTATTACAATTAAATTAAGTTTTTATTCAGATTTAATAAAAAGACAGAATTTTGAAATCTTTATATCGGGTTTTTCAATAAGAGCACTACAGAAGTTTTTTTTAAATAAAACAAAATCAGCCAAGTAGAAAACTTAGCATTAAAGTTGGACTTGTTGAATTATTGATTCAAAATAGCTTTTTATGGCCTTTAGTCCCACAAATTGGCGTTTCGTCCGGCTTACTCACTTGGACTCATCAGTGACGTAGTAAGGGCCTTGTCATACGCAATTTGTATTAAGTTCAGTTCAACTTACATGAATCAATAATTCAACAAGTCCAACTTTAATGCTAAGTCTTCTACTTGGCTGATTTATTTCAGTAGTATATAGAATTTGTATTATAAAAAAACCTTCTAATAGAAACTATGCCTGGCCCGGGGCAAAAAAATTTCCAGCTTAATGATTAGGAATTCTAATCTTGTTGGATATAGTTTACAGTGGATTTTTGTAAAAGAATTCAGTGAGCGGCAGCAATATTCTCGACACTACGGGCACTTCTTTATCTCACTGGCTCGGGAGCATTTTGTTCTGTGCCTATGGATTCAAGTTTTTCCACTAAACGCTCAATTGTTGATCTGCTAGGACGATTATGACGACCATAAATTGGACGTAGCGCTCTTAAAGTTGAGGCCACTGACTCCGAATTTCGGTAGTAAATTTTAATAATTTGGACTCGTTGTTGGCTCGAATATCTTTCCATCATGAAATGGCAAACCTTACTGAAGAGAAATTTCAAAAGAGCGGCAAGAAATATGGCGTCGTTTGCTGTCCCTGTCGCTCTACTTATGTAGCGTCCCTGTTGAAAGACCCTTTATATTAATCGGATCATAGAAATTAAATTCTGTGGACCTGGAGAAAATGTCAAAGCACTATTTCTATTCTTAAGAAATGAAGTGAAGTGCATGTGGCCCTAACACCAATTCTAACAACCGCTATTTTCAACCCCTCATCCTTACCATGAGTGCCAAAAAATCCTGCCAGACTTTTGAATTGGATGTCTAGATGCGTGCACCTACAGAACCTCATACTCATTTTGTGGTTATGTGTTCAATCCAAAAATATGCTTCCAGCTCTTAGTGTAATTCAGAAAGGAATTTACAAAAAAATTCAATGAGCGTTTTTTTTAATTTAGTCTAGTAAAAAAAACGTTCCTAAAATCCTTTGGCCTCGAGAGCGAATTATGCTATCTACTTCGGGTTAATTTTATTCTACTTATGTTTAGTGGTGTATACAGTTTCACTCCTTCAAGGGGGGGGGGGGGGGGGGGGGGTACCATACCAACTAAAAAATTACCCAAATCCCTTATAAATAAAAAAAAAATCTTTTTCAATTTAGGGTTATTTCTGCTGGTCGCACAAATATTACCATTTTGTTTTTAGATTTCAAAGAGTTGGGGTCAAAAATTTGGCAAGGTCAAAACTTATTTTGAAAATTTTTATTTCAAAATTTTTATTTTCTAAATTCTGTTTGCATTCTGAATCCTGACAAGAACAAAAAGAAGGTTTAGAAAATGAAAAAAAGGTCGTTTTTCTTTTCAAAATATGAAATATATTTTTGCTAATCGAGTTAGAAAACCATTCTTGTTCGTTTAGTTTTGTTTTTAAATAAGTTTTTTAAGAAAAAACAGAATTAACCAGATTTTGTCGTCTATAATTTTAACTTACATAATTTCGAAAGGTAGAATTTAAAAAAGGAACATTTCAACAGAAAGAAGCAGAATTTTTAAAAAACATATATTTCTTCTGAAAAACAATCTAACTGCTGCCAAGATATCGTTAAAGCCCCTAACCACCGCCTTTTTAAGATGGCGACCAAATGAGAGGGCCTTAAACTCCAAAAATCGGATTTAATACTCACACTGAGCCGTCTATCTATCAAACAAAATTTTTGTCATTACCAAAATGCCAGGTTCAACAAAAATTTTGTAACATTTGAATAGACTATATGTTAAGAACAAACAATGATACTGGCTGCGGGGTAATTTTAATATATGCACTAGTACAGCATACTTAATAAAACCTGTAAAAATATTCAGTATTTATGTATATATTTTTAATAATGAAAAAACTACAAGAATTCTTGGCGAAAATTGTCGATTTTTGCCTGAGAACGGGTTAATTTAATTCTACTCACTAGTTTTGTAAAATTTTTATTTAATAAACAGTTTTTTTTTTCAAGCATAAAAAACTGCAAGAAACTTTACCAACAATTGTTAAACAAAATTTTTCTTCCCAAATATCTTTATTTTACTCACTAATTAAACGGTGTTTTGGTCTCTGTGTTTGGTCTTCACTTGATTGCATATTGAATACCTGAAAACGTTTTTAAAGATATTGAATTGACAATTTTTATTTAATAAAATATGATCGGGCCTCTAGTTTCCGAGGGCACAAATGGGAAGTTGCCTGTGGTACCTTCAAAAGAACCATTTTTTCTTTTTGGTCTTATTCAAAACAATTATTTTGATATCAATAATTTTTATACCGAAACAATATACAAAAATAGATTTTTTTACAAAAATTTTCAAAAAAAAATTGTTCAAATTTTTTTTTTAAATAAATCTTTTTGAAAGCTGCATGGCCGGTTTTTATAAAACTTGGTTTTTAAGAATTTTTTTTCAATCTCTAAGGTATTTTAAGAAAAAAAATTTACTTTTATGAAAAAAAGCGGTACCTTCCAAACACATTAAAAAAAAAACGTTAAGGAAAATATTTTTTTTAGTGTTTTTTTATAAAAATTTTCCCATTCTTAAATTAGTGCGATATACTACCAAAAATTACTTTTAAAAATTTACAAATAGCAAAATTATTAACAGAGCTTTTTTCTTAAAACATTAAATTATTGACTGAAAAAATTTATATTTATGTATAAATTTCAAATTAGATTATACAAAATAAAGAAAATTGAGTTTTTTAAAAAGTTTTTTTCTTTGAAAATTTGATATATCAAAAATGGGTTGACAATAGTACGTGAGTAAATATTTGAGATTTGTATACCAAATTCCTCAACATTTGTTTTTGAATTTGACTATAAAAAATTATTGATTATTTTTTTAACCGCTCCACCGCAACGTATGAACAAAAAAACGTAGAAAATGATGGATTCTTTTTCTAGTGAGCAAAAAACGTAAAGATTTTGTGTTAAAATTTTCGATTTTACAAATCGGTTCAATTGGAATAACTTCCAATAGGCAATCAAACAATACTTTATTGCTCAGTTATATTTACATATATCGGCACCACTTTTTTCATTACCAAGGTTAATTTCATTGCTAAATACCTTCTAATAAAGTACGCATGTTGTAATCTTAAAACCATTGTCGTTTTAAATTCAAATTTGATTGCGCGGAACTGTTTAAGAGGATGGTATAGGATTTTTGTTTGACAAAATGAATTGAAAAAAGGGTCTTTATTATCTCATCAAATTCCATGGCTGAGGCTGACACCTATATGAAGGTGGAGTTTATAAGAAAAAAAGATTTCTTGACAGGAGCTAACTGATTAGTCCACACCCAGTAAGAGCACTACATCTACTGTTTCACTGATATGTATGTTCGGCAATAAGAACTCTGTATTTATGTTCCCAAATGAACGTAAGCCCTAATGTTCGCAATCAACGACACAAGAGATTGTAAGGAGAAAATTAATTCAAAGACTAATTATGCATGCATCGCATGAATCGTTTAATCGATGCTTAAAGGATTTTAATATTTTGAATTCATTTCATATAAAGAGGAAAACTTTCAAGAATAAAAATTATACAATATACATACTTTTTAATAATTTGGAGGAAAATATTAAGAACTGAAAACCAAGCCTTTGGTTTATAGTAATATCACAGATAATTGTTACAGCTAGATAAAAGGTAAAATTTAAGGTAAAATAAATAAATAAATGTTAAGATAAATTAACAAAAAAATGAATAAAAAAATAAGTTAATAATTATCCATAAACTAAAACAAATAACTAAATATTAATTTTTTAAGCTTATTTGAAATAAGCCAATAATCGATTTAATCTTAGGGTGGTTTATAATTATTATGATTTTATTAATGATGCAGGTCCATATGTTTAAAGGTGTGGGGCAGCTTTGAAAAAACAGGGGCACTTTTGAAAATCGTTTTTGTCATAGTTTTTACCAGTTAAAAAAGGAGAATAAATGCTTTTATTTCTACTGCCAAAGATGTATTTTATTTTCTGAACAAAATGAGACATATAACTAAACATAAACAAACTAGAATCCACAAATGAATGAAATACTAGGGGAGAGGGGTGCACCTTTGAACTCTGTTTGCTTTGAGTAACTTTAATAAAGGTTTATAATTATTATATTTTTTTTTAAATGAAGCAGGTCCTTATGTTCAAAGGTATCCACCATATAGGACAGCTTTTAACTAAGCTGAAGCACTTTTGATCAGTCGTTTTTGTAATTGTTTTTACCATCAGTAAAAAAAGAAATATTACTGTTATTTTTAATGAAATAAACATGCATTTTATTTCCTTAACAAAGAGAGACAAAATTTACAAAAGAATAAAACAAAATATTAAGGAGGCCATTAAGTCTAAGACTACTTAAAGTCTAAAGTCTAAGACTACCTAAAGATAACATCTATTCAAACAAATTACAGATTTGCTTCACTAGCCCAACTGAAATTTAGAAAGTCAAGGGCGAAAGCCATCATTACATCTGACCTCAAAGCTTTTGGAGCGTTGATTGATGGTGACAGCTAAATTTCTACCGTTCAAAGGTGCCCCATCCGTTTTGTTTAAATCTGCCCCAACATGCCGAGTGGCAGAAAATCTCGAGTAAATAAGTATTTTTTACTTATATATCACAAATCTAACTTTTACACGGTTGTAAATGAACCTGCAACTTTAAAATGCATTTTTAACAAATAGAAAAGCCCACCAAAAAATTTCTACACTCTTGCGAAAAACATTAAAAAAGTTACAAATGAAACATTAAAACCTTCAAAACGGGGTACTTTTTACTGCCTTATTACAGGAATATTTAAGGCCGTTGATGATAATAACGGGTGATTTTTTAAAAGGCTTAGAACTTTTAAAAAAAAAAACACAAAAAATTCGAAAAAATGAATGAAATATTTATTTGAATCGATAGTTTAAACCTTGCAATTTAATGTTTAAAGATAATTTCATGCAAATGTTGACCGCGGCTGCGTTTCAGGTAGCCCATCCGCTGAGTCCAATTTTGGCATACTCTTTCACACATATCGGCCGGTATCTCACGAATGAATGCATGAATGTTGGTTTCCAGTGCGTCAATCGAAGCGCGCTTGTCCCTATAGACATTAGCCTTGACATACCCCCACAAAAAATAATCTAATGGTGTCAAATCGCACGATCTAGGCGGCCAATTGACCGGCCCGAAACGTGAAATTAACTGTTCACCAAACTCGCCTCGCAATCGCGCCATTGTATCGCGTGCTGTGTGGCATGTGGCACCGTCTTGTTGAAACCACATATCATGCAAGTCAAGAACTTCCATTTCGGGCAAAAAAAAGTTTGTTATCATCGCTCGGTAGCGTTCACCATTGACAGTAACGCTGCGATTCGCATCATCTTTGAAGAAATATGGCCCAATAATGCCGCCGGCCCATAAACCGCACCAAACAGTGGCTTTTTCGGGATGCATTGGTAGCTGTTGCAATGCTTCTGGCTGATCTTCACTCCAAATGCGGCAATTATGCTTATTTACGTACCCATTCAACCAAAAATGAGCCTCATCGCTGAACACCATTTTTCGATAAAAAAGCGGATCCTCGGCCAGCTTTCCAAGAGCCCATTCACCAAAAATTCGGCGTTGTGGTAGGTCGGCTGGCTTTAGTTCTTGCACCAGCTGTATCTTAAAAGGCTTTACGCCCAAATCCTTCCGCAAAATTTTCCACGTAGTGCTGTAACAAAGGCCTAACTGCTGGGAACGGCGCCGAATCGACATTTCGCGGTCTTCTGTCACACTAGCTGATACGGCCGCAATATTTTCTTCACTACGCACAGTACGTAAACGTGTTGGTGGTTTAATGTCCAACAAAGTAAATTTGGTGCGAAATTTGGTCACAATCTTCCGAATAGACTGCTCAGAAGGTCGAGAATGCCGACCATAAAATGGAAGCAGCGCGCGATGAACATTTCGAACCGAGCACGAATTTTGATAGTAAAATTCAATAGTTTGCAAGCGTTGTTCATTTGTAAGACGATCCATGGTTAAATTGCAAACCAAATTAAAGCTGTGTGACAGTGACGCAAGGTACTAAACACACGTCAGCTGTCAAAACCAGTGTTGCCAAAACCAAACCAGCTAAAAAATCACCCGTTAGAAGACACAATAGCCAATTTTAATATTTTATTTTATTAGTGATGTTCAAAGGTACCCCCCTCTCCCCTACTGTTGATAGTTGCTATTTGTAAATTTTTATAATTTTTGGTAGTATATCGCACCAATTTCAGCGTACAGAAAAAGTTTAATAAGAATTGTAGAATCTATTTTTAAAAAAGAAATATATTTTCCTTAACGGTTGTTTAACATTTGTATGAAAGGTATACCTTTATTTTATCATAAAAGTAAAATCTGTTCTTAAAATATTTAACAAAGTACAAGAAAAAACCTTTAATTTTCAAAAAAAAAAAAGTTTTGAAAATTTTTTTAAAAATCCAAATGTATTTTTTTTTTCTGAAAATTTTAGTAAAAAATACTATTTGCATTGCTTAGAAGCTACTGTATTAGAAGTATTATTTAAATCGAATAAACCGTTTTGAAGAAAATTGAAAATAAAAAAAATTGTTCTTTGGGAACATTTTTTGAAAAATGGGTTTCCATCCGAAGGTAGCTTTTACCAAACGAAATTTACTTTATTTTAACGAGCTTTTAATTTCTTAACTGAAACTATTAAGAGAATTGGTTTGGAATTTTAAATAAGGAAATTCATTTAAAAATTTAATTTGAATCTGGTTTTTATGGTAAAGCTTTTTTATCAGAATTCCCAACTTAAGAACATATTCTTGGCAACATTTCGCTCAGCAAATACAATTTATCTAATTTCGCTCTCAAAAAGATTTAAGCTTTCGTAGATACTTTGATTCCCATTTATTGGGTACTTGAAAAAAGAGTATTCCAAAATAAAGCCGGTATCTAAGTTTTTTGTAATGATTTAAGTCCCTCATTCGTGGATTTTCGTTTAAGAATCGTTATGTAGGTTCAGTAATATTTGTGCAGCCAAAGATTTTTTCTTATGAAGTATTAAATCATTTTTCAGGTCATTGGATTCATATTCAGACAAATATATCTCATCTCAGTAACCGGCCATAAGAGCCTGTTTTGTTTTATAAATTGGTCAAATGTAGGTGATGTAATATCCTTCTACTTCATACTTGTGATTTAAAGGTATAGGTACTACATGGCAAGTTATACATTTGTAAAAATTGAGTTCGAGATTTTATCCAGATCTGTCTTTACGATGATATGAAAAACGAAAAAAGTAGGTCTCACAATTCTGTCTGCCTGCCTGTCTGATTATCTGTCCGTTCGGCTACAGCCTTAGTGGCAGCATATATTTTCTAAAAACTCAGTAAATAGCAGTTTTTGGTGTTTTTTCCAAAACGTTTTTTTATATTTCTTCAGAACTAAAATAACGGTACCTGCCATTCAATTTCTTTTAGGAATCTTACACATTTTTATTTTGCTCAAAAACAGCTTCACAACTTTTCTTAAAAAATGCATAACATTTCTTTTAGCAAATGGTACCTTTAGACTGGAAACCATTTTTCAAAAAATGCTTATTAATGGTACCTTCCGAAGAACCATTTTCTTTATTTTCGATTTTCTTCACAATGGTAATTCGGATTTCAATAGTTTTTCTTGATACAAAAGCTTCTAACAATATACAAGTTGTTCTTACCAAAATATTTCTTAAAATTATTTTCGGATTTTTAAAAAAACGTTCAAAATTTTAGTTTTAAGAATTAAATATGTACATATTTTGACAAATACGTGATGGATTTTTATAAAACTCAGTATAAAAGGGTTTTATAATACTTTTTTAAGTGTTTTATGAAAAAAGGCAATACCATACAAATGTTAAAAGACGGTCAAATAAATAGTTGGATCTCAAAAACGGCTTCTATCATTTTTATGGAAGATTTTGAATTTTCTCATTATCGACTGAATAGATTTAGATAAATTTTTTATATACAGATTTCAAAAAAGGATTAAAATTATTGCATACCAAAATTTTCAAGAAAAAAGTTTTTGAATTTTAAAAAAATGTTTCAAATTTTGTGTAGAGATCGATGTTTCAATAATTTAATAATACTTATGATTTGCATAGCAAAAATTTTTCTGAATAATGTTTTACGAATTTAATGTACCTACACAAAAAAAAATATTTTTTAAGAAAACCGCTCCAACGATTAAAATATTGTTTCCATACAATCATATTCGCTATAGAACAAAATCTTGAAAGCAAATTACCAAACTATCCGTGTTATCACGCTCCGCACTCAGCTGACAAGGTTAGGGGAGGATCAGCAATACTAATAAAAATGTGCTTAACACACCATGAAGGAACAACAAATAGTATTGGTATAAAAAAGAAAGAGTTTAAGAAGGCATCTATCTATATACTGCCCTCCGACGCGCTCTCCGACTGCAGAAGACTATGCAGAACTCCTAAATTTGTTAGGACTAACCTCCTTGTTGGTGGCGACTTCAATGCTAAACACACCCAATGGGGATCTAGGCTCATAACAACGAAAGGCAAACGGCTATATCAAGCAGGCCGCAAATATAACTGCGAATTTTATTCTTCTGGCTCGCCAACATATTGGCCATCTGATTCTAACAAAATACCAGACCTTATAGACTTTTTCGTGGTAAAAGGTATTAATCGAAACCATAAAAGTGTCGAAGGTAATTACGATTTATCGTCAGATCATACTCCAGTAATATTATCACTGAGCGAAGCAGAAATAATAGAGAAAAGTAATCCTAAGCTCGTGAACAAAAGAACAAACTGGAACGAATTCAGAGATAAACTTGAAAGTTTTATAAACCTAAGATCCCCTATGCAAACAATTGAACAGATTGATCATGAAGTAGAACAATTTATTGCTGATGTGCAACAGGCTGCAGAAGAAAGTACTCCAACAATTTCGAACTCAAGAGAAAAAGAAATAAAATATCCTGTCGAAATAAAGGAGCTGATCTTGGAGAAAAGAAGAGCTCGAAGAAAATGGCAAGCTACGAGATTTCCAGGTGATAAGGCAGTTTTTAACCGTCTTAACAATGAACTAAAGATAAGAATCTGTGAATTTAAAAGTGATTCACTTAGTAGATTCCTGAATAGTCAGACGGCGGATGCTTCTACGGAATACTCCTTATGGAAAGCAGCTAAGCGCCAAAAAAGACCACAGGCACAAAACCCGCCAGTAAAATCTCAAGATGGTAAATGGATCGGAAACCCAAAATAAAAGGCTCATCTCTTCGCTGAACATCTGCGAATGTTTTCAAGTCATTTTCAGCAAGCACAGCTACAGATCCATTACAGTTTGTTGATAGAAACGACGAATGTGAAATTCCTTTTGTCACGCTCAAAGAAGTAAGAAGTATGTGTCAACATAAGTTGTCTAACAAAAAATCACCAGGGTACGATCTAATAACTGCTCAGGTTTTGAAAGAAATGCCTTCAATAGCCTTCAAAAAACTCCAATTTATAATAAATGCATGCCTTAAACTAAGATATGTGCCACATCATTGGAAAATTGCAGAAGTCATTGATATACCTAAACAAGGTAAGCCACCAACAGAAGTAACATCTTACGACGTATATCGCTAACGACAATGTTCGGAGATTAAGAAGAACCAAGCCTCATGAGCTAATGGTCTATGGGAAAGTGTTAAACTACCCACAATGTGATTTATAAATTAAGAAAGAAAAATCATTTGTCGATCTTTCATAGATTGGTCCTGATTCACCGGTGGTTTTAGTGCGGTAAGAGTTCCACACGCCACACTACTCAGTGCCGATTTTTACCGAGTTTCTTTTGACGATTTCCATCGGAAAAATATAACAATCACATTCAATCAACAATAAAGATGGCGTTTTTTTTTTATTAGTTTCAAAGAAATTGTTTTACATATATGTATAATTTAAATATCGAATCATGCTTTTATACATTTTGCTCATAATTGCCAGGTCTTTGCATATAATGCTATTAAATTTTGTCTTGAGCATAAGAGGAAGTACGTGAGGCCCAGTCATGCATGTTAGCTAGACCACTCTAATAACAAAAAAAATTTAAATTATTTTAAATAGACCTTTACTTTTGGCAGGCCAATTACAGAAATTCATTAATTTAATTTCAAAATACAGACCTACAAACATACATATGGGATTTTATCAAAAAATAAAACTAAAATAAATTTAGTGGCGCAACAGCTCATGGAGAACCACGGCCTAGTGACTAACAACTCTCAACCATTCCTGTGTGCGTGTTGTTGGCAGGAATGGAGGGGACCTACAATTTAATGCCGAGTCCGAACGGCTAGATGAGAAGCACTTATTCATGCCAAGTATACTTTTGGAGGAATTGTCAATCCCTCGCAAGAGGCAGTACCTCGGAAAAAAAAACATTTCTGTTTTTAGGTGGCAGTGGCCGGGAATCGAACCCAGAACTTTGGCATGAAAGTCCTACGCACTATCTGAATTCTATCATCCATTTTAAAAACTCAAATTATCAAAAATCAATGTCTTTTAATTTTAAAATCCCCAATGACGAAGAATTTTTTTTCGTATCTAGAATCGTGCGTTGTCATTTTGAATGACAAGTCAATTATAATTTTGCGATTTCGAAACTTAAAATTTTGGATTTTGTGGGATTCAAAGTTTAAGGATTTTTGAATTTGCGAATTCTTACCCATATCAATTAATGTTTCATATTTTGACGAAAATTGAGAATCTGAATTTTAGAATATGAACAGCATACTGGTTAAGAGCTCGACCAACTTGGTATTTTTAGTGTTGATAAGGGGTTGTTTTGTAAATTAGAGACTAACCTTTTCCGTAGCTGCGCTGCTCAGTGAAGAAAACGGATAAATCTACTTAAGCAGTATATTGATGTTTTAAAGCCTATTCATACAAATGTACACATATTTTAGTTAGTTCACTTTGCATCTATAAACGAGTATGTGTCTACAAATATAATCTTTTGTTAAATTCACGCGATTCATAACACGTCATTATATCTTCCATATTTATTTCCATAATTATACTTTACGAGAATATTGGTAAAATGACATAAAATATATGTAAATCCAGCATAAGCCAACAATGAGTACATTTTCATGAACAAAACCTGCCTCATACTTATTATTGTAACTGAATATCCAGCGGATTTATGCTGATGTGTAAAGAATGTTCTGTTCATACATTTCTATTTAGATTGAAATAAATCATAGCAATTTTAGGGTCTAAGAAAAGCGTCATTTAACAAGCCAGATATAATTTATATGTACATCAATCAAAAGGGCTACTCCTTACTGAATGTCTGGTTATGTGAATGATATCTACCTAATAAAAGAAAAATTTTGCACACAACAAGCTGGAAAATATTTTTTTTGAAAAATAAACCAATTTTCTTCTCAATGTTTCTTTTCTTTTTTTTTTTGATTTTTTGATTAAACAACAGAATTGTAAGAAAATGCAAAATCTGATTGAAGTTTTTCCGCTTCCTTAGGGTATTATCTGGTGGTGTAAAGACACAGTCTATATTAAATAGCGTGATTGATTGCTTCAGCAAAAAAACAATATTTTTCTTTTATGTGTACAATTCTTCATACCTACATACATGTGTATACTTCCTGATTTTTTATTGTTTACTCTATGTCATTCTTCTTTTGTGCGATAAATCTGCATACAAATAGAGTTACATATTTTATCACTCGTTACCTATTTGACATATGTACACTCCGTGTTGCTCGATTCATGTCTTTAGGTTTTCAGAAGATATTTATTCGAGAAAAGATTGACAGTTGCAAATTTATGATGAAAGAGCCTTTTTTATTCTTCATTGTATGTACATATGTCGTTTTATAAGCAACATTTTTGTTTGTTAAGCCTAATTTTTGTTAATTACTATAATATCATAGTGAATTGCTTCTTAATTCACCCATGTATTTTAGAGAGGATGGACACATTAGTTACATGCGTTTGTACTATGCATTGGTATTGGTTTTCTAAAACAATGACGTAATGAAGTAGAAATTATATTAAATTGTCACGTACAGACAAATTCAACTACTAATCATTAAACTACTAGTTTTTGATACGCTAGTAAGACGTATCATTATTGATTTTATTTAAAAGTTTGTACTCAGTCTTTGATTATATGCAATCAAACACCCTGAAGATTTTTCATTAATTGGCTGAGAAAAAAGATAGGGTTGTCACGTACAGACAGCCCGGTCGAGTCAATGTTAAAATTCCAGCGAAACTATTAAGCATCAACCACAAATGTGTTAGACCTAAATCATGAAAAAAATATACAAATAGGACATCGTAATTGTTTAAGTTATTTTGTGCCTTGTCACGTACAGACAAATTACGTCATGTGTTCAACAGAGTTCATGTTAATAGGTAGTTATTTAACACCTATTAATTTTTGTCATTTTGAATGCAGTGACAATTCGAAATTCCAAGATCAACGGTATCGGATTTCCACAAGAAAACACAATTTCTAGGGCAGGCCACGATATCAAAAAAGTCTTGGTATCGGAAACCAAATCGATACCAACACATTTCCAGCTCCAAAGCATCAAAAACGATACTGAGACGATACCTTAACCAAACCATACTTTTGAAAACAAAATTTATCGATACTTTCGGTAGTTTCGTTTAGTTTCGCCGAAAAAAAAAATAAATTTTTGAAGAGCTATTATGATTTCTTCTTGTAATTGGCTTCTCGAAAAACGGATCCAACGGTTTGAATGGCATTTTCAGACTTGGTTCCTTATAGCTGAAGGTTTTTTTTGTTATATCTTCGCTTCTCGGAAACAACTCCAATGATTTTGTAGCAGCATTGTTTTTCTGCTATGATATTTTGACGCAGAATTTATGTTTTGGACAACTAAAAGAAACTTCACTTAGAGCTTTGCGAAACAAGCCCTATTAAATTGTTAAGACAATTTCAAAAACTTTAGTAAAAAAGATTGTCATTCAATTACTATTCTTATTTCATGATAAATGATTTTTTTTTAAATTTTCATGTAAATAATTCGTGCATTTTATTTTTGCTTGTAACTAGGACCAGACCGAAACCAGACAAGACCGATACCGAGATGAAATTTCCTTATACCAGAATAAACAAGACTGAGTTATACGAGACCGATACCGAGACGATACTGAAATTTTTCGACTTTGACGAAACCGAGACGATACTTACAAAAGTATCGTTTGGGCAGCCCAAAGTCTCAGTTTTCTATAAGTAGACAGTTTCTTAAAAATCCTTTATAGTTGGGAAAAAAATGCCTTATTTATGGAAATAAAATGTCAAGTTAGACAAATCTTAGACAACCGATGACGTTGTCCAAGTAAGGCAACCTTAGGACAACTGAAAACAAAGTTTATTTATAGCTTTATGGAATTGGACGGCGGCGGTCTAAGGTTAGACAGAGTTTGTAAAGATTATAAACTATTTTAATATTTAATAAGAAATTTCTGATACTGGAAAGTAAATTATTCTGCTTTTAAAAGTTATAAGTGAGCTTAACCAAATATCAGTTCCTGGGTTTTGCTTAAAACGTACAAGTTTGAAATTAAATATTCAAATATTTATTAATTAAATGAGAGTTTCTTTTTTTCATGAATAGATCCTCTGACTCAAAACAACCGTAAATTTTGTTTCTTCACAACGTAGCAGATTTGATTTGAGTTGTAAGTTGTAATAGGTCCATTTAAACGGTTGTATTGATTCTTCTAAAACTTAGTACCTTAAAAGCATATTTTTATACTTTTTCTTCAGAGTTTTTCTTAGAATCATACAATTAGTTCTTTGAATGTTTACTTGATCTACCTTTCTACATTAAAATTATTGAATTACTTTCAGAAATAATTATCTTCATTTTTTATGGAAAAGGCATTTATTTGAGAAAAACGTCCCTTAAAAAAATAATAAATGTGAATGTTTGTAGCTTATTAATTGCTAATTTGTTGCCCAAACAAAAAGTTTGTAGCTCGAGTACTTTTCGTGTTATTAAGTTTTCCGCTAAAACAAATCTGAAGTTAGCGCTAAAAATCTGAAATAATTAGAATTTACTTATTTAATTGTAACCTGAGTTTGTAACAAATTAAATACTCATTTGTTGCCCAAGCCAAGCCTTGTAGCTCTAACGGTGTTTAAAAGATTCAAAATTCCGCTAAAATAAGGCTGAAGTTAGCGGACGAAAATCCGAAAATCATTATTCTGTTAATGCCCAAAATTGTAGCTTTTTAAATGCTAATTTTTTGCTCTAAAATTAATTTAGTATCTTTTATGGATAGTTTTTTATTAACAATTTAAGTTTAAAAAAGTGCATTTCTGCACTTTTCACCAACATAGGCTCAGAAAAAGGCCAGCAAAATCTTAAAAAAAAAAACGATTTTCAAATATTTGTCCTTGCAAAAATGTTTAGCTTTTTTCATGATAATTTGTTGCTTAAGCAATTTTCGTGAAGCCCAGATGTGTTTGGGTCCCACCACTGTGAAATTGTTTCCCGAGTAGACAAGGTCTAAAGAAAATTGGAGTACACCTTCATACCACTCTATACACCAATGGGGCTTACCTCAGCGTTACTACAACAGGGATCTAGACTTTTGGCACCTCATATATGCGAAATTTGATATTTGAGAATGCCATCTAATTGATCAGTAATTACTGAAACTAGCTGACCTTTTATGGCCATGAAGTGGCCTTTCAAATGGCATACTTAATTTTTTGGAATGACCAAAATGAGGTGCAAAAATTTTTTTTTGAAAATTCACAAATAAAACTATGGCTTACCAATTACACGATCTAGAGATCTTTCAGATGTTATACTTTTTTTTTTAAATTTCCCTTAAATGAGGTGCCAAAAATCGCACGTGACCTTGAGACCTTGAAAAATTTTTAGCCTCTATGAGGTGCCAAAAATCGCACGTGACCTTGAGACCTTGAAAAATTTTTAGCCTCTAGTTACTTAGGGTTGACCAATTTCGAGGACTAGTTGACTTTTCTGACCAGTTAGATGGCATTCTCAAATATCAAATTTCCCATAAATGAGGTGCCAAAGGTCCAGAGCCATACAAAAGAGCTATGTATTTATATCTTTATCAACTACATCCACACTGCGTTATGAACATTCAAACTAATCTAAGACGACTTCATTAGTAACATTTGTCTGATTTATACATTCAACTTTTGTTATAAAATAAAAATACAAATGTTTAATAAATTAAAGATGTAACTGATGTAATTGAAGGATCAATTCGTAAAACGTAGTTGATGTAATTGATGATTGACGTAGCGTAGGTTTAGGCGCCCCTGATGGTCACATTAGCTCATGTGAGTGGATGAGCTTGAAATTTGAAAAAAAGCTATGATTACTTCTTTCACAACTGCCCAGGGCCGTAGCCAGAATCTGATTCAAGGTAGGGCAGCGATGGAGAGAGGTAGGGCAGAAATCAAAATGGTGCTATGCTTATCTGGCAAAAATAAAATAGGTATAATATAAAAAACTATATAAACTATAACATTTTGGACTTTAAAGTTGATACACGAGATTTCAGTAATATTGAAGCAAAGAATTAGCATTCTTCGGAGATAATAATTTATTTCATCTTTTTTTGTTATTTTTCCTCTATGGGAATATAAAAACAAATTAAATTTAAGAAAAAAAAAATGTTTAATGTAGTCAGTACATTTTTTAAGTCAAATTCAAATTTAAGAAAAAGTTCTATTCCTAAAAACCCAGTTTATGACCCTAAAACATAAAAAAAAAAATCTAGAATTAATCCTTCCCCTAAATTATGAAAAAATCTATATGAATGTTGTCTGTGGAAAATCTTAATACCAAAAATCTGAAAATCTGAGTACCATTTTCAATCCACCATCTTAGTAAAAAATTTAACGGACCATAAAATATTTAAATTTTGACTTCCTTTACGCCCTTGACTATCTTCTATGAATAAGAGTATTTAATTTTGTTAGTTTTCCTAAGCACTACTTCGATTAGATGACCTTTTTTAATTAGGGGCAGAAAGTTTCATTATTTTTTTTTATTCTTTGATTATGACTAAAAGTTTTATCTGAATCCGTTGACTTCTTCAAATTTCATAAATTTAAGACTGTGTGGCGGGCATCATGACAAAATTTTTTGTTGATTCCATCATCGCAATAGTATTAAATTGCAGTTTAAACCTTGAAATGTTTGTTTGACATGAAATCAATAGGTGGGTTATCGTGGACAAAATTTCCCACGGAATGTTTCCCATAGTCGAAAACTGACAACATAAATTATGGTCGCATTTTCTGTTGGAATTTATTGGCATCGAAAATAAATATTCCATAGCCACTATTTTAATCGACAAAATTTGAGCCTGCAAAGAACATTGGACAGTTGTTGACATTTCCAATTTTAGAAGATGGGAGAAATTCCGTGAGAAACTTTATCCAGCATAGCCCTCTATATGAGCCAATTCCTTTAAATTGGCTTTTTTTGGAAGTTTGTATTTTTAAGGAAGGGCGTTGTTATTTTAAGGTAGGTCATTGCCCCCAAATGCCCTACCTGGCCCTGAACTGCCACGGTGTCTTAAACAGCTAGTTGGTATTTTGGAACTTCCCGAAATGAAGCTATGCAGTTTGTAGCTGTAGCGTGGTGTTTTTTTTTTCATTTTTGAAATCCCTCTCTGGATCTTCGTAACAACTCTTCCAATATTGGAAAGCATAATGTGGCACTTCGGTATTTTCCTATCCCCATAAAAAACGATTGAATTCGAGTGAAAGTTTCAGCCTATTCGTTATAGCTGGGGAAAGATAACTAGGCGAATGGCTTTGCCACTTAAAAGCCATCTTTTAAAACTTTATCTGCGTCAAAAATGCATTTGCAGAATGATTTCAAACGCAAAACTGCAAATACTTTCTGTTCATGAACACAAATACAAGTTTCACTGCATTATTGTGTCGATGTCGATAATGCAGGGTGTTGTCACATGCTCATAGTCATCATCTACGGTTCAATTTTGCGGTGAGAAAATAGAGTTCACTCACGATAAAAACATTGTACCAGAGAAGGGGGCGATACCGTATTTAAATTCGCGATATTTTGATAAAGTTTTTATTTGTTGCAATGAAATTACATTTTGCTAAACTTCCATTTTTAAGAAAAGTTGTGATTTTTGAGAAAAATTAGACTAAATTAGATTGCAAAAAAAAATTGTTTTTCAGGTATAGTTGTTTTAAGTTCTAAAACAAAAAATTTAAAAAAAAAAACGTGTGAACAGAGTCACCAAAAACCAATATTAGACCAGTGCCAAACCGATTTTCAGAGGCAAAAAGTTGGAAAAAGTATTAGCAGAAAATTATTGATTGGGAAAATTAGGATCAATAGTATATAAATCGGAAAAAATAAATTGCCCCGCAGCAGATGACCGGAAGTGGGGTAGGTGGGCGAAAATGTAAGGTATGGGTGTGAAAACGATTTTTTTTATGATAATTGTAGATATTCAAGAGACCTACAGCTTTCACTAAGATCATTCTTTTTCACATAACCTCAAAAATATTGAGAAGGATACCAAATATAAATTTTTTGGTTTTAATTTTTTTCATCGAAAAAAATGATTCGATTTTGATGAAATTTGGTGAAACCTACGTTATTGTGTTTCAAGCTGTAATTTTTTTGAATCAAAATATATATTTTTTGGATTTTTTGTGAATTTAATTTGATAATTAAAAGATATTAATTTAAATAACTGAAAACACTTATTTAATTTATTTATTTACTTATATGCATTTCGGAAGCTATGCTTCCATCTTCAGTATGTTTTTATATAAATAATAATACAATCAAACATTTTGATTAATATATAAATACAAATAAATACAAGAAATCAATACATAAACAAAAACAGACTACACAAACAAATTTACAGTGAATTTAAGGTCTATCATAATTTTTTTTGATTTGAATACGATTTTCATTCGTATCGGGGGTCCATTTCTCCCCGTTCAGGGGGGAGAGGTAATTTTCTAAAACTTCGGCTCAAAACAGAAAAAAAAATATTTGTAAAGAACGTGAACACTTAAAATGCCACGCTTTATCTTCATTTAAAAGCCACAATTCTATTCTATAATATGCTTTCTAAATAAAGTATCTATTATAAATACTTTTTGAATAAATATGTTTTGAATCGAATGAGGGCTATCCAAGACCAATTTAAGGACCATACTAATGTACACAATTGATATAAATATATGCGTCCATAAAGAAAAAAAAATGTTATTTTCCTACGGTGGTTTGGAAATGTAAAATTATTTTTTATTTAGTTGTTAAACGTTATGGAACTAGAGTTGATGAATATGTAAGTTCTTAAATAAAAACACAGAGATTTCTTAGGTAAAATTATTGTTTTATCGCATGGGATTTCAGTAAATAGAACCTTAAACGTTTTTTTTTATTATATATTACATTTAAAGTACCATTTGCTTCATTTTAACCACTCCACTTAAATGAACAATGAACTATAACATGCAGGACCTTTCCTAGTGCTTAGAACACCTGGGGCAAGCTCAAAAAGCCGCCATTTTCGCTACAAATAATACAGAATTAATGAAAAAATCGAATATTAAATCGTATTACTTTTATAGTCCTTATACCGAATAAAATCATATTTAAGTATAGGGTACCTACGAATGACCCACAAAAAAAGGGGATTTAACCAGTTGAAATTTCGGTTTAATGTTTGCCTGGAATATTTGCCGGAATCAGCAAAAACTCCAATCATACTTGTCTTAATTTATAACATGAATTTAACAGTTATTTGTTGCTATCGAACATCGTTCACAAAAAGATGGACACCGAATTTCTAAAAGTTTCAGACCGCCAAATTTAGTGCGAACCCGTTTCACAAATGAAATATTGTACTTGCCCTTACTTAATATGGGGGTCTGAAACTGTTTTGAAACGGTTTAAAAAAAAAATAAGGAACAGAGGTATTATATTCCGGAGGTTGTAAGAGTTGGAATCATAGAGTACCTATTTTATCTAGAGAACCGACTTCAGGGCTTTTTCTCTTTCACCCTACAAACTCCATTGTGAGTATTTCCTCCACATGGCTTAGCATGTGTTAGCCGCCCAATGCATTTTAAATGGAACCTCACCAATACAATGATAACTTAATGGATTTTGGCTCATTAGACTGAAAACAACAAAAAATTTAATAGAAAAATTGAAAACGTCACATTTAGAGCTATTACACGTATTCACGGACAGGGAATTTAAGAGAGTTTTCTCTTAACGTGCTCAAATAAAATTTGCGGGTGTTTTAGGTAAGAGGGGTACGAGTCGCGACTCTAGATAATATAGGTACTCTATGTGTGTACTGGTGATGCTATAACGCAGTAATTTTTGTTTTTCGAACAGAAGACTAGCAGTTTGCGTTTAAGGATATTCTGCACACAAATATTTGAGGCAAATGACGTACTAGAAACCCCCCAAATAACTTTCAAAATATTGACTTTTTAAATCTCGATTCATAAAATGTCGATTATCTACAGGCGAAATTTTGGTGAAATTTTGTTTAATTTTGTTCAATCGGTTTTTAATAAACTAGACATTTGTGGTGCTGAGATTATAAAAATCGACATCATCAACATATCGTACCCAAATCCATTTCAGTTTTTAGTAAATATAATAGCAATAACAATTTCTCAATTTTTTCTACGAAGACTTGCCTCGTGTCAGTCTTCACGACTCGCCTTTCATAGAATGTGGCGAGCCATTCGCAGCGTGGTGCCCTTTACAGCATGGCGCCTGGGGTGGTCGCCCCATTGCTCCACCCCTAGGCATGGCTCTAATTACATGGCATTAACGGAAAATCGAACTTGAAGAAATTGTTGTTTTTCCCATTTTTGACTATATGTTTTTCTTAAAGAGGTTTTAAAAAGAAGAATGCTGCCCTAAATTTTTCAAAAATAAAAAATTTGTTTGTCAACTTTTTTGGTTGAAAATTAGCCTTTTTTCAAATTAAATTCACAAAAATTTAATTAAAAAAAAAAATACAGCTTGCTTAAACACAATGGGGGCTATCGTGGATAAAATTTCCCACGGAATTTCTCCCATCTTCTAAAATTTTAAATGTCCACAATTTTCTACTGTTCCTTGCAAGTTAAAGTTTGGTCAGTCAAAGTCGCAGCCCAGTGGCCATGGAATATTTATTTTTCGATGCCAATCAATTCCGAGAGAAACTGCGACCACAATTCACGTTCCCAGTTTTGGAGGATGGGAAAAATTCCGTGGGAAATTTTTTTCACGATAACCCCCAATTACAATAATTTCCTCAAAATCGAATTATTTTTTGTCGAAGATAAAAATAAAAAATTAAGAAATTTGTTTTTGGTATTTTTCTCAATATTTTTGAGGTTATGTGAAAAAATGATCCGAGTAAAAGTTGAATATCTAGTTTATATAACTTTTTTTCAATAAGAGTTCTACTTTAGCTAGAAATTGTAAAAACATCGTTTTCCAACCCCCACTCCCATTTTCAACCACCCACCCCACCCAATTTTCCCCATAACTCATTATCTGCTAATAATTTTTTTTCAAAAATTATTGGCACTGGTCTAAAGTACCAAGTTTTAAGAAAATCGATCGAACCGTTTAAGCTAGGCTGTAGCCAAACAGACAGACAGAAAACCTTGAGTTAAATTTTTTTTACGAATGTGTAACTTTTCATGATGTATCGCAAGTAAAAATGATGATCATTTGACAGTCAAATTGACATTCACTTGACATTTTCAAAAATGGCCAAAGACATCATAAGGTGTAGAACATCTATCCAACTTCTATTCAGCAGTGACAGTATTATAGTTAGTTTCTGGGTTTCTCTCTAAAATCTTCTCTATCTTTTTTTGAAATTGAAATTGCTGAAGTTTTTAAAACGCATAAACAAAACTGAAAAATCAGGAAAATGAAAACGTGTTTGCTTTTTTTGATTGCCAAGAATAAATGTTATAAACGTAGAATGAAAAAAAAAATTACTACATTTTTGTTTTCATATTTTATCCTTCTTTCGTTCTTGCCCAGCCACGGGGGGCAATTGTACCCACTGCACCGCCTCCTATATCCGTACCTGACTGAATAGCATTTTGTGGTTCAAGCATAAGGCCCACGTGAACATAATAAGGTTAACTGAACAATTGTTCCTTTTCTTTCTATTAATAGCATGTAACTCGTTAGGATAAATAAAAATATATAAGTCAAACAAAGTCTTATTATTGCCAATTATGATCTATAAGGCCAAAGAACATTAAACCAGCTGTTAAAGTGAAGAACCTAATCGACTGATGGACAAATTTACAATATTCTCTGCCATGTTGACCTAAAATATAGGATCCTAACAATAAATGCCCAAAAAATCACATTTTTAACCTCATAACATACACTGTTTTTAATTATCTAATAGATTTCAATTTTGAATTAATTTCTTTATATACAGGTCTGAAAAAGGGTGTAACCACGCCCAAAACGTAACAATTTTTAAAAAATAAAAAAAAAATAAAAACAGAAAAGATCTAAAGCCCACGATAGGTATTTAATTAACTTACACTCGGGTACAAATATAAAATATAAAAGATACAAAATTTTACACAACTCATTTAACTCCTTGATATCTACTCAAATGTCATTGTTTGATTGTTCAAGTGCACTCCAAATCTCGTCAATTTGTCTACCTTAGGTACTGCTACTTATGTCTATTTTGTACTCGATTCTATTCAAACTCGAGTATCTATACATTTTAACAAGAGTTGAATATCTAATTTCAATTAACTTAAATTCGCTTCCATTTATTATTATATCCTTACATAAACACAAAGTATTGTCAATAGGTATATTTTGCATATTTTACAGTTACATATTATCCAATTGACAAAAAGAAAGATTTTGTTAAATTTATTTGAGTAGAACTCAGTTATGGTATTTTTATAGTAGGTATTTAAGTATATCTCGTTGACTTTTGACTTTTTCGAAAAGAGTGTTGTAATTAAATGCGTCACCCATCAAGTGACACGGAGTTTATGTGAGGTATAAGTTAAAGTGTTAACCCTTCAGAAAATTGACACTTTTATCAATTTTGAAGATTTTTTTTTTTGTACCTACCTATGTAAATGTATGTATGCTAAAAATGTGAACATGAATTGTGAATGGTGTATACGTAATTTGTACAAACAAAACAAAATTGCCCCCTCAGAGAAGTAGGTAACAAGAAAAAAAATATGTTCATTGTATTTCATATACAAAATGAAAAAAATTCCAGACACACAAAATGTTACAACTTCAAAAGGATAATTGGACCCTCAACTCTTTTTTATTAAGGTTTATATTTTTCATCTGCAATAAATGTTGTGTACATAAAAATAAATTAAATTAAACAACAATTTTCTTTTAAAGTGATAAAAAAGTCATCACAATCAAATGATTATAAATTTGAGATATGCATATTGCCATTGTTACGGATGTGACACAGATAATCATTAGGTATTCAATAAATAATTCACACAATTTAATAAATAAAATAATCGTTGCTATATCAAATATGAATAATAATAAAGTCATGGAATAGATTTTGGTTGTTTTACTGGTGTAACCTAAGAAAATTGTGACAGTTAGGGCCAGTTTTTCAGTGCATGGCTAACTCTGAGTTAAATCAAAGTTATAATGTTCTGAAAATAAAGTAACTGTGGGCAAACTCAGGAATAGTTTTTCAGTTGAGGAATAATTTTATCTTTCAGTGCGATTTTATCCCTTTCACTATCCAAATAGAGGGGGAGCACCACAACGGAAATTGCATTGTCCAAAGACTTCAATAACTTTCATTATTGAAATCGAGATTGCACCAATATGGAAAAGCCCTAAAATTAGTGCCTGAGTAGAATCACCAATTAAAGTGAGTTACATTACTCGGAGTTGGTTTTAAATTTAAACTGACTAAAAAGACATTTCTGGAGTTATCTCTAGTTTAACCCCAAGACCATGATGATTTCGCTCTGAAAAACTGGTCCTTACCTAATTTTTATTTCATATTTAAATTACTACTGAAGACAGCGAATTAGTCTAGTTGTTTTTTCAAGTTGAAAAGAAACCTAATAGTGAGTGTTACGGATGTGGAATGGTGCGATTTTTAAAAACAAAAACATTACCATTTCTCATATGAAATAAGAAATTGAAAAATAAAAAAAATTCCCACTCTTGAGTGAAAAATTTCCCACTCAAATAGGAATGGGTGAATTGAATTTGGAGAAAAGGAGATTTAGGAACTTAGAATTTTTTGGGGCTACCTTTGAAAAGTGTTGGTTTACTTTTGGAAAAAAGTTTAGGTACACTAAAAATATTTCAGACCTTAGAGGAACTGTAAAGCAACATTCGAGCTAGGTAAGGTTGAAGTGGGTGCCAGTCATGAAGACTGAAACACTTAGACCATGAGTTGGTCTATTCTGATACCACATGAATCTAGGAAAACCCTATTCCTTACTCTTATGAAGCGCAGTAGACTACCTATGTCCAAATTATTTGATCACGTCTATGAGATAGAGCAGGGCACGTGTATAGAAGGTGAGGAATCGATTCAATCTCTTCCTCATCCATACAGCCTCTGCAAAAATCCTTAGAGAACAGGCTTAGACACGTTGTGTGCTTGCCTATAAGACAATATCCGGTTATAACACCAATCATGGAGCCAATGTGCAATCAACTTAGATATATCAAACACTTAGACCGTTTTAAATCCATTGTTTTGTTGCCAAACAAGTAGTAATATTGTTCCATCTAAGGTTTGTTCTCTCTAATGCATCTCGCTTCAGCTTCAGCATAAGTTTATAAAACTTATCTAGCAATTTATTTTTAACGAAGTTAAGTTATGTGTTGCAGGTTACTTTCCGGTGAAAGTTCCTGCTTATTCCGCGATTTTAAAGTGGTTTTCTGTTCTACGCCTCAAGTCGGAAGGTCTTGTTCTTCTTTTTACGTGCGGCTTCCATTTTAATTTTGCGTCTAGAGTCATTCCCAGATACTTTGCCTCATTTGCAAATGGAACACGAGCGGTATTAAGAAAGATGGGTAATCTATTTATTTTTTTATACGTAAAGTCCACGTGGACTGACTTTTGTTCATTCAGTGCTTTCGCCATGTTTTCGTCCACTCATTAACATTATTAAGAGCATTTTGTAATTTAATTGTAGCTTCGCTAATCGTTTTGCCTACTGCAAGTATTGCAGTATCATCAGCAAACGTGGCAACAATAGTGTCATCTGTTTGAGGTATATCGCGTGTAAATAAAAGGTACAGAACTGGACCTAATACACTTTCTTGTGGTACCCCAGCCACTATTTCTTTGAAATCAGAATAGTCATTTCCGTGTCTTACACGAAAAAGTCTTTCATTTAGATATCCGTTTAGAATGTTGAAAAGTCCTTCAGGCAGAACTTGTCTTAATTTGAATTTGAGGCCTTCGTGCCACACCTTGTCAAACGCCTGCGACACGTCCAAAAAGACAGTCGAACAGATTTTCTTTTCTTCAAGAGCTCTCTCAATTACGTCAGTAATTCTATGCACTTGATCAATTGTCGAATGCTTGCTTCTAAATCCGAACTGATGTTCAGGTATTAATTGTTTCTCTTCTATTATCGGTTGCAGGCGCAGGAGTAGTATTCTTCCAAAAACTTTTGATATTATAGGAAGAAGCGAAATCGGTCTGTAAGACTTCTTTTCGTGAGATGGCTTGCCAGGTTTCAAACCCATTATAACATCCGCAACTTTCCATTGGCTCGGAACATATTCTAACCTTAGAGCGGCATTTATTAAGTTAAGGAGTTTAATAAAAACTTTACGAGGGAGCATTTTTAAAATTTCTGCTGTAATTAAGTCATATCCTGGAGCTTTTTTGGACTTTAGCTTCCATATTTCTCTTTTTAATTCAGCAAGTGTAGCATTTCTCGTTATGTAGCTTTCATTAGAGGTAAAATTCATATTAATATTTTTGTTAAGTTCTTGCCCATCAAACGGCTTAAATGTTTCCTCTACGTAATCGGCGAATACCGTCGCTTTTTCTTTGTCACTTTTAGCCCATTCATTTTGGCTTTTCTGAATCGGAGGTACTGGAAGCTTTGGTTTTTTCTTTGTTTTTATAACTTTCGAAAGTGAGTAGTTGGATTCTTTCCCCGCTGTCAAGCCTTCAAGGTAATTTTCAACTTCAAGGTTTTTGAAATCTGATATCGCCGTTTTTAGCATATTACTCAAGCGATTTAAATGAGCTTTGTAATGAGGAGCTGCCATTTGCTGCCATTTTGTACGTGTTTTTCGTTTCTCTTTCACTAAATCTTTTATTTCTTGCGGATATTTTATATCTTTAAAGCGAGGCATTAGCCTTTGATAAGGTGTGTTATCCCAAGCTGCTTTTTGTATTATATCAACAAAGGTATCCACTGCGTCTTCAAGCTCAAGAGGCGTTTGTAATGATACCCTTAACTCAACGTTGTCCTCGATATCTTTTTTAAATCCATCCCAGTTGGTTTTACTGTTTGTTAACCTGGGTGGTTTTTCAATTTTAACATGATGGCTTTCGCTCATAATGAGTACGACGGCAGAATGATCTGAGAAGAGGTCATAGCCCTCTGAAATTTTTATACGGTTAGAGGGTATTCCTTTCACCATGAATAAATCGATTAGGTCAGGTATTTTCGACGGATCAGTTGGCCAGTAAGTTGGCTTGCCAGTCGAATGAAAGTCACAATTATTTTCCATTCCTGCTTCATATAGCATTCGACCATTTTGAGATATGCATCGTGAGGCCCAGAAGGTGTGCTTTGTATTAAAGTCACCACCAACAATTAAATTTGGACTTAGTGACTTTATCAATGTCGTAAATTCACTCTTATC
Source organism: Dasysyrphus albostriatus (assembly GCA_946251815.1). Taxonomy (NCBI): domain Eukaryota; kingdom Metazoa; phylum Arthropoda; class Insecta; order Diptera; family Syrphidae; genus Dasysyrphus; species Dasysyrphus albostriatus. The sequence continues at coordinate 192,565,568 of OX276335.1, read as the reverse complement.
AATTTTACAACGCGGAGGGCAATATATGGAAGAGACATTGAGAGGAATATTTTTAGTTTTAACCTGTACACTACTCAATTGCATTGATTCCACCTCTATTTTAAGGCCTATCGAGTGTTCAATGCATTCTTTTACTTACAATGATGATCCACCTCTTGCTTTGCTTGACGGATGAATGGCGTGGTAGTCTTGAAACCCGTGGATTTTAAGATTTGATTCATTTTTGGCATGCGTTTCTGATATCAAATATATGTCAATATCATTTTCTCGCATATACATCTCCAATTCTCCAAGTTTTTGCCATAATCCGTTGGCATTCCACGTTAGAATTTTAATCTTTTCCATCATGTATTTTTTGAAAGAGGTTTGGGTCGAAAACAATTTTCGAGCTTACTTAACCTATCAAAGATAAGTTTATTTGTTTCACATTGTTCTTCAAGTTTTGACAAAATTATTGAAAAGACTTTCGAAACCGGGTCTGTTTCAGTGTCTTTAATTACGGGTATATTTTTTGCCGCTATTTGGGCATATGTTTCTGCATTTCCTTGCTTCGATATTTTCTCCGAAGGTACTGACACTGTTTTCTTTTCCTTACGGATACTAGGTTTTGGACCTATTCTTACGCAATGAAAAAAACAAGAATAATACAAAGGAACGGTAGAAAATTATATGAAGGGGGTGGGGGGGTAGGTATTTAAACGGCAGGAGCCCAAAAGTAATAAAGCTACTACTTGGTCCTGATAGATAATAGTAAATAGATTGAGATGGTTCTTTACCGTGTACACTGAAAAGGTACCACACACTTGAATGGCAAGAAGAATCTGATCGTCGATGAGTTTTTAATCCTTACTTATTGATTTTGGCGCGTCAACAAAATGTGGATTGTAAAAAACACGAACGAAATTTATTCACTGACTTTGCCAATTGCCAGTGTGTGTCCTCTTTTAGAAATTGCGTGGTTGCCTCTGGGGTTGCTGGTTGGCAGGTTAGTTACTCGTATTATTAGGTGGTCCAGGTAGTTGGGGAATAAAGATGTAATTTCGTAACATTTTACATCCTCCACAGCAAATTTTGGTTGCCTTAGTTGTTGTGGTCTTAGTGAATTCCCTTTAGCACTTTTAAATAATGTTCTCTCATAATCCAAGCCAATCTTGAACATTAGATAAAGTAGGTCCGTACGACCTAGTCGGCTATTTAATCTACTAATGTTTGTTGCTTCAGGCAAAAAAAAATAATATTAAAATAAAAATTAATACGGTTTGCAATCAGATCGTCCAGATTTAAGTATTAATAATAGAATTTTTTGTGTTTAATAAAAATGCATTGAAATAGTTATGACTCACACCTTACGTGTATCCTCATTCATCATTGGACCTCTCGAGTGTATGGATTTAATATAATTTTTAAATTCACCCCTTGGGGCAAGTTTGCTTGCTCTATTGAATTGTGTGTTCACAAATAAAGTTTACCCAATTGTACGCTCATCTGTCACCTGTTGGTCTTGTGCTCCAATAACTTAATAATTAACAGATGTTAGTTGCATTCAAAAATCCTCTTCCAACCCCACACACATATCTATACCTACTCGTATTGCTATTTCCAAGGTGTCGTCGTCATTGTGTTCCCTCTAGAGGAGCTCATCGCAATGTTGTCCTTCCTTTCCCTATGCTCCATTTCCATAGAGGCCAATGACACTCTAGCTCTGGCTATAAAGCCAGACCTGATTCTGCTTGTATGAAAATCGTTCAAAAAAAAACTCACCTCCATCGCATCGTTCATCCCTTGGGATTGTTGGCATATAAACAAAGGAGGACCAACTCTTCGCACCATTTCCAAAGTATTTGCTAGCAATTGCCCGTGGGAATGTGAAAAACTAGCAAAGCTTTTTATACATATAGAATCACATCTGCGGCAAAACTTCGTAACAAAAATTTAACGCCAGCCACCTTTGGCAGCTTCGGGGGCATATTGTACCTATATATGCATATACCCGGTTCGCAGCTTCAGTCCTATTCAAGTGGAAACCTTTATCGCCTGATGTTCTGTTCAGGTGCGCTCATTGGAGCAACATGTATTTTTTTATACATATATTTATATACATTTTTTTTTATTGTTTATTCTCACAGCCCACACCCTGGCAGCAGTAAAATAAAGGACTTTGCATGACTTCCCAATAGCTCTAGCTGCCTTTGCCATTGCCAGGACCAGGACCAGAAGTTGTGAGTAGTAGCTAAAGGTGAGGCGGGCAAAAAACTGAAAGGAGAAACTTTTCAATTGAATGACCACGAAAGATAATGGTTTTCTTCCCATTTCCGGCTGGAAGTATTTTAATTAAATTTAATACCCCCTGCTATCCTTCCTTGCTCGCTGTGCTCAACACTCTCGCCATCCCATTGTTTTTGCAACCTTTCATATCTCCTTTAATTTATATATAGGTGTAGATATCAACATACACACCCTACTACTTTTTATTGAAGTTTCCTTAAATGAGATCCTGGAAATCTCACTCCGAATCCTGGATACGCATTTTTCAAAAGTCCACATATCGTTCTGGATGAGAGCACATGTCTAATTACAAGCAGCAAAAAGATAGTAAGAAACCAGAAGTTAGCTAGATACATCAAAAGAAAATAAAAAAAAAAAAATTAACAAAAGTGTGAAGTCAAAAGACAGGTCGTAAAATAAAGGAAAAAATACCTTCGTGTATAGCTAAATGAGGAATTTTTGGCAGCTAGAGAGCAAAATTTTATCGTTTGAGAAATTTGCTTTTAGAAACACTAACTGCGCTCTTATCGCATACGGAAAAGAACGTTTAAGGAGATTCCTTACTTTGTCCTGTCAGGATTTGAAACAATAATCTGTTTTTTTTTTTTGTTGTTGTTATTTTATTAGTCAGCCTTCCTTTGTGTTATCCAGACTGACTTGGCACTGTTGTTTCTAAAGAGTTGGCAATTGGCATGCCAAACAATAAAACTCTTACTTTTTATGCCTCTTCAACTTTGTGTATAGAAAAAGGAACACAAAAGTTAGTGGTCTTTTAGGTTGTGGTGAAGAGAATGTGTTTGAAGTCCTTAAGTAATTATATGCACAATTGGGTTGTACAAACTTGCTGAACGTACAAAAATCTCGTATGGCATAATACCAAAAAAAGGAATTCCTCAACCAAGTATCTTTCAATAAGCACAAAACATACACAAATTTTACTAAGAAATGGACATTTTGGAGGCTTGAATCTCGAATATCTTAGAAATCTACTGTTTTTGGTATTGGACACGAGAGTTTATATACTAAAAAATAGTACTTAGCCACTTGGGAATTTGATATTTACCCTTTCGATATTTTGTGCCATCAAGATTTAGGCATTTTGGATTTTTATTTGCATTTTCGGGATTTTTATATTCAGGATATCGTACCCAACCCATAATAACGAGTAACCATTTTAAAGGCTTTTAAGGACCAGGGCTGCCATGTCTTGAACAAGTTCAATAGCCCAATTTAGATATTTTTGCACCCCAAAATCAGAGCCGAAAAAGTAGACCAAATAGTAGCCCAATACCAAAAAAAAATTTTTACATCTGGGTCGAATTGCCGTTTTAGTGACCGAGTGAGTGCAATTAGTGATAGAATGAAAAATAATCACTTCAAATTTTGGTAAACTTGATTGCTCGAAACGTGACCGATAATTTCAAAGTCACATTATAATGAGTGTCAAGTTAGCAAAGCAACTTTGACGAATCGAAAAATGAGTAGGTGGATAATTTGCGGTTAATTAGTCGTTAATTAGTTGTGACAATTTAGAATTTGTCATTCAATGTTTTCTATGTTTTTTTGGGTGCTTTGTTAACTTGATTTCTAGTCAAAAATTAATAAAAACTTCTAATATACCTGATGTTTGATGGCTTAATAATTTGAAGTTCAGTAGTTGAAAATTAGTTGTGACAAATTTAATTTGACCGTGCAATGTTTTCTATGTTTTTTTGGGTGCTTTCCTACCTTAATTTCAAGTTAACGATCTCACGGATCGAAAAATGGATAGGTGCATAATTTGTCATTAATTAGTTGTTAATTAGTTATGACAATTTAGAATTTGTCGATCAATGCTTTCTATGTTTTTTTTTTTGAAAACTGGTAAAATCTTCTAAAATTTATTATTTCAGGACTTAATAATTTGCCATTAAATGTTAATTAAGTGTGACAAAATAAATATTCTGGTGCGGTGTTTTCTATGTTTTTATTGTATTTTTCTAAATTCATATGAAATCAGCAAAGAGGTCCAGAAAAGTTCCTACAACCTATTCCATTGAATTATTTTAGTTTCTATTAATTTATCTTTAATTGGTCATTGCTTACATGTGACAATTTAATCATATTCGTTCAATGTCTTCTATTTTGTTTGTTTTAGTTTCATTTCATATGAAAGAACATTCAAACAGGCTTTAAAATTGATAACATTTAACCGTTTATTACGATTTCATTGGATCAGATGAGGGTTTGTTGAAAAGTACATAGAAAACATCGCACGTGAAAATTTATTTTGTCATAACTAATTAACGAATAACTAAAGAAAATTATTAAGTGATGGAGTGTTTTTCTAGATGATTTTACTACTTCTCAAAAAAAACATAGAAAACATAGGACGACAAATTCATAATGGTAAAAATTTATTTACGACAGAATAATCATGAATTATTAAGCCATTAATCATTCGGTGTAAACAGTTTTTACCACTTTTTGAGGAATTGTTATGCTAACTTCATGTGAAGTTAACAAAGAGTGCAAATAACGTAGAAAACATTGCACTACAAATTCTTCATTGTCACAACTAATTAAAGACAAATCATTAAGCAATAATCCATTCGGTATTAGCAGTTTTTACCCATTTTTTAGGTGATACTAAAGCAATTTTTCAAGATTTTTCAAGTTAGCAAAGCACCCAGAAATACATAGAAAACATTGAACGACAAATTCAAAATTGTCACAACTAATTAACGATTAATTAATGGCAAATTATCCACCCACCCATTTTTTGATTTGTCAAAGTTGCTTTGCTAACTTGACACTCATGGAAAACAAATAATCCAAAAACACATTAAAAAACATCGCATAATAATTTGATTTTTCCACAACTAAGTAACGATTTAATTAATGGCAAATTATTAAGTACTAAAATATTAAATTGTAGAAGATTTTACCACTTTTCAAAAAAAAAACATAGAAAACATAGAATGACAAATTCGAAATTGAAGCATCTAATTAATGACGAATTATGCACCTTTTCATATTTCAATCTGTGAGAGCACCCAAAAAAAAACATAAAACATTCCACCATCAAATTTGTCACAACTAATTAACAACTTATTAACCGCTAATTATTGAGCCATCAAACATCAGGTATAAAAAGTTTTAACTGATTTTCGACAGGGTGCTTTGCTAACTTGATATCAAGTTAGCAAAGCACTCGAAAAAAACATAGAAACATTGAACGACAAATTCAAAATTGTCACAACTAAATAACGACCAATTAATGGCAAATTATCCACCTACTCATTATCAGCCACGTATTACTCGATAACTGATGCGGTAATTCGGGCCTTGCTTTCACCTTCACACCCATTGGAAAGAATTAGACCCAAGGAATCATCGTGTAAAAGGAGACTATTCAGTGAATAAAAAGTGATGCCAAATTCTGAAATACTTAAAAAGTTTGTTTAGGGGAAGAAAAGTATTTTATTTATTATATGTATATTAATACGAAAAAAATATCGCCAACATTAGATTTGGGCTATTTAGCCCAATTATGATTGGGTTGTCATACTGAAATTTGTGTCGGTTATTTCGGAAAAAGATTGCCTAATTAACGATAAATAGTCCAATCTGAAAAGCCTGGCTAGGACCGCATTTGCGATTTCAATCGCACACCTATTCAGTAACCAGAAATAGAGCACATGAATTAAAATGAGGTTGAACTCACATACTACCGAGAAATCGTGACGATTTAAAGTCAAAAATTTATTTAATTTTTTGGCGATGCGAATGAGGAAAGTTAAAATGAAAAATACGCAGTTTGTGTAGAATATAAATTATGTCGAATCAATACATTTCTAGGGAAGAGAAGAAAGGAAGATGCTGTATGTATAAAAACTGATTTGGTTAAGACACAACCGGAAAAAAAGTTTAAAAAGCCATTCAAAAGACGAAAAAACACTAATACAAAATTAAGAGAACTAATTTTTTAAAAATATTTGCTTTTGTGTTTTTTGAAGAGATTTTTGTGAAATATGGTCGTATTGAGATGAAACAGAAAAAAATTTTCAGCTTCATCCTTCATGTGTCTTGTTTGAGGTCTTTTGTTAATATTTCTACAGGCAAGACAAACATTTTTTTATTTTTTCAAGGGTGTCATTTTCTTGAATTTTTTTCAAGGACAGTTTTGAAAACTTGAATATGTATTCTGAAAAACCTTTTAAATAATTGATGGGATAATTTGGTTTACTTTACAAAATAAAAACAAAAAAAGGGCTTATGTGATGATCTTTTAGTTACAGCCCCATTATTGAAAATTTGTTAAACTAGTTTTACGTAAAACTAGTTTTGTTCGAGTTCGAGTTTTATAAAAATTAATCAAAGTTGGTTTAAATAAAAAATCGGTATTTTTACATTTCTGTACTTAAAACTAGCTACTTAAGGTTTTGAAACGAGTTTCAGGTTTTGACTAAATAAAACCAGTTTTACAGAAGTAGCTGTTCAAATGTAACATATTTTTCCAACAAACCATTAATAATCATTGGAAAAATCTTTTAAATTTTGGCTCCAAAATCCAAATTACGAATATGTCAACCAAGCTGCAGAAACGCTTTCACAAGGTGAATCGCCTGGCACCAAAGTATAAGTCCAAATAAAGTGGACTTACTCGCGACTTCATTTCCTAGTCAAATGCAGTTTTTCCCCTTCATCTTCTTAAAGGCATCCAGCGAAACAAAAAGTTTTGTAAGCCATGGTAGGGAATTCATCCGAAAAACTTACCAGCAACATCATTCGAAAGTGCTGTGTTGGTAGCGAGGTTAGTAGAAAAGAGACAAATACCATCTGATCGACAGGCAGAGAGCGAACGTGTCGTGCTGAGCCGAACTAAAGCGATGGAAATTCGACACACAAATGCTCGATTCCCAAGCAAAATTTTCTTAAAAATAGTTGTTAGGTACATTTAAACTTGAATATGTATGTAATAAGCTACATACATACACATTATTATGTAATGTAAATTTTTCTATTGCATTATAAGGTGGTGCACGTACAAGCTAGAGCGAGTACGTTGGATTAAGACAAGAAATAACTCGTATAGGAGGGGGTAGTCTATTTCCCCCCGTTTAGGCAGGTGGGGCGATTTTCTAAAAAATTGACTTAAACAGAAAAAAAATATTTAAAAACAACGGTACAATATACAATACCATGCTATACCTTTTAGAAAGCCAGAAATCTCTTCTCTGATTTTCAATTTAAATTAAGTTGTGATAGTGAACAGTTTTTGAAAAATTAATTTTCAAAATCGAAATTTTGAAAAAAAAAAAAATTTTTAAAAAACTCAAATTAATTTTTTTCAAAATTTTATGTAGTGAAGTATAATTTTTATTTTCAAAATTCAATGCTCTTATTAATTTTTAATAAAAAAAAAGAAAACTAGATGTTAAAATGTATCTTGGTTTTTGAGAAATAAAAAAGAAATGAAAAGTACTTTTTTCAAGGAAAACACTTTTTTTGGTTTTCCCAATTTTGATCTGCTCAGGTCAAAGGTCAAAAGTCTCCCCAATAGGAGATGTCCCCACTATTCACTTTTTGCAAGACTTCACAACCATTTGCGGGAACATGGAGTACTGGAGACTCGAAGGACAGGAATGTCATCTTGTGTATCAACAGACATAGAGGAACGGATTTTGGATTTGGTACGACGTAATCCCACCTTTAGCACCAGAAGAATAGCAACTATGCTTGGATTGCCCCAAAGCAGGGTTTGGGCAGTGATTCATACCGATGACCTTCACTCATGTCACTTTACCCCAGTGCAAGAGTTGACATTAAATGATTAAATTTTGAGGACTGAATTCTGTAGAACGCTTTTACTGAGGGAAGAAACAGAACACAACTACTTTAAAAGGAAAGTTTGGAGAGATACAGCGCAGTTTACCAGAGATGGAGTTACCAATTTCCACAATTTGCATTACTGGAGTCACAACAATCCACATGTTAAAAAACGAAATAAATCGCACCACCGCCTCAGCTGCAATGTGTGGCTTGGCATTGTGGGACGAACGGTAATTGGACCACGTTTTTTGAATACGGTTTTAAATGGAGAATCCTATCTGCAATTAATAGGAACCCTTTTGTCAGATTCACTTCAAGATGTCCCTTTGGCTATAATAGACAATTTAATGTACCAACAGGATGGAGCTCCAGCACACTTTAACCTGGCTGTGAGAAACTGGCTGAATAATCATTTCAGCGACCGATGGATAGGAAAGGGAGGTCCCACTGAATGGCCACCAAGATCACCAGATTTAACTCCTTTGGACTTTTACGCTTCGGGTTTCAGGAAGAACTATGTATCTATTATTTTATTACTTGCTTGTATTACTTGGTAATAAAACTAATGGTATCTATGCGAATATAGAAAAAAAAGGATTTTTCTTGAAAAAATTACTTTTTTTTTTATGCCTCAAAAACTAAGATACATTACATAAAATTTTGAAAAAAATTAATTTGAAAGTTTTTTTTATATTTTTTTTTGTCAAAATGAAAAAAAATAATTTTGAAAGTTTTTTTCATTTTTTTTTTTCAAAATTTCGAGTTTGAAAATAAATTTTTCAAAAACTGTTCACTAACACAATTTAATTTAAAATTAAAATCAAAGAAAAACCGTTGTTTTTGAATATTTTTTTCTGTTTTAAGTCAATTTTTAAGAAAAACGGAGGGAAATAGACCCCCCCTTCCATAAAATTTTTTTCTTGTCGTAAAACTCAGCGCATCAAAGACCATCAGAAAAGTATATCCTGGTTCATGTTAGAGGCAAAAATTCAAATTTTTCACATAAAGTACTTACATAGTGCTTTCAAGTAGATTTTTAAAAACTGTAAAAAACGTCAATTTTCAAATACGTTTGATTCCAAATGGATTGTCGCCAAAAAAAAACCTTAAACAGAGATTCATTGGAAATTCTATATACTTTCAATGATATTTTGATGTAAAATCCTATGCCTAGAAATTTATGAAATCGATCTCATGCAATCAATCGTTTTCTCCTCTTTTTGAATTTCAAAACGATTTGTGTGTCATAGGAGCTTTCAATTAAGGATTGATCTCATCACTGTGAGATCGAACTCACCACGTGAGATCTAACTCAGTCAGTTAATTTTTTTTTTGCATACCATGTTAGGGGCCAGTTATAGCGATCAGGAAACCGCATCAGGAACTCATCTTTTTGCATATGACCCAATGTATGTTTGCCAGTACCGAGGAGGTGTATACAGAGGCAAATGGATCTATTTTTAGCGACGAAAAAAAAACTAAGCTAACTAACAAGCCAATATAATATTTTGTCACGCGGAAAAAATGCAGGTAGTCTGATATTAATAAAGTTTTTATTAATAAAACACACGAATACATTTTTTTTTATCACCTGTGCGGTTAAAATATAAACTAACTTATTATAAAGTATATATATACAGAGCATGGAAAGTGTACTTAAGAACTCTTTCACCAGTAGACCACAACTCCTACATAACCCTTTTTGAAGAATTTAAAACTCTTTCAAAAAATCTATACACTAACCACGTAAACGAAATAGGTAGTTAACTAAAAGTTGACCCAAAGGCATATTGGAGGTTTGTTAATTCTAAAAAAACTCAGATGGTTATCCAACGAACTTCGTGTATGAAAATTGTTCGTTGCTGGAAGCCATTGATATCTGTAACGCTTTTGCAAAAAATTTTCGTAATTTTTTTGTTGACAAGCCCTTAGATGTTGACGAAGATTATCTTAAAAACTTACATACCTATGCCCAAACTAACGGGTGATTTTTTAGCTGGTTTGGTTTTGGCAACAGTGGTTTTGACAACTGACGTGTGTTTAGTACCTTGTGTCACTGTCAAACAGCTTCAGTTTGGTTTGCAATTTAACCATGGATCGTCTTACAAATGAACAACGCTTGCAAATTATTGAATTTTACTATCAAAATTCGTGCTCGGTTCGAAATGTTCATCGCGCGCTGCTTCCATTTTATGGTCGGCATTCTCGACCTTCTGAGCAGTCTATTCGGAAGATTGTGACCAAATTTCGCACCAAATTTACTTTGTTGGACATTAAACCACCAACACGTTTACGTACTGTGCGTAGTGAAGAAAATATTGCGGCCGTATCAGCTAGTGTGACAGAAGACCGCGAAATGTCGATTCGGCGCCGTTCCCAGCAGTTAGGCCTTTGTTACAGCACTACGTGGAAAATTTTGCGGAAGGATTTGGGCGTAAAGCCTTTTAAGATACAGCTGGTGGAGGAACTAAAGCCAGCCGACCTACCACAACGCCGAATTTTTGGTGAATGGGCTCTTGGAAAGCTGGCCGAGGATCCGCTTTTTTATCGAAAAATTGTGTTCAGCGATGAGGCTCATTTTTGGTTGAATGGGTACGTAAATAAGCATAATTGCCGCATTTGGAGTGAAGATCAGCCAGAAGCATTGCAACAGCTACCAATGCATCCCGAAAAAGCCACTGTTTGGTGCGGTTTATGGGCCGGCGGCATTATTGGGCCATATTTCTTCAAAGATGATGCGAATCGCAGCGTTACTGTCAATGGTGAACGCTACCGAGCGATGATAACAAACTTTTTTTGCCCGAAATGGAAATGGAAGTTCTTGACTTGCATGATATGTGGTTTCAACAAGACGGTGCCACATGCCACACAGCACGCGAAACAATGGCGCAATTGCGAGGCGAGTTTGGTGAACAGTTAATTTCACGTTTCGGGCCGGTCAATTGGCCGCCTAGATCGTGCGATTTGACACCATTAGATTATTTTTAGTGGGGGTATGTCAAGGCTAATGTCTATAGGACAAGCCCGCTTCGATTGACGCACTGGAAGCCAACATCCATGCATTCATTCGTGAGATACCGGCCGATATGTGTGAAAGAGTATGCCAAAATTGGACTCAGCGGATGGGCTACCTGAGACGCAGCCGCGGTCAACATTTGCATGAAATTATCTTTAAACATTAAATTGCAAGGTTTAAACTATCGATTCAAATAAATATTTCATTCATTTTTTCGAATTTTTTATGTTTTTTTTTTTTTTAAAGTTCTAAACCCCTTAAAAAATCACCCGTTATAACACAAAAAGAATTCTGAGGACATAACCAGAACAGGTTGCGTATGTAGTATGTTGACAGAACTTATTGGGTCACCCAGGTATGGGAATTGATTGTAAGGATAAAGTTTTATCATCCCGAAATAAACCAAAGTTAAAATCTCACCCATTAAAGTTTAATTCAGCCAAAGTTAAGTAATATGTATTGCATTTAAAAACTTACGATAGGATTTAAAATCAACTTAGAATTAAAACCAGTGAAGTTCACAATGTTAAGCTAATTTTGAAAAAAAAGGATCCCCATTAATTTGTTAAATTATTCAAAGCACACTTTGATTTGGGTTAAATTTCACACTAGGAAAAAACTAGAATAAAAAATAAAATCACCAACAATACGAGTAAATAAGATATGTTTAGTAGTTGATCAACTACGGCTTTTGAATCAAATCGAATAAAATGGGTTTTCCGAGGAAGTAAAAACTTACTACTTCAAGCTAAGTTTGATAAAAAACGTCATATTGTGTTTTTGTCGTGCAAATTATGATCTGAAGTTCGCGACGCAATTTGGAAAAAAATGCAAAAATTAGTTTTTTTGGGAGTTTTTCACTCATGAATCGAAAACTATAATTTTTTCGTAAATTTCATCAAGGTACAAATAATATATACACAACTTCCAACAAATCTTTTTTTTCTGTGACTATACCCATTTGGACTCAAGCGCTTATTGAAAATTGACGTATTCTTATTGTTTTCGAAAATCGACTCCAAGGCACTTCATGAAAACTTTATGTGAAAAAATTGAATTTTTGTCTGTAACATGACCAAAATACACTTTTCTAATGGTGAGCTTGAATTTGGTCCTCAAATTGCTGAAGCATGTAACGTTTTTGAGATATTCACAACTAAAGATATTAAAAAATATGTTTTTTATGCAATTTTGGGGTTATAGTTTTTGTCGAAGTAATTTTTTTCGAAAAAATTTTTAATTCTAAAGTATTAACATTTTACTTTAAAATTCTTTTTGAATTTTTCACATACCGTCATTCAACTTCGAGAAATCGTGAGCCTTTATCTTAGACTACGAAATTTGAAAAATCCAGTCAATTTGAATTTTTGTAGCAATTTGTGAAAATTTTTGCAAAATTTTGGGTCAAGAAATTTTAGTCGCAAGGCTCAGATTCAGATTCAGCACCCCCAAAAAAGAGGGGCAAAAACAAAAATACTATAATTTGACTTTATAATAAACTATCCAATTTTTGGGTATTTTAAGAAGGATCATATGCTCTTAAATCTCTTTTTTATATGGCCTTTTATAGGTCGACCCTGTGTTGCAATTTTATTTACTTAACGCGAATTTAATTAATAAAACTATACATAATTTAGCGGAACTTAAAAACCGCGACTTCGGATAACGAAAACGAGATAATTAAAATGGACAAAGACCGGTGTATGCGTCGCGATGGGTAAATTTCGAGAATGAAACAATAGAGAAAATGAAATGACAATCTGTCAGAATGGGTCGCGTTCAATAAAAAAAATGCAACAAAAAATAAACGATGGAAGTACAGGGGCGTACCTTAATGGGCGCCAGGAAGTTTTTTTTTTTTTATGGTGAAACTTACCAAAACCTGAAACATTGTAATTCTTTTCCTAAATTAAATCACAGCACAAGATTTGATTTTCAAAAGGAATTTCAAATATTTTATTAACGAAACCTTTATAGATATAGGTAAAAAACCCTAAATTTTTTCAAACACAATTTTTAACAAAAGTTAATATTGGCAAAAGGTCAATGCAAAAAGAAGATAAGAGAAACAATTTTAATTTTAAATCAAAGCAATAATTGTGTCACAAAACGCAAAATGAAGATAGATGATTTTGGGAAAGATTCCCGAACAAAGCAAAAAAAAAGAAATGGGGTTTTAAAAGTCCCGTACTTCCGGGTAACAATAAGACAAAACAAAGGCCTAGCGGAATAATAATTTTGCCCAATCTGGCAAGCGAAAAACAACGAATTTAACTAAGAAAGTTTTCAAAAGAATACTTAGCTTTTTATGTGCTCCAAACGAAATCGAATTTTCCCTGAATTCACTGGCCCACCTGGACCTGACTCCTGAAGTCACTACGTTCGAAGAAATTTAACTCCTTACAACATTATTCAGAATTTCCCTAACTGGAAATTCGTAACTACTTTTTTTAAGAAAATCTCACAAGTTTAGAAATTAAGATCAAGTAAACGCTATTTGATTCGGATTTGATTTTTCTTTTTTAAACTTTTCTAAAACGATCTGCCTTCCACAGAATCTAACCAAAAAGTGCCATAATGGTGGCTTTTTGCATTCACTTTCGCACTCTCCAACTGTCGACCTCTCTTTCGCATCCGTTCACTATGGCAGTATTCAGTCACGAGTTGTATGCAAGGGCTTCGCCTACTGGCTGGAAGCCTGCCCCGTTGTTGAACCCAAACCACTCTCTCATTTTAAGTATATCAAGTGAAAGGTATCATTCACAATGGGGAGTAGCTCAATGAACGCATCCAGACCACCTCCGACTTATTATACCACACAAAAAGTAAAAGAAAAATCAAATTTACACGATCAAAATCCCCACCCCAAACCGAACCAGACTAACACCGAGACAAATTTCTTTGACGAATGCACTTCCACCATTTACGAATCTTAAATGGTGAGGAAGAATTCGATTTCTTCCGCGAAGTTAACATTTCCCTAACACCGTAGACCTTCATGCAGATTTGGGGAATTAGGGAATCACCTAACAAAATCATCTTTCTCTACCTACAACAACACGCTAAGTTGGGCCTTCGGCCATTCTTGCCAGTATTGATATATCTGTCAGTGTAGACATGTCTGTCACGTGTCACGTCTGTCACACATTTCGTTGGACAATGGACAACCTGTCACATGTCATCGTTGGACAATGGACCATCTGTCGCATGTCATCGTTGTTGTGGACCACCTGTCACACATATATCGTTTGGCAAGGACCATCTATCACATGCCTTAGGGAAAACTGGACCTTCTATCTCACTTGGTGTTTGGTGATTTTCACGGACCACCTGTCACACGATTATTCTTCGCATACCTGTTGGAGTTGTTTTTTCCAAGATGCTTTAGGAGAAATCCCCTGGCTGATGGTTCACACTGAACTCTGCTAGGATTTTGGAGCCGCAACAAGAAAAGGATAGGGCTAGCGTAAAAAATAAAGAAATGGGTAGGTAATATTTGTTGTGGTAAAATTTACCGCGACACCTGGAGTACTATTGCGTGGTTTGAAATCCTTGCTATAATAATCATTCATTTAACAGTCCTTTTTTCAATAAAGGAGTTAGCTAGAAAGATGCAGTTGGGCTCCAAATATGCAGTTAAGTTTGCATTTCAAGAAAATTTAAGGTCAAAATTTTGAAGTACTTATTTGAATAAAAAAATGGAAAAAAAAATTATTTTTCACTGAAAACTTCACTGTGAAGTTAGCAGTACGTTTCCTTTCTAGCAAGGTAGGCAAGTAGGTAGGTAGAGTAAGATAGGGAATTGAAGTCATGTCCAAAATTTGCAGGTTTCTACGTACTTCTAGAAAAAACTCTGTTCAATTTTTGAAATCTAAGGGACAATCGGCAAAAATTTATGGAAAATGGTCTAGGAACCAATAACAATGAGACGTATGTCTTTGGAAACGTATTTGCATGTACTACAATAGTCATTATGGCAGCTTATTTCAAATCACGGTATAAAAAAAATAATTCGCTAAACAAGATTTTGTTTATGCATTTCAGTATAAAAAAACAATGAAATCTGGTCTAAGAAATACCAATGAGATGTATATCGTTGGAAAGGTATTTTTAAAAACAATAGTATTGACTACAACAATTGACCTAAAATCACTTTGTGAACAAATTTATTCGCTTTTTTGTTGAATTTTTGTTGAAAAAAAATTAACGTGACGTGGGTAATAATAAGCGAATAACTTTTTTCACACAGTGATTTGAAATGATCCCCTATATTAATTATTGTAGTACATAAAAATACCTTTCCAGTTTGCTATTGTGTGGTAAACCGTTTTGTCCTATTCTCCTTTGATAAAAAGTCGAAAAATCCATTTAGCATTGTTAACTTCACTGTAAAGTTAACAGTATCAAATTGATTTTTCCATTTTTTTTTTCAAATTTAAACTTCAAAATTTGAACTGATTTTTTTCTCGAAGTACGTTAAAAACTGCAAATTTGGGAAAAAACTGCATTTCATCATTTGCTGAAAAAACTACATGTACTACTAACTTCACTGTGAATTTACTTACTTACTTTACTTAAGATGGCGCTCACAGTCCAGGATGGACTACAGCCTCAACCAACATGGCCCTCCAGCCATGTACGCACTCCAAGTTGGTTGAGGTCACTATCCACTTGGGGTCTTCCTCTACTGCGCAGACCATTAGGGGTGGATTTGAAGACTCGTCGGGCTGATGGTAGGTGCCCATACGCTCCACGTGCCCCAGCCATCTCAGCCACCGTATTTTCAGCTTTTTGACCAGGTCGATGTCGCTGTAAAGCCTGTAGAGCTCATTATTGAATCTTCTCCCTCATACTCCATCGATACAGACTGGGCCGAATATCATCCGAAGAATTTTCCTTTTAAAGCACCCAAACAGATTCTCATCCGTTTTTGACAGAGTCCATGCTTCTGCCCCATACAGCAGGGCCGGGATGATAAAGGTCTTATATAAAGTCTCCTTGGTTCCTTGAGAGAGGGCTCTACTACTCAAATGCCTGCTTAGCCCGAAGAAACAGCGATTGGCCAGAGTAATTCTTCATCTGATTTCTGCACTGATGTCATTTTGTGATGTAATAGTGGAGCCCAGGTAGACAAAGTCCTTGACAACTTCGAAGTTGTACCTATCCATCGTGACGTTTTGCCCAAGTCGACGATTTTGAGGTTCCTTTTCCGATTATAGCATATACTTCGTCTTGTCCTCATTAACAGCCAAGCCCATTTTCGCCGCCTACGATTCAATAATTGCAAACGCGCCGGTAACAACTCGCTTCGTTCTTCCCATGATGTCAATATCATCTGCATAAACAAGTAGCTGAACGGAGTTTTGAAAAATTGTACCTCTGTTGTTGACTTGCGAGTTGCGTACGATGTTCAAGTACGATGTTAAAGAGGTTGCATGATAGTGCATCGCCCTGCCTCAAACCTTTCTCGACATTAAAGGGGTCGGTGGTGTTCTTACCGACTTTGACGGAGCAGCGAGATTTCTCCATCGTCATCCTGCATAGGCGTACGAGTTTAGCAGGGATGCCGAGATGCGACATGGCTCTGTACAGCTCGTCTCTGTTTACGCTATCATACGCGACTTTATAATCGATATAGAGATGGTGTGTATCGACTGGAAACTCCTTGGTTTTTTCCAAAATCTGCCGTAGTGTGAACATTTGATCGATGGTTGAATTGCCGGGCCTAAAACCACACTGATAGGGGCCGATCAGATCGTTGACAAATGGTTTTAAGCGATCACACAGTAAAGATGACAGAATTTTGTATGCGACGTTGAGAAGAATTATACCACTGTAGTTGGAACAATTCAGAGCATCCCCTTCCTTGTGGATGGGGCACACTATACCGAGGTTCCATTCATCGGGCATATGAGTACTTTCTTCCGACCAAATTTTGAAGATAAGTTGGTGTATACTCCCTACCAAGTCGTCTCCCCATGCTTTGAATAGCTCGGCTGACAGGCCATCTGCACCAGCAGCCTTGAACGCCTTAAGCTTAGCTATCGCTAACTGCACTTCATTTAGGTTGGGTGGACGGAAATGTTGACCATCGTCGTCCAGGTTGAATGGATTATTCTGCCTCGCAGCGGAATTTGGGCTATCATCGCCATTTAGCAGTCTAGAAAAGTGTTGTTTCTATATCCTCAGAACCGACTGTGTGTCTACCAGCATATTCCCACTCTCGTCTCGGCAGGCTTCCGTTCTAGCCTTGTAACCCTGGGTAGATTGCCTCATCCTTCGGTAGAACTTTCGAACGTCCCTCCTGCCGCTATAGTCCACAATAGACTCGACCGCCCGCTTCGCATACTCTCTCTTTTTCCTCCTGAGAAGTCAGCGTTCCTCCTTTTGTTTTTGAGCTCACGGGCTGCTCTCTCAGCAGCCCTGGTTCTAGTTTGCAGTATTGACTGGTAAGCCTCGTTCTTAGCTGCATGCGCCAGTCGACATTCTCCATCGAACCAGGGGTTTCGTTGTGGTGGCCTAGTGAAACCCAGCACATCAGTGGTGGCACTACTGATGGCTTGTTGACAGTGCTTCCACTGGTCATTTGCAGTTTGTGCTGGTGGCGGAGCTGCTGAAAGGTTACGGGAGACTTGGTTCGCAAAGGTCCTAGCGATCTCTTGCGATTTTAACTTCGCAACATCAAATCTTTTCACAGCATTCGTTCGGTGTTGTGGCGTCATATATATCCGCATATGTACTTGGGCTAGAACCAAGTAATGGTCAGAATCAATGTTGGCCTCTCGGAACGTTCGGACATCCAGGACACTGGTAGCAGGTCTGGTGTCTATCGCAATATGATCAATCTCGTTGACGGTTCGTCCCTTGACCTCCAGGTCGCTTTGTGTATATTGAGGTATGGGAATCGAGTGCTAGCTATGATGGCATTCCGCCCCACCGCAAAGACAATCAGCCTGAGTCCGCCGGAAGTGTTGTCGTGTGTCCTCCGACTATCGAACCAAAGATTCCCTCTTTTCCGATTTTGGTGTTGAAGTCGCAAAGAATGATCTTGAAGTCGTACTTTGGGCACCTATTATACGTACTCTCGAGGAGATCGTAGAAGTCTTCCTTTGTTGAGTCATCTTTGTCTTCCGTTGGGGCGTGGGCACAGAACAAAGTTATGTTTTTGAATTTAACTTTGATGCGGATTGTGACCAGACACTCGCTTACATTTCTGAGGCCCAAGTTCTTTCCTAAGTCTTCCCTTTATCACAAAACCACAACCAAAGAGCCGCTGACCCTGCTCCTTGCAGCACTCGCCGAAGTAGATGCCACACGACTTCATCCTTCGTATGCCCTCTCCATCCCATCGCACTTCCTGGATGGCTGTTATATCAGCCTGTATTCTACCCAGGTTCTCCACTAATTGTTCGGCTGCACGTGGTCTGCTTAAGGTCCAGATATTTCACGTGCAGATCCGAAATTCATTGTCCTTGTTTCGTTTGCTGGGGTCGTCAACATTAAGATCATCCATATCCGAGGCTTGTTGTTGTTTCGGAACCGTTGTTGTTTTCCGTGGTAGGGAAGTTACCCCGACGCACAACCCCCGACCTGGAGGACCAAACCCTTAATATAACTCCAAGGGTGGGGAGCCGATAAACCGCTCCTTATAGCCCTGAGCTACGAATATCTTGTAGTAGTCCATACAGGTGATTCCATCTGGGATAAAGGAGAAGTGCCTTAGTGGGAACACTCCTCCCCCCCTCTCTCGTTTGGTGCTGCCTAAAACCGTCCACAGGGATTGGAACCCCATCTTCAGTTAAAGGTACTAGGCAGAGGCACCCGATGTTCACCACGGGGATGTAAGAGTAGGAGTTGATTGACAGAGGTTCGCTTTGCAAAAAAGCTTGTGGCTCTTGAATGGACCGTGCCTACCCTTTGAAAATCTCACTGAAGTTAATGGTACAAAATTCATTTTTCGATTTTTTTTTTTGTAAAACTGAGGTTTTCCTTGAAGTTCATAAAAAACTGCCAATTCGGAGCCTTAATATCAAATTCTATCTAGCTCCGTTACTGAGAAAAGGACTATTCTGTTCTGTGAAAAATTAATTTTATCGATTTTTGTTCAAATAAGGACTTCAAATTTTGGACCGTAATTTTTTTTTTAAATGCAAATTAAACTATAAATTTGGAGCTTAACTGCAATTTTTAGCTTGTTCCAGTATTAAGAAAAGGGCTATTCTGCTTACTTTACAATTTAGGAAATTCAAAATTCAAAAACTTGTTGCAGGTTGTTCTAGGGATTGTTCCAAGGATTATTTCAAAAATATTTAAAATTTTTGATTTGAAGACTCGCTCCTCTTTCTCTTTTACAATCGACCATCGTGTGTTCTATTGTTGTGAAAAAAAGTAAATTTAAAGAATTTTGAATTTTGAATTTCCTAAAAGGGGGGCAGAGCAAGGATAATTAGTATTTTTTCATTTAAAGTATTTTTTCGGGTTAAAATCTACAATTTTGAATATTTTTGAATGAATCCTTTGAACAATTGGATTTAGGCAATTTTGCACTTGGAACAAGTTTTGGATTTTTGAATTTTTTAAAAGGGGAGCCAATAGTGGCTTTTAAAAATTCAAAAACTTGAAGATGTTTTCTTAAAGCTCGGCCTTAGGCAGTTTTAGCTAATGTAAGGACACCATATTTCCTCAAAATATGTATATGTTATTAAGTATTGAAAATAAAAATCGAAAAAAAAGTTTGAAAGGCTATATCTTTTTAAATATTAATTCTACAACTTTAATTTCTTGAAACAATGCTTAGAACACTTTTTAAGATCAAACTAAATTTTAAAAGTGGGAATTTCAAAAAGAGGGGGGCCACAATTTTTTCGAATTTTGCCCATAACTTTTGAAATTTTGAACATAGAGGTCCAAAAATTTGGAACAATGTTCAGAACAACTAGAACAATCTTGAACAATTTTCGAAATTTCGATTTTTGAAAAAAGGGGGCTAGGTCAAAAACGGGTTTTTGGGTCTAAAACCCCCATTTTTGAATATTTTTCAAAAAAAAATTGGAGCAATCCGGTACAAACCGGGAACAATCTGGAACAACTTTCAAAAATAATAAATTCAAAAAAAGGGGGGCTAACTTCACACACATCAAATTCAGAGCTTTATTTCAAATTTATAGCTAGCCCGGTTTCTGAGAAAAGGACATGCACTTCCAACTTCACAGTGAAGTTAGCATAACAGTGGGTTACATCCACTATTTGGGTGAACTGCAAAATCCGAAATAGAAATGCATAAAAAAATGCAAAAAAACTGAAAATTCCGCACCATAGTCCCATTGTGTCTAGCTCAAAGTTGTTCTCTTAACTTCCCATTCGTTGTAACTATGGTAGAAATGAACCTTTAATTTGTGGCATAAGAGAAACTAATGCTGTTATAAGATTGATATTTCTTTACACTTTTAACATTAACATTGTTATTATAATAATTTATTGTATGAACTTATGTTCTTTGTATTATATTTATTTATTATTAAATTTATAATTTATTCTAATTATTTATATATTTTAAAGTGATCTAAACGAGTTTGCCTCAAATTGATGAATATAGGCTAAATTAAAATAAAATAAACTAAAAAAGGAATCGTTACAAGTTTTTTCAATAACTTTTTGTTCTTCAATTACTTTCTACAAATTACATGTAATTATTAATTGAAAACACTCGATTAAAAATTACTTGTGATAGCAATAAGAAATTAATTATAGTAAATTACAAAAAGTAATAATTACTACCCAACTCTGGATGATATGTACCTATGTACATAACTCAATTATTCTTCAAAAATTATAAGTTTTAATTTGAGCTCAAGAAAAGTCTACTTACCTTCGATATGTATTTTTGAAACAAAGATTTACTTTAAAGTTTTCTGTTTTTTTTTTGTGAAAAACATTTGTTCCATTTTTTGGTAAGGAATCTCTCATAAAATATTTCAAATAAAACTTCATCGCTTGGAATAGAAATATGTTTAAATTATAAATTTCCAGATGAAATGCAAACACCCCAAAGTTGAAGCAAAGAGCATCCTTTTTAAATGTGTGTTCCTTTTTTGTGTATCCCAAATAATAATGTAACAGAAAATAACATCCATATAGTAGAGTCGAGTCGAGGAAGCATATTTATATTTTAGAGTATTTTATTTTTTGTTTTTAGGAAATCCTTTGAATTTTTTTTTTCTTATACCTAGATAGTTTATACTGGACAAAATAACTTTCATTGGTCGTTATGTATTTCCACTTTAATAAACTTCCTTATTTTAGTCTGGTATTAAGAGAAGAAAAAATATAGAACATAATGTGATCTATAATTTACTTTATCTAAACGTATTGTCATCCTGGAAGATTTCTCCGATTAATTTTCATGGACGATTAAATGTTTGAATAGGTTCTGATAGGGTTTTTGCTGTGGGAATTATTTGAGAATTAAGGGATAAGGCCAATATGGATCATATAGCAATTATAAGAGATGAAGATCTTTTTGTATGTTCAAGTTTGAATTTTAAGTAGGATGTTATCTTTACTCATATAAATTACAAATTTTTATTGACAAACTTGATTTTGTTGGAAAGGGATGAAGATTTTTTTATGGGTTTTTTGGTGTCCGTATTGAGAAAATAAAAAAAGAATATTGTAACATAATTGGGTCTACTTCTAGAAGGAAGAGAAACTTCTTCGGAAAGGGTGTTCTTAAAAGACTTAGGTGGGTAGGTAGGTACAAATGGTGGCACGGGCGTAACACTCACCCAGTACCCGATTAGTGCTGAATCGCGCCGTTTTGATACCATAACTCGTTTGACTTGATTCCTTCGGGGGTCTTCCAGATACTTGATTGAATGCGAGATTTCCAACTGGGTCTCCGTATGCCCACTCGGCATGACCGGAGGTTTACAGTCGAGATCAGCATACACCATTAGCCCAGAGTTCTTTGATTTGAATTAGAACGGATTTGGAATATGGCTTTAGTATATTTTGGGCTAGCACCAACTTCAAGAGGTGGGACTTAAGACACTCAGTCGATTGGATCGCATCTCGCCCAAACCCAGCTGCGATATGCCGAGCTCAGCAGATAGCAGAACGACTGGAGCGCGAAGGATCCAACCGATGATCGCTGTCATTGAGCATCATGAAACCCAGCAGAGGCCTGTATTCCGATTGCTCACGGTCTTGGGGTCTGGGGGGGGGGGGGATATGATACAGAAGCAACCGATTTTGTCTTAGATCCATTTCGTAGCGTTAAGAAAGGAAATCAAGTTTTTGATTTTCATTTCAGAAAGTTCGTTGAGGTCGTCAAAAAATGCCACTCCAAACGAATGTGCTAGGACAGGACATTTACGAAGAAAGCGAAGGACTGTTTCTTGCTGATCATTGCAGCTACGGCAGTGAGTATTGTAAGGAATACCCAGTCTCGCCGCATGTTCCCCTACTGGACAGTGTCCGGTACAGGTTGCCTGGGTCTACATAACAGATCAATTGTTCGGGATTCATTATAGGTGAGCCAGATCTTTCTGGATATTTTGCATTCGGTCAAGTTTTTCCACCGACGATTGTATTCACTAAGGAAGATTGACAATAAATTTCCCTTCACAACTCCCAGGGGAATGTATAAATGACGTGCCAAACATCGATATGACCTTGAATTTTTTTTTAATTCATTCAAAATTCATAAAAAAAAATATTTATGCTTGACCAATTAGCAAAAAAAGCTGACGTTTTATGACCGTGAAGTAGACTTTCAAATGCCATACTTCTTTTTTTTTTGTAAATGACCCAAAAGTTTCTCTTGTGACCTTGAAACGAATTTTGAAAATTCATAGAAAAAAAATATGGCTGAACAATTACTGAAAAAAGTTGACCTTTTATCACGATCTAGAGATCTTTCAGTTGATATATTTCTTTTGTAAACCTTCATAACTGAGGTGCCAAAAATCGAGCGTGACCTTGAGAGACTTTAAGCCCTTATAACTAGTTATCTAGGGCTGACAAATTTCTAGGACTATTTGACCTTTTCTGACCAATTACTCACCATATTAGATGGCATTCTCAAATATTAAATTTCCCATATATGAGGTTTTTTTTTCTCTGTAGGGGAGCGAAGCAATGCTTTATGCACCATAAGGAGGCCTTGTCGGCGTTGACCCACTGACTATCCCCGTGTGTCGGACTCGTTCAGGTATAAACATACCAACCAAAACTGCACCATAACCCGTTTGGTTTCTGGACATACCCCCCTCCCCTTGGAACCGCTCTTTGCATTACTTCAGGGGCTGCCATGTTTCCCTCGTTACGGGTTCAACTGTTTCCCGATAGTTTGTTTTTCCGGTGAGTAACTGGGTGACATAGTAGTAAAACATCCTAACACTTAAAGAGATCTCAGAACGCTCTAAGCAAGCTAACACTATGGTCAGATCAGTGCGGACTTGATGTTAACCCCTATAAAACAAAATTCCGCAAATTGACTCCCTTCTTTTAAAGGTGTTCCACTTGCATTCACAGACGAAACTTAATACTTTTAGATAAGAAGTTAAGCTGAAAAACTAACATACAAAAAAGAGTCGAAAAAGACTTTTCTCTCACAAAAAAGCCGTTGGAAGTAAATGGGGCCTCCAACCTTGAATTATTCATTGGCTATACATTTTGGTAATTAGACTAATTTTAACTTATGGCAGCATGACAGTAAGAGGAGTCCTTCAGTCGACTTCTTCCGCTGCATTAGACACTCTATCCATCTGACACCTCTCGATATTTTCAGCAACAAAATGGCCGCAAGCATAGCCATTCGCTTCAAAGCCTCTTCACAGTGGACTAATAATGAGATTGGCCACTCTACTATTCTGAATTCATTAGGATCACTTCTAGGTAACACTGACTACACAATCCCACTATTGAACTTCGACAAAAACTTTGAAGTTTCCATACCTTCCAGATCTACCTGGAAGGATGTCGAATTCTTAGAAGATCAACCGATTCACTTCAACACCGACACAAATCAAAGACCACAGATGGGGTTGATTGAAGCGATATGCAATGAGGCCTGGCATACTTTCAAACGATTTTTGCACAAGCTCTTTCCCATAGACGTTGGCTCCACTTAGGAGACTACTTTTATAATTATCCTAGTGACCAACTGCCAAAATTCAAACATTGATAGTCTCGTACGCTTCATCAGGAGCTCTAAGCTCTTAGTGGTTTAACGAGTAAGATTCATGTAGTATAACAACGGACAAACTTTGGTCTAACTGTGTCAGTATTAATTACTGACAGCAGCCACTTCTACCTAACCTAACGTATAGCGCACTCTTTTCTTGTGCTTTTTCGCAGAATTTGCAAATTTATATATTTAATATACAGGTTCAGAACAAAAAAACACGTAATGGAACATTTACCATTCTTAGAGATTATTGAAAATGGTGGTGTTTACTTGACGCACATCTAAAGTGTGCACCCCTTTCCGGTTTAACATTCTTAAAAGGTAAACATAATAAGGTATATGTGCGATTTGGAAGCTGGATGCCATTCAAGTACAGCAATACCAACTGAAACTCTTCCCGGAGCATTATGACGATAAACAGTTCCTTCCATCTCCATCTCTTGTTGCTCTGCCAATCCAACTACACAGTTTTGATATTAGGGATACTATTTGCGGGCACCGGATCCTTAGGATATACAATTGTATACATGTACACTGTACTTTATACAGGTACACAAACTAAGGTTGCCAGAAGATAGTAACTTGCTGGAGATGTTGACGGATTTTACGTTTCAATCGAACAGTTTAAACGATATTTTCCGGGAAAGGATGCCAAATAGGGATTTGTTTATTCTGTTCTCAATGGTCAGGTTCATCAGTCATCTAAAGATAAAATCCAGATATATGTAGCTTAACTACGTACTTCCTACTCTGTAGTAGATATCTTCAGAATAACCTAGTGTTGTTTGCTCTGATGGCCAGTATGTATGATTTTTTGTCTGTTTAATATTGATTTTTAACTCGCCCTACCATCAACATAATCTCTGTCAGCGGAGACTTATACATTCGACTTACATACACTACCAAGGTTATTTTCCAGGAAATAAAAATGTTGAGTATTAAAAAAAGTTCTTGAATATTTCTACGAACAAATTCATGGTTAAAGATATCATTGTTTAAAAAAAAAATTGAAAAAGAAAACAACTGTGTTTGACATAATATATTTGCACTTTAACAGGCCCGAATGAGGTGCCAACTATCTATACTGTGACCTACATACAAATACTTTAAAAATTAATTAAAAAAAAAAAACATGGCTGACCAATTACTAAACCTAACTGACCTTTTATGATGACCGAGTAACCTATCACATAGTATATTTTTTTTTGGAAAATTACCCAAATGAGGTGCCAAAAATCGTTCGTGACCTTGAATTTTTTTTTTTTTAATTGTAAAAAATAATCTATCGCTGACCAATTACTGTAAATAGCTGACCTTTTATGACAGTGAAATGGCCTTTCAAATGGCATTGGCTTGAAACGAGTTTTGAAAATTCATAGAAAAAAAACTGTAGCTGACCAATTATTGAAAATAGTTGACCTTTTATCACTATCTACAAATCTTTCAGATGGCATCTTTATTTTGTAAATTAATACAAAAAAATTAAATTAAATGAGGTGCCAAAAATCGCGCGTGACCTTGAGTGACCTTTTTAAGTCTTTATAACTAGTTATCAAGGGCTGACCAATTTCTAGGGCTAGTTGACCTTTCTTGACCGATTAGATGACATTCTAAAATATCAAATTTCCCATATATGGGGTGCCAAAGGTCCAGAGCCTAGGTCTGCCATTATATTTTTTATATTTTTTTTTCTTAAAAACGGGTCCATTTCTTTTTTCTTAAAAAACTTTACTTTTTTACTTTTATTTAAGTAAAGGTTATCTCAATGGGACCTTCCAAACATGCATTTTTTGTATTTTCGATTTTCTGCAACGTAGTATTACTGTTTTAAAATTTTAATACAGAAGCTTTTTAATAATATTAATATATTTTTTCTCAAAATTTTCAAAAAACAAATTTTTGGATTTAAAAAAATGTTCCAAATTCTTTTTTGGAAAATCGAATAATTTGAAAATTTTAAATTTTCAAATAATGGCTTATCAAAATTAAGAATTTTTGTTTAATTTAAAAAAAAAAACGTTTTTGATTGATTTTCTTAAAATTTTATTCTTATATGAAAATAAATAAAACTTAAAAAGTACATACAAATATAGGGTCCACCGAGTTTTCGAATTAAATGAATTGTTATTTTATAAAGTCGTTCTAGATTTTTTCCGTTTTATTCCAGATTGTTCTAAATTTTTTTGAAAAAGATTAAAAAATGGTAGACCCACATACCTTTTTTGATCTTTTTAAAAAAATTGAAATTTTGGAAATTGTTCCTGCTTGTTCTGAACATTGTTCCAAATTTCTGATCCTCTAGTTCAAAATTTCAAAAGTTATGGGCAAATTTCTAAAAAATTGTAGCCTCCTTTTTTTGAAGTTCTTACTTTTTAAATTTTTTTCGGGTATAGAAAAGTGGTTTTAATATTGTTCCAAAAAACAAAAGTTGTACAAATAATATTTAAAAAGATAAAGTTTTTGAAAGTTTTTTTTTTCGAAAATGCAAACTTCGGCTCCCCACTATCTTTTTGTGTTTAATTGTTTTTATTTTCAATATTCAATAATATATAAAGGGTTTTTCAAAAGGGACTCTACAAAAGTAGAGCGACAGGGACAGCAAACGACGCCATATTTCTTGCCGCTCTTTTGACATTTCTCTTCAGTAAGGTTTGCCATTTCATGATGGAAAAAATTTATTTTGAGGTGTTTTTGTCAAAAAAAATCGCATCCAAAGCGACTTTACCCGATTTTAACGACTTTCTGACTCCAACTAGCTTTTTTAATGTCTTTGGATGGCGATATTTCCGAAACAAAGCCTTCAAAAAGGATAAAATAAAAAATGTTGTATTGAGATTTACTAGAGCTTTCCAAAACTGAAAATAAGAGCTTATGTTAATTCATAGTTTTCGAAATAACGGCATCCAAAATGATAGTCGATTATTTTCTTTTAGCCTGAGTCGAAATTATTAAAATTTGCTACCGAAATTCTAAGTCAGTGGCCTCAACGTTAAGAGCGCTACGTCCAATTTTTGGTCGTCATAATCGTCCTAGCAGATCAACAATTGAGCGTCTAGTGGAAAAATTTGAATCCACAGGCACAGTACAAAATGTTCCCATACCAGTGAGACAAAGAAGTGACCGTAGTGTCGAGAATATTGCTGCCGCTGAGGCTTCAGTTGCAGAAAGCCCAAATGTGTCTCTCACACGTCATTCTCAAGCGTTGGGCATCTCTGTGACGTCGTTGTGGCGAATTGACGCTTGACCACCAGAAGCGTCGTATGCTCGTGAATTGGGCTGAGTAACAACTTGAAAATGATTCGGATTTTCATCGAAAAATCATCTTCAGCGATGAGGCTCATTTCTGGCTGAATGGCTTCGTCAATAAACAAAATATGCGGTATTGGTCAGGCAACAATCCACACGTACTCCATGAGTCATCATTGCATCCCGAAAAAATTACGGTTTGGTGTGGTTTATGGGCCGGTGGCGTGATTGGGCCGTACTTCTTCCGTGATGATCAAGACCGGCACGTTACTGTGAATGGGGATCGCTACCGTTCAATGATAACCGAATATTTTTGACCCCAATTGGATGATATGGACTTGGAGGGCATGTGGTTCCAACAGGACGGCGCCACAAGCCACACAGCGAATGTTACAATCAATTTAATGAAAACCAAGTTTGGAGAACGTGTTATCTCACGAAATGGTCCAGTCGCTTGGCCGCCTCGGTTGTGCGATTTGACGCCGTTATACAATTTCCTGTGGGGCTACGTCAGGTCTTTGGTCTATGCCAACAAGCCATCGACGATTGATGAACTTCGTACGAATATAGAACGTGAAATTGCAGCAGTATCGGCCGACTTATGCTTGAAAACCGTCGAAAATTGGGTTCAGCGTCTGGACTTTTGAAAGCGTACCCGTGGTGGCTATGCAAAAGAAATTGAAATCCATACATAATGGCATCAGACGTACTTTCACAAGAATAAAGAATTTCATTGATATCCAAATTGGTTTTTGTTTTATTTAAAAAAACTTTTGTAGCGCTCTTATTGAAAAACCTGATATATCAAAATTGTATAGGTATAAGTGACTTCGAAAAGTGTACTGTACATACATACCTGTTTTTTTTGGAAAAACACTTACTACTTAGCAGAAATATGATAAGTTGATAAGTGAGTGCATTTCGATAGTGGAAATAAATGCAATGCTTGGCTAATCACTTACACATTTCGGAATTTTTTGAAATAGATACATATGTAGATTGAAAAGTGATTACTTAGAGATAAATTGTTGGTGTTATAAGCCCATGTCTCGTATACCTCTTTTGAGAAATCCTCCTCCTGCAACTTCAGCGCACCTAATTTGTTTTTGCGGTTTCATCATTTCTTTTGTCAATGCAAATAATATCTTTGATCGATATTGTTGTCGTGTTCATGTAAATAATGTTAAACTTAGATAAAGTGTTTATTGAATAGGAATACAACTTGCAGGATATTCTCAAGAGTCAAGAATTATATAATCTTAAATTCAATTTTGAAGGAAACGAAGCATACAAATAAATTTTCGAGATTATTGTCAACTTTAGCGTGTGAACGCGTATGCTTAGAAGGGAGACTCAAGAGTAAAAGTGGAATAGTGTTGTAGATACATACATATAAGGCAAAAGTTGAAGACAGTGAAATAATCTCTTATTTGTACAGGAACATTATTAATTTTATGTGGAGGCAATATTTTCGAGGTTATGTCGTCGTCGTTTTCAGTTTTATTTTAATTTTTCGCATTTTTCTCATTTCCGATAAGACTAACTTACATTTACTTATTTGAGAGGGTATGATTTGCAGAAGTGGAATAGCTACGAGTATATATGACACATTCTTGTGATATTTGATTTAATTTAATTTTGCCCTGTGGGGGTTTCAGCTTGTGCATTGTCGGGTTAGCTTCCCTACCACGTACAAAAGTCTTAGGATATGAAAGAGACATAAGGAGCCATGGATAATGATAAATACCCTCAAGTGATTTTGGCAACAAGATACAAGAGAGAGAAAGAGAGAGAGAGAACACTACAAGGGAAATTCCTAAGTTTAAATTCTTGAGTGTGTCCCTTGGAGATAGGCCTATATGGCAGATATCACAGAAATTCAGGAAAAACGAGAAATAAAATCAGGACTCTACTTCCACAACTACTTATCACTTATCACTTTTAGTCTTATCAATTATAAAAATCGGTTAAGTTTAAGGCAGGCGCAAACCATTAACGGTCGTGCCGGCTCCATCCATTTGGACTTACTCGATAGAGCCAGTACCGTTCCTAAATCGGACGTCCGCCACCGCCGAGAATCTATTTTGAATTTTTGGCAATACTTTTTCGGGGTTGGTCTTTCTGACAGCTGTCACTTGGTTTATACTCAGTTTGGTTAGCCATATCATCATGAATAGACTTACACTTGAACAAAGTTTGCAAATCGTGCAAATTTTGTACCAAAATAATGGTTGGGTTTGCGCGACGCATCACGAAACAATCAATTTATTGAAGGGATCTTTTGGTGAGGCGCTGAATATTCTCTTCCAAGGCGTCAATCGTTTTGGGCTTATCTGCGTAGACAAGCGACTTCACATTACCCTACAAAAAATAACCCCACGAGATAATGCGCTCACCAAAAGTTTTATTCAATAAATTGATTGTATCGCGATGCGTCGCGCGAATCGAACCATTACTTTGGTAATAAATTTGCACGATTTGCAAACTTTGTTCAGGAGTAAGTCTATCTTTTATGAAGTGGTAAACCAAACCGAGCATAAATCAAGTGACAGCTGTCAAAAAGACCAACTCCGAAAAAAGCATTGCCAGATTGAAAATGACATGTCTAAATAAACACCCCTTACTGAAACACTAATTTTGCAATAGCTCGTAATGCAGAAGAAGATAGCACTTGCCCTTAAGTCTCTGACCTTCTCGAAATAACAGCTGTCTATGGTGGCATTCTTTCCAAGACGTTGGTGCTGGATATCCATTTTTGTATATAACATATATTTGGTCTTGCTTTTTTCATTGTTGAACGTATTTTTTTGTATTCTTTCCCAATACTCATGCAAAACACCACTGACACCACTTTTCAATTTCATTGTTGCGTACTGCGCATTATGAGTAATTGAAAAGAACTTTCGAAACAGTGTGCCTTGTTGGCGTAAGAGTTTTGCACTATTCTCTAAAGAAAGATGTTTAAGAAGTCGCTTGATAGTATCGGGTTGTTCAATAAGAGCGCTACAAAAGTTTTTTTAAATAAAACAAAAACGGTTTTGGATATCAATGAAATTCTTTATTCCTGTGAAAGAACGTTCGATGCCATTATGTATGAAACTCGACTTCTTTTTCATGGCCACCACGGGCACGCTTGGAGAAATCCAGACGCTGAGCCCAATTTTCGACGGTTTTCAAGCATAAATCGGCCGATACTGCTGCAATTTCACGTTCGATACGAAGACACGAAGTTCATCAATCGTCACTGGATTGTTGCAATAGACCATAGACTTGACGTAGCCCCACAGGAAATAGTCTAACGGCGTCAAATCATACGTGCGAGTCGGCCATGCGACTGCACCATTTCGTGAGATAACACGTTCATAGTTTCCAATAAATTGATTGTGACATTCGCTGTGTGGCTTGTGGCGCCGTCCTGTTGGAACAACATGTCCTCCAAGTCCATATCATCCCATTGGGCTAAAAAAATTTGCTTATCATTGAACGGTAGCGATCCCCATTCACAGTAACGTGCCGGTCTTGATCATCACGGAAGAAGTACGGCCCAATGACGCCACCGGCCCATAAACCACACCAATCCGTAATTTTTTCGTGATGCAATGATGACTCATGGAGTACGTGTGGATTGCTGCCTGACCAATACCGCATATTTTGTTTATTGACGAAGCCATTCACCAAGAAATGAGCCTCATCGCTGAAGATGATTTCTCGATGAAAATCCGAATCATTTTCAAGTTGTTGCTTGGCCCAATTCACGAACATACGACGCTTCTGGTGGTCTAGCGGCTTCAGTTCTTGTGTCAATTTAATCTTGTAAGGATGTAGGCCAAGATCTTTTCGCAAAATTCACCACAACGACGTCACAGAGATGCCCAACGCTTGAAAACGACGACGTGTGAGAGACACATTTTGGCTTTCTGCAAGTGAAGCCTCAGCGGCAGCAATATTCTCGACACTACGGGAATTTCTTTGTCTCACTGGCACAAGAACATTTTGTGCTGTGGCTTCAAATTTTTCCACTAGACGCTCAATTGTTGATCTGCTAGTACGATTATGACGACCACAAATTGGACGTAGCGCTCTTAACGTTGAGGCCACTGACTCCGAATTTCGGTAGTAAATTTTAATAATTTCGACTCGTTGTTGGCTCGTATACCTTTCCATCATAAAATGTAGAAATGTCAAAGGAGCGGCAAGAAATATGGTGTCGTTTGCTGTCCCTGTTGCTCTACTTTTGTAGCGTCCCTTTTGAAAAACTCTTATAACGTCTTTCCTTAAACCTTTCTTAACATCAAAGGTGATATTTTTGCCAACTTCTACGGATCAGCGTCCATTCTCCATCGTCATTTTGCATAAGTAGACAAGTTTGGCATGAATGCCAAACCAAGACTAGACATTTGCTATTTAAAGTCACGCACATGCAACTAATAATGCATTTGTAAAAAAAAATCGATATATTGATTAGACTTGTCATTAGATGATAGGGAAGACGAAAAAATGGGTTTCACAATTCTATCTGTCTGTCTGTCCGTTCGGCTTCAGCTTAAAGGCTGGATCAAATTTTCTTTAAACTTGGTACAAAGAGGTTTTTTGTGATTCTTCCTACACGTTTATAATTTTTGTTTAAATAAAAACAAGTTTTTGTTTAACAATTCAAAAAATCTTATTTTCCTCAAAAACGGCTCCATATCTTTTCATAAAAAAAATATATTTCTTTCAGTTTTTTCGATTTTCTTCAAATTTTTAGTTCTGGTTTCAATAATTTTTTATATACAGAAGCTTCTAAGCAATATAAATAGATTTTTTTATCAAAATTTTCAAAAAATCTTGGAATTTTTAAAATATGTTCAATTTTTTTTTTTTTGAAAATCAAATATTTTGAAAAATCTCTTGTCGATTTTTATGAAATTCGGTATTTAAGAGTGTAAATAACTCCTTAAAGTATTTTTAGAAAAAAATTCCTTTTTTCTATACAAATGTTAAAAAACCTTCAAGGAACATTTTTTTAAGCTAAAAAACAGCTCCTGCGATTAATGTAAAACTTTTTCTGTATGCTTAACTTAATGCAATATATGTATATTAATAGTACCTCTCATGGAAGGTTTTTTTTTTTTTAATTTTCTCACTATCGGTTGAACAAATTAAGAGTAATTTTTTTATTTACAAATTTAAAATAAGACTAAAAAAATATTACATATCAAAATATTCAAGAAAAAAGTTTTTAAGATCTAAAAAAAAGTTGAGATTTGCGTACCAAAAATTGTTTGCAGAATTAAAATATATAAAAATTATTAAAAAAAAACAACACTTCAACGATTTCAATTTGGTTTCCATATTGTCAAAAATTAAGATGGCGTTCTTTTTTCTTAGCTAATATTTTCTGCAGCAAATAAAAATTAAACAAAAAAAGGGTGTATGGAGATTTTGTTGTGAAAAATCGATTGCCATCAAAATTTTTAAAATCGATGCATTTTTACGGCGCTGGGGATAGTCTACATATTTTTAAAGTTTTTTTTCGTCACTTCTTACGGTTTTCGTTATAACTTTTTTGCTACATTTTTATTTACCTTTTTTTTATTAAACTTTTTAAATTTTTTAACTGTCACCAATGCCGTAAAAATGCATCAATTTTGGGCTGGGCTACCCTCTGCTTTCCGTTTCTTGGGTTTCGGTTTGTTTCTGTTACCATCAGTTTCAAGAAGGAGCTCTTCCTCATCAGTATAAAACTCAATTGTTTTTGGTGGGCTTTTCACTACAAGTATTTTTGGACTAGTCTTGTTGTTGGTTGAGGTCTTCTTGTCTAGCAAGCTGACTTTTTCTTCAAGTCTCTTAACTTGTTACTGAAGGCTTTCAACAAGAACTTCATGTTGTTTTCTGGCTTGAATTTCTTTTTACCATTCCTCGAAACAATTTTCGGATTCAACTTGGTGGATTTCGTTTTTTTTTTTTGGAACATTGTGGATCTTTTTCGTTAGTGACTTCTATGTCATTTGATTTTTGTGTAGGGGTTTTCGATGAAGGTATCCTTGAGGAGAATATTTTCGGTGAAGTTCTTAGTATTTTTGAACGATCTTTGAAAAGAGTGGGCTTACCAGTTTATCTGGATTGCAACCTGGGGTAATTACATGTATCTGTTTGTTTTACCCATTGACATATTTGTTTTTTTTTTTGTGTAACTTTTGTTTGTTAACCCTTAATAGTTTAGTTACTTTTTTTATTCAAGTTCTTAAACGGATTATGGCAAAAACTTGGAGAATTGGAGATGTATATGCGAGAAAATTATATTGACATATGTTTGATATCAGAAACGCATGCCAAAAATGAATCAAATCTTAAAATCCACGGGTTTCATGGGCTCTGAACCTTTGGCACCTCATATATGGGAAATTTGATATTTTAGAATGTCATCTAATTGGTCAGTAATTGGTCAAGAAAGGTCAATTAGTCCTAGGAATTGGTCAGCCCTTGATAACTAGTTATAAAGACTTGAAGTTTCTCAAGGTCACTCAAGGTCACGCGCGATTTTTGGCACCTCAGTCAAAAAATTTATTAAAATTTCCATAATCGATGGGTACGATTTGAGTTTGGCTACATCTCTTCTTTAAGAAACCAAGTTTTTGAGGTGCCCGGGGTAAGGGAATGGCCGCCATCTTGAAAAAGAAAGTGTTTGGTTTAATCCACCATGATCCACCCCCTTTAACACCCCCCAAAAATTTAAGCCCGGTCCAAATTTACGGAACTTTTCAGAAAATGGTTAACACGCCAACACAAAGCTCTCTACCAAAATTCAGCTTTGTCGGAATTTTTTCGAAGTGAAAGTCTAATTTTCCTGGGCTAAAATTGCTGGCAAGGCGACACCTTCGATTATTACCATTGCCAAGCTCTTATTAGCGTCAAAATAATTTTTCAAGGGTTTTTTAACAACTAGATTGTTTTTCAGATGCATAGGTAATTTGCGCATGAGAAGGCATTGCTTTCATGTTCAAAATTAGCTACTAACATTCTCTTATACTACTGACGAAAATTCAAAAACTCATACAAAAACGTCTATGGCTGACCAATTACTGAAACTAGTTGACCTTTTATCGCGATCTACTGGCCTTTTAGATGGTATAAATTTTATGCAAATATACCCCAAATGAGGTGCCAAAAATCTATACTGTGACCTAGATAAAAAAAAATATAACACTCATAAAAATAAATATATGGCTGACCAATTACTGAAAGTAGTTGACCTTTTATATAGATCTAGAGATCTTTCAGATGGTATGCAATTTTCCCAAATTTCCCATAAATGAGGTGCCAAAAATCGCTATGACCTTGAACAAAAATTCAAAAATTCATTAAAAAAAATCTATGGCTGACCAATTACTAAAACTAGCTGACCTTTTATATAGACCAAGAGATCCTTCAGAATGTATGCAATTTTCCCAAATTTCCCATAAATGAGGTGCCAAAAATCGCTATGACCTTGAAATTTTTTTTTAAATAAATTAAAAATTCATTAAAAACAAACTATGCCTGACCAATTTCTGAAAATAGCTGACCTTTTATGACCGTGAAATGGCCTTTCAAATGGCATACTTGTTTATTTGAAATGACCCAAATGAGGTGCCAAAAGTTTTTTTTGTGACCTTGAAACGAGTTTTGAAAATTCATAGAAAAAAAAATATAGCTGACCAATTACTGAAAATAGTTGACCTTTTATCACTATCCACAAATCTTTCAGATAGCATCTTTTTTTGTAAATTTCCCATAAATGAGGTGCCAAAAATCACGCGTGACCTTGAGTGACCTTGAGAAACTTTAAGTCTTTATAACTAGTTATCAAGGGCTGACCAATTTCTAGGACTAGTTGACCTTTCTTGACCAATTCCTGACCAATTAGATGACATTCTAAAATATCAAATTTCCCATATATGAGGTGCCAAAGGTTCAGAGCCGGTTTCATGACTACCACGCCATTCATCCGTCAAACAAAGCAAGAAGTGGATCATCATTGTATGTAAAAGAATGCATTGAACACTCGATAGGCCTTAAAATAGAGGTGGAATCAATGCAATTGAGTAGTGTACAGATTAAAACTAAAAATATTCCTCTCAATGTCTCTTCCATCTTCCTTCCCTCCGCGTTGCAAAATTGATAAGAGTGAATTTACAATATTGATAAAGGCACTAAGTCCAAATTTAATTGTTGGTGGTGATTTTAATGCAAAGCACACCTTCTGGGCCTCACGATGCATATCTCAAAAAGGTCGAATGCTATATGAAGCAGGAATGGAAAACAATTGTGACTTTCATTCGACTGGCAAGCCAACTTACTGGCCAACTGATCCGTCGAAAATACCTGACCTAATCGATTTATTCATGGTGAAAGGAATACCCTCTAACCGTATAGAAATCAGAGGGCTATGACCTCTTCTCAGATCATTCTGCCGTCGTACTCATTATGAGCGAAAGCCTTAATAAAAATGAAAAACCACCCAGGTTAACAAACAGTAAAACCAACTGGGATGGATTTAAAAAAGATATCGAGGACAAAACGTTGAGTTAAGGGTTTCATTACAAACGCCTCTTGGGCTTGAAGACGCAGTAGATACCTTTGTTCATATAATACAAAAAGCAGCTTGGGATAACACACCTTATCAAAGGCTAATACCTCGCTATAAAGATACAAAATATCCGCAAGAAATAAAAGATTTAGTGAAAGAGAAACGAAAAGCACGTAAAAAATTGCAGCAAACCAATCCTAAACACAAAGCTCATTTAAATCGCTTGAGTAATATGCTAAAAACGGCGATATCAGATTTCAAAAACCTTGAAGTTGAATGAATGGGCTAAAAGTGACAAAGAAAAAGCGACGGTATTCGGCGATTACTTAGAGGAAACATTTAAGCCGTTCGATGGGCAAGAACTCAACGAAAATATTAATATGAATTTTACCTCAAATGAAAGCTACATAACGAGAAATGCTACACTTGCTGAATTAAAAAGAGAAATATGGAAGCTAAAGTCCAAAAAAGCTCCAGGATATGACTTAATTACAGCAGAAATTTTAAAAATGCTCCCTCGTAAAGTTTTTATTAAACTCCTTAACTTAATAAATGCCGCTCTAAGGTTAGAATATGTTCCGAGCCAATGGAAAGTTGCGGATGTTATAATGGGTTTGAAACCTGGCAAGCCATCTCACGAAAAGAAGTCTTACAGACCGATTTCGCTTCTTCCTATAATATCAAAAGTTTTTGGAAGAATACTACTCCTGCGCCTGCAACCGATAATAGAAGAGAAACAATTAATACCTGAACATCAGTTCGGATTTAGAAGCAAGCATTCGACAATTGATCAAGTGCATAGAATTACTGACGTAATTGAGAGAGTTCTTGAAGAAAAGAAAATCTGTTCGACTGTCTTTTTGGACGTGTCGCAGGCGTTTGACAAGGTGTGGCACGAAGGCCTCAAATTCAAATTAAGACTACTGCTGCCTGAAGGACTTTACAACATTCTAAACGGATATCTAAATGAAAGACTTTTTCGTGTAAGACACGGAAATGACTATTCTGATTTCAAAGAAATAGTGGCTGGGGTACCACAAGGAAGTGTATTAGGTCCAGTTCTGTACCTTTTATTTACACGTGATATACCTCAAACAGAAGACACTATCGTGGCCACGTTTGCTGATGATACTGCAATACTAGCAGTAGGCAAAACGATTAGCGAAGCTACAATTAAATTACAAAATGCTCTTAATAATATTAATGAGTGGACGAAAACATGGCGAATAGCGCTCAATGAACAAAAGTCAGTCCACGTGGACTTTACGTATAAAAAAATAAATAGATTACCCGTCTTTCTTAATACAGCTCGTGTTCCATTTGCAAATGAGGCAAAGTATCTGGGAATGACTCTGGACGCGAAATTAAAATGGAAGCCGCACGTGAAAAAAAAATGCGAAGAACTAAAAAGTAAATTAAGAGATATGAACTGGTTACTCGGTAAATATTCAAAGCTTAGTATTGAAAATAAATTGATTTTATACCGACAGGTTCTTAAACCTGTTTGGACTTATGGTATACAACTTTGGGGTTGTACCTGCGATACAAACTTAAATAACTTACAAACGTTTGAAAATAAATTGCTTAGGTCATTTGTAAATGCTCCGTGGTATATAAGAAACGAAGATCTTGATAGGGATCTCGGGATTCCTACGGTGCGGGAGGAAATAAAAAGTTTCGCGCGAAAACATAGAAATCGACTATTAGAACACGCTAATTCAACGGATATTGACATTCTTGACGAGTCGAATTTAGTACGCCGTCTGCGAAGAACAAAACCTTCCGACTTGGTGCGGTGAACAGAAAACCGCTTTAAAATCGCGGATTAAGCAGAAACTTTCACCGGAAAGTAGCCTGCAACACGTTACTTAACTTCGTTAAAAATATATTGCTAGATAAGTTTCAACTTAGTTGCAATCGGAAAGTGGAGGTGGTTTTAGTGTAGTAAGAATCTCACACTTCTATGAGCACGCGTTTTTCGGTTCTCATAGAGCCTGAATAGCAGGTTTTGCACCTATCCACGGGAAAATAACTACAAAAAAAAGGTCTTAAATACAGCCGCCCCTATGGACCAATGAGCAGCACATCATGCGTTAACCGCTCTTGGGTTTCATGGAGAGCTTGTTCTTCAGAGCGATATCTTATCTTATGCTCCTAGTTCCTGAGAAGGTAGCTCAGGTGTCTCAGCTCTTGGATCCAATAGATCCAACGCTCGTCGTTAGTTCACCTTATTGGCTAACCAGCGGGAATCACTTGGAGGTGACGACGCAATTTTGCCCTGATTTTTTTTGGATTTTTAAAAAAATTAATAACTTTTTTTGATATGACCGATTTTTTTGAAACTCGATACTTTAGAATTATGTTAAGAAAAACATTTTACTTATATGAACAATTAACGGTAGACCCACCCATACAAAAGTAATAAGGAAAATATTTTTTCCCCAGAAATGCCTTGAACGATTTTGATAAAACTTTTTTCGTATGGCTAAAAGTGCCATTTACCACCAAAAATTATAAAAATTTACACCTAGCAACTATTAATAGTAGGTAACTATCATATTATCGGCTAAATGGATTTAGATTAATTTTTTATATACAAATTTTAAATACGTTCAAATAATATTGCATATAAAAATTTTCAAAATAAACAAATAAATATGGAATTTAAAAATAATTTTCAAAAAAAAAGAAAAAACAGATCGACAATAATTCTGTTGATATTTTATTTTCACAGCCACATGAATAAGCAATTGATTTTTCAAAAAAACTGATCCAACAATTTTAATTTTGTTTTCATACAATATATCGTTCTTTTTTTCACCTAAAACCATTTCATTTTAATATCGAAAAAAATAAAAGTTATTAAAGTTATTTCACTTATTTCACACAAGACATCGAATAAAATAATAAACCGAAAAAAAAATTTAAAAGAACTATTCTTTAACTTGTCCAAAATCCAATCTCATGCAAAAAAAAAAAACAAAAGAAAAAAAAGTTAACATATAAATCGAAACTGATGTAATTCCCCTATTTCATAAACAAACAGTCATGAATATTTTTGCCAACAAGGATCAAATGGCTATTACAAAACAATTCCCTGAATTAGAACCTCATCTCGATGTTCAACGAATAGATACCAGTATACCAACATAAAACTTTTATTTGTTATTGTTAAAAGTTTTTGAATACTTATTTGCATAGGATTATGCAAAATTGTATTGCCTGAATGCATTTGATCCATATTGTTTTTTTCTTTTTTTTAAGGTAACAAATTATTTTGTTTAAGGATGCATAGGTACATAGGTAGGATAGGTACAGGTACCTGGAAATATTTTTTAGTTTACGTTCTTTAAGATTATTGTGAACTTTTATATGAACTGAAAGTAAAATAATGATTTGTTTTATTTTAAATGTTATTTTTTCTTTTTATTTCGGGAAGAAACTTTTCTGAAGTCTGCATGTACACAAAGGTGGTCCTTAAATCGGATATGGTCTTGGGTAGCCCTCATTTGGTTCGAAATATTAAAAACAAACTTCCCTTTTTGGTAGATTTTTATTTTACCCCCCTTGTCCCGAGTTTTCACACTAAGTTACTCATTAAGGGTGCAAGATGACTTAGAAAAAAAAAACAAAACAAAAATGTCAGATAGCATAGATCAGATCAAAATAAAAATAAATCTTTTTGGATGGGCACAATTTTCAAACTCGTACTCACGTCCAAATTTTATAAATATTTGCGAATCGAAGTGCTTTAAAAAAAGTGGGCGTGTACTTGGGACAATTTTTCTCTAATGATTTTCTACAAAATTATTTATTGTCTCTGAAAATTTCACCAAAATCGGTAAAATGACATTCAATTGCTTTTCAATTGGAAAAACTAAAAGTTGGATGGGGAAAGAAGAGCCCATCGCTTCCAGCGCACCTAGTCCCACTTTGTTGCAGCTAGATGTTATTGTTCTTAAAACTACATATAAAGGGTTTTTCAACAGGGACGCTACAAAAGTAGAGCAACAGGGACAGCAAACGACGCCATATTTCTTGCCGCTCTTTTGACATTTCTCTTCAGTAAGGTTTGCCATTTCATGATGGAGAGAAATGCGAGCCAACAACGAGTCGAAATTATTAAAATTTACTACCGAAATTCGGAGTCAGTGGCCTTAACGTTAAGAGCGATACGTCCAATTTATGGTCGTCATAATAGTCCTAGCAGATCAACAATTGAGCGTCTAGTAGACAAATTTGAATGCACAAGCACAGTTCAAAATGTTCCCGTGCCAGTGAGACAAAGAAGTGCCCGTGGTGTCGAGGATATTGCTGCCGCTGAGGCTTCAGTTGCAGAAAGCCCAAATGTGTCTCTCACACGTCGTTCTCAACTGTTGGACATCTCTGTGACGTCGTTGTGGCGAATTTTGCGAAAAGATCTTGGCCTACATCCTAACAAGATTAAATTGATGCAAGAATTGAAGCCACTTGACCACCAGAAGCGTCGTATGTTCGTGAATTGGGCTGAGCAACAACTTGAAAATGATTTGGATTTTCATCGGTCGTGCGATTTGACGCAGTAAGACTTATTCTTGTGGGGCTATGGTCTATGCCAACAAGCCAGCGAAGATTGATGAACTTCGTACGAATATCGAATGGGAAATTGCAGCAGTATCGGCCGATTTATGCTTGAAAACCGTCGAAAATTGGGTTCAGCGTCTGGACTTCTGCAAGCGTGCCCGTGGTGGCCATGCAAAAGAAATCGAGTTTCGTACATAATGGCATCAAACGTACTTTCACAGAAATAAGGAATTTCATTGATATCCAAAACCGTTTTTGTTTTATTTAAAAAAAAAATTTGTAGCGCTCTTATTGAAAAACCCGATATATATGAATATTTTGGTATATGAATCATGCATGACTTTTCATG
Organism: Dasysyrphus albostriatus; assembly: GCA_946251815.1. Lineage (NCBI taxonomy): Eukaryota > Metazoa > Arthropoda > Insecta > Diptera > Syrphidae > Dasysyrphus > Dasysyrphus albostriatus. The sequence continues at coordinate 192,524,575 of OX276335.1, read as the reverse complement.
ACTTTTTAGTTAAAAGTCTTCTTAAATTGGAGAAGAGGAGACAAAAAAGAACCAATCTTTGTGTAGACTTTTTTTTGGTTTTGAAGTGGTTAAAATAATAATACGACTTTATGGACATAGTAAATACCTTTATTTTAAGTACACACTACCAAAAAATATCATAAAAAGCTATTTAAAAAAATGAGACTTAAAACTAACTAGAAATAGAGAACCGTGATTTTAATAACGAGGACTAATTTCTTATGTTCCACTTTGGAAGCATACAATTCTAAGTTCTGTTAGTGAATTTGAATATTTCGAGTGGCATCAGGTGGTATGGTTATTAATAAATATTATAGGAAAATATGAGACCATAAATCCAACAATAAAATTTTAACCTATGTCCTACTACGCTCCCAATGTGCATCAGAAGTCACTTTTTTCAAGGCATGGCATGGTGGCCGGTTACCTTGCAAAACAGAAAAAAATCTATAACTTTGGTAATTTTTGTCGTAGAACAATGATTTTGTCTAACCTAGGGTTTTAAGAGTCGAAAAATTCATTTAAAAGAATAAGTTTGGTCTATGGGGCCAAAAAGAAGTATTTTTTTAAATGCGTTGATTTTTTTCAATGTCAAGCATAAACTGTAAGAAAATACGAAATATTTACAGTAAAACCTGTTTAATAGCCCACCACATAATTGACTTTCTCGGTTTCTTGGTATTGAAAAATGGAAAAATATTACTAATGCATTAAATTTTTTATTTTTGTAGATCCAATATTGCGTCTATTTGGTCATAATATATGTATAGCAAAAAAGCCTAAGTAATCAGGCGTTATAACTACCTTTATGTCAACAGAGAAAGCCAATTTGCTTGCAGCACAGCTTGCTGTTAATTCGACGCTTGCAGAGAGTGTCATGACTCCTCCTGTACTTGACAGCACCAACAGTTTTATGGGACGAATCTTCTTTTGCACTTGTACAGCGGCAAAAGATCTAAAAGATCTTGATGTACACAAATTGCTGGTAAGGGTAGTATCCCGTGTGTTCTTCAACGCTGGCAAAGCCACTGCGTAAGCTTTTCCATCTTTCCTACTTTATTGGTCTCTTTCCGAGTGGATGGAAAACTGCATTGGACCAGAAAAGGGCGAATCTTCTTCTCCCTTTGCCTATCGTCCAATTGCACTTACTTTCCACGGTGATGGAAACGCTTAATAATCAGCTAAAGAAATATCTCGGAGAACGAAATCTTCTTAATGACTGGCAATATGGCTTTCATTGCAAAAAATCCACTGGTGATCGTATTTGATATCTTACCGAGCAGTGGAACAAATATTTACATCGTTTTGGAGCACTTCAAATATTAAAAACGTTTGATAGAGTTTGCATCGAATTCTCTTATTGAAAATACGTGCATTTGGTATCGATGAATCTCTTCTTCGTTTGATTGGAAATTACCTTTCAGACCATTCAGTACAAGTTCTGACATTCTGACATTCATAAAATAAAAGCTGGTGTGCCCTAGGGCTCTGTTTTGTCTCCGACTCTCTTTCTTATTTTCATAAATGATCTTTTGTCTGAAACTTCCAATCCATTAAATTGTTTTGCAGATGACAGTACTCTCAGCTTTTCATATTCGTTTCAAGATTCTTGTCCTTGTTCCTTGGGCGTGGAATTTGAACGGCAGCGTATGATAAGCTCATTAAATTCTGGTCTCAACAGCATTGTCTAATAGGGAATAAAATAAAAATGTATAGAATTTACTGCTTCGGAATTTCAATGCTGTCATTTGTCGTTAAAGTGAAATCCACTCCCTATGCCGCTATCCATGAGTGGCACTTGCATCGAGGAAACCAAAAATCTTTCAGTTCTAGGTATATGCATCATAGACCACCTTCTCTGGAATGATCATAATACTCGTATATTCGCCAAAAACGTTGCGAAATTTTTGGTTTTTTTTTGAAGATAGATGTAGTTTTTCTCCCCTTCTGATCTGGCTGCAATCCAAGGCTTGAGCATATTTTCAATTTTTGGGCGGGTGCTCCTAAGACCCAATTAAGTCTATTAGAAAGAATTCAAAATAGAGTTTTAAAAATTATAGGCGATAGAGCTATAACGGAACAATTTGCATCTCTCGAACACCGCCCGCCGCAATGTTTTGTGTCTATTATTACTTTATCGCTGTTTTTACAGGCAATGTTGTAGCGAATGAGCCAGTTGCATTCCTCCCCTTAAAAAATTTCGCCATTATACTCGTACTGAATGCACATCAGTTTACCCTTGAGCCCAATTTCGGACTGAATGTTAAGTAAAGAGATTCTTTTCTTAGTCGCACTACCCGAATGTGGAATGGTTTACCTGACTCTGTATTTCCCTCCCATTTTGATATTTAGAAATACAAAACCAATTTGCATCGGTATCTCCTCCTTCCTTCCCTATTTTTCTTGCGTTCGCACGTGTTTAATCATTTTAAGGGTAGTCACACCCCTTTAGTGCGCATTCATTATACGAGTAGAAATGAAAATAAAGGGTGGTTAAATTTTAAGGGCCGTTTTTGATTTTGAATAAAACACAAATTATTTAGGAAATTGGTGTCATTTTTGTTTACTATGATAATATTGGTATGGTTCAATTATGTATGCAGCAAAATATCGGCCAAATGGCCCCCGCGACCTCGACGGCACACCTCCATCCGCTGGTCCAAATTTTCGATGACGCTGAGGCATAATTAAGGTTATATGCCGTTAATGTGCCGATTTATTACATCCTTTAGCTCTTAAATTATTGCTGGCATATCGACGTACACCTTTTCTTTCAAATAACCCCAAAAAAAGAAGTTCAACGGTGTCAAATCACATGATCTTGGCGCCCAATTGACATCGCCAACACGTGAGATAACACGGCCATTGAATTTGTCGATCAAAAGAGCCATTGTTTCGTTAGCTGTGTGGCAAGTGGCACCGTCCTGTTGAAACCACATATCGTCCATATCCATATCTTCCAATTCGGGCCATAAAAATTTCGTTATCATCTCACGATAGCGAACACAATTCACAGTAACTGCCTGACCGTCCTCATTTTGGAAATAATACGGCCCGATGATGCAGCCAGCCCATAAACCGCATCACACAGTCACTCTTTGAGGGTGCATTGGTTTTTCGACAATCACTCTTGGACTATCATTTGATCAAATGGGCCAATTCCGCTTATTGACGAATCCACTGAGGTGAAAATGTGCCTCATCACTGAAGATGATTTTCTTCGAAAATTGATCATCCACTGTTGCTATTTCTTGCCACCATTCTAACCATTGACGACGCTTGAAATGCTCAAGAGGCTTCCATGGTTTAGGTTGAGTAAGTCTAAAATTAAGAAATGTCAAATGAAATTAAAAAAAAAACTTGACGTTTAGGTGTGGTTCACATTCAACATCGGACCTTAAAATTTAAACACTCTTTTTATATCACCCATTAGAGCCAAAAACCAACAAAAAATCTTTTGTTGGAGTTTGTCCCACTAAATGTCACTTTGAGGCTTATAGCCCAGGAAAATTAGACTTTCACTTCGAAAAAATTCCGACAAAGCTGAATTTTGGTAGAGAGCTTTGTTTTGACGTCATAAGCATTTCCTGAAAAGTTCCGTAAATTTAGGTCGGGGCTTAATTTTTTAAGGGGGATTAAAGGTGGTAAAATTTAGTTTTTTCTTAATTTCTCAAAAACTATAAGTTTTTTTGAAAAAATATGTGGGTATAAATTGTAGCTTATGTCATTCCGCACAAAAGAGATTAAAATAGCTTTTTTCGATTCAAAATAGCTTTTTTCGATTCAAAATAGCTTTTTATGGCTTTAAGTCCTACAAATTGGCGTCCGGCTTACTCACTTGGGCTCATCAGTGACGTAGTGAGGGCCTTGTCATACGCAATTTGTATTAAGTTCAGTTCAACTTACATGAATTCATTTACAAAAATCCACTGTAAACTAAATCCAACAAGATTAGAATTCCTAATCATTAAGCTGGAAATTTGTTTTGCCCGGGGCCAGGCATAGTTTGTATGCCTAAAATTGTTTTTCTTTTTTTCAAATGCTTATTAAACAATAATATCTTTTCTTAACTCTCCTTCAATCGAATTTCATACTCTGACAGATATAATCTTAGTGCCCTATTTCACGACGACTTTAGAGTCATGACTTTTTTCGAAATTCAATGAGTGCGAACGAGAAAAAAACATCTGATCTCACCTTCGCACTCATTTAATTTCGAAAAAAGTCAGGGCTCATAAGTCGTCGTGTAATAGGGCACTTACAGATATATCTTATCAAAAATTTTCAAGCCACCTAGTGGTGACTAGTGAAAACAAAACATAAATAAAACGAACACATTGTTATATGATCAAGGTCTGCCAACCTTCACGTGGGAAATATTTTTCTACAACCGCAAGTGTTTTACCACTCCAAATATTCCGAAAATCTTATTTGCACTGTTATATGCTACTGCAGTGTTTTTACTGACTTTATATGGGACTTTGCACCTTGAAGCACCTTTAATCAGGGTCTAAAGAAAGCTGTTTCAAACGGTAAAAACTGAAAACAGAAGCAGCAAACCAAATATACAATAAACCAGAAAATAGTACATATAATACCCCTTAGAGCCAAAATAGTAAAATTTTCCAAGAAATATATGATTTTCTTTTCTCTACCGTTTTCCACAGGTCGGTCGCCATTTTTGAAAATGACGCCCAGGCGACAGGATTATAACAATGACTCCTTAGCTAAATAATATATAAATGTACTGCCTTACAGAAATTGCAGGGATTTCGGTTTCCTTACCGCATACAGATTGGGCGCCATTTTTCAAATTAGATTACAAAAATGACTTCCTTACTGAATTAAATCTATAGTGTGTAAAGCCTAGTTTATACTTCATAGCAAAGTGAAATTAATTTAAAATGAAACATCAATAACTAATGCACAAAAGCGTTTTCAAAAAAAAAAACAGTTTTCGTCATAAAATTTGGTTTGGAAAAGCCCATTGAGTTGCATTTGTTTAGAGACAAATTTGTTTCCCTCCCTGTCGTCAAGATAATTGCATTTAGTTTTTGACAGTTTTTCACACCTAAGAAAAAAAGGATTTTTATATGTAAACTACACTTCGCATGGATATATGTATAAAGGGATGTATTAAGGAATAAATTCCAGGCATAGAAAAAGGGCCTGTCGAAAAACACACAGAATTCGGTTTCCTGACCGGACTACTAGCAAGTTTTTTTTGTCAATTTTAAGGCGTCGAAGATGAGCTTCAGAGGATGTCCACAAATTTTTACTTTATTGCACTTTCATTCAAACGGTTGTCAATTATCAAGTTGATAGTTGATAAATCCCTGAATTTCTATTTTTCAACTCAATTTATCAAAAAACTGATCAACTAATTTTACAGTTTTTAATTTTCTTGTTATTTGCAACGGTCTGCACCATTCTCAATGAACCAAAGTTTTATCTGTAGAGTCTTTCAAGATTGAATTTAAAATGTATATCAATATTCAATTTGATAGTTAATAATTGTAAATAATATGGCAGGAAGTTTTCCCAAATGTCAAAAATTGGCCGCGATCAATATTAAGAAACCTTAATTACTTTTGAATACGCTCTCACAAGCAATGTTTTAACGATGGATTTTAACAAATCCGAATGTCCCCTATTACACGATGATTCTCTGCGCCGAACTCTATTCGAACATAAAAAGTGCGAAAGAGAAAAAAGATGTGATGGAAGAGCAGTTTCCCTGTGCGTGCGTCGTAGTCAGATTTCCGAGATTATTTTTGAAGTTTCTTTTTAGCCATTTCCGTATTTTCGCATTTTTCTCATACAGACACTGTACAAACCGCTTAAACAGTAAAGAGAACTGTACATTTTTCTCAAGTATCGACTCAAAAATTCGAAAAATGAGTCAGACGCAAAGAATCATCGTGTAATAGGGGACAATGTGGTAATTCAAAATTTGCGGAATAAGTTTTTTAATTTTTTTTTTCCATTCAATTTCAAAATACATCATGACAATGGGTGATATGCATAAAAGATAGTAAACGCTTTTACTAGAGAACTTTAAAGTATATGCTATTTTTGATATGCATAAAAGTGCAGTAAATGCCTAAAATCAAGTATTTACTTCAAGCGATAGTATTAACTTGTTTTGGATGAATTCTATTAGTAAAAACTATATTCCGTTTGCATAAGAACTAGTAAGTACTTTTTTTCTCTAGTAAGTACTAGATTTTTTAAAGGTTGCTGGATGGCAACATGAAAATTTCATAGTTCATACTTTTTTAGTTTTAGCCCGCAATTAAAGAGTTGTAAAACTAAAAATTAACAGTCTTGAGAGCCTCATTTTTAGGCAAAATCAGGTCGCCGTGTTTTTTTTTTTTGCTTTAAATTGGATTTGTGTTAAATAAAACTGAAGCGGTGAAATTTGTGCGCATTAATTCTCAAAGAGTCTATTAAGGTAGAAGATCGTTTTCAGAGTCTTATTTTTAACGACTTATCGTTCTAGGGCCGTGTGTCAATAGGATCGAAATCGCATTATTCGTTATCAAGTTGAATTAGGAATGTTTAAATTTAGATTTCAGGTCAAATTTAAACGAAATATTAATCCAATTGATACATGATTCAAAAGCTAAATTATCTATGAGGTTTCTTTTGCCTCTCCTCTTTTTATCTTGACCCTTACTAAGTTAAATTTTAGCTAAAGTTTTACATACTCATAAATACATAGTCTCAAAGCTTAAGTTTGAATCAATATTCGGAGGCTTACTTTGGATAGTGAAAATGACCTTCTCGTTTCCTCAAAGAAAAGGGACACTCGTAAAGGCACTGTGGCGTAACTACGGGGGGCAAAGAGAGCATTTGCTCCACCCCCCCCCAGACCATACAAACAAAATTAAACAAACACTGCACAACAGCTTCAACCATGATCAATGTAAGTGATATTAAGCTTAGTAAATGTCAGATAGATTATCGATTATCTTCCCGACGAAAAAAATGTTACATATTTTTGCTGTTTCAGCAAAACCCCATTAGGTAGTTACAGACTAAGGTCAATACGTAAATAATGATTTCTTGAAGATGAATGAAGATATTTAAAAGAGTGCACAAAAGTTGCGAAGGAATTAGAATTATTATAAAAACACAAATTTTTCAAAAAAAAGTTTAGATTCAAATATTCCCATGTCAAATTTGAATTCAGCGCATCAAAAGCCATGGAAAAAGTACATTTTGGCGAGACAAAAATTCAAATTTTGTCTCACAGTGTAATTGATAAGTATTTACGAGTGGATTTTTGGAAACAGTAAAAATACGTCAGTTCTCAACTAGAGCCTGAATTCATATTGATTGTTTTCGAGCAACAAAGTGGAAACTTCCAAAAAATTCTATTTTTGCATTTTTTTCTATATTCATTCACAAAATTTTATTCGCCAATTTCAGATTCGGACTCACCAGAAGCATAATGTTAAGAAAAAATGAAAACATCCCAAAAATTTGGCTGCTAAGAAAACTGTTCCAAAATAGGGAGAAGTAGCAAAAAATAGGCAGTAAGCCAAACTAACTATAATCTTGAAAAGAAGAACGCTGAAAATGATTTGATCGATGAAATTCGTATAAGTATCGTATCATTTAACTCCGTGATGTAACTCGCGAATGTGCAAACCTGCGGAATAAAATAAAAAAAGCACAAAATGAAACCAACACTTCTTAAGTCCGTTATTGTTAAATTGTTTTGGGTTTGCGTGCATTTGTCAGAGGACGCAATTTTATTTGTTAGATATCAAATTTTTATTTTTGGTTCTACAACTAAAAGTTACTTAACAAAAGTTGTAGATAATCTTACTTGCAATAAAAACTGTTAACTAATTTTTTAATAAGTAAGCCCCATAGTTCGTCAGATAAACCATAAACTATTTGAACCCCTTTCTCTAAGACGGTGCCACTCAGCATTGGAATCGGTGTTGACACAGATTGGATTTCCGCACTTGGATGACATAGTTAGAGTTTGTAAATAAGAAGTCTAATAAAAACAAGATCAAATTGTTTTTATTTATTTATTGGTTTATTATTATATTTTTTTTCAAATACAGTATGTGGATAAATTGCAATAAAAACGGTGTGGAAATGACGACGCAGCAGTAGTGGTAGGAAGAGCTTTGGAAGGACTTCCTCGCTCGCTGAAAAGAAAAAGTTCAGTCTTGATAAAAAGACGACCCAAAAAGAGAGTAAAACCATATAATCTCGTGAAGTGACCACGAAAGTTATTGTTGTCGAAGAAAATTATTAAAAAGGCTTCGAAATGAATTATCAGAACAAATCATTTCGAACTTTTACCAATGCTGCTGAAAGATTCTAAGTTTCACTGGCTAATTCCAGAATTTCAATATTTCGCGGTCTTATAGTAAATTATAACTGTAACGTTACAAGACTTTTTTTGTAACGTTATCAGCCACAAATTTTAGTCCAAGAACCGACAACAAAATATTTGTTTACGATGTAAAAATAACGTTAATTTATAATATGAATATTAATCTTAAATCCCTCAAACAAAAAAATAAAATCGGTACTCTAGATTCGCAGAGTTTTAACAATATGTGTAGCAACGTTAAAATCTACTTCCGAAAACATGTAACGTTATCAGCCCTCTTTGAAAGGTTGTATTTTAAAAACTATAAAAGGTATCAATAAAATGTTTGGTATATACGAGGGCGGGTCAATAAGTCCGTGACTTTTGGAATAAAACACAGATTTTTTGATAAAAAATAATTTTATTTTTCAACGTAGTCTCCCTTGAGCTCTATACACTTTGTCCAACGCTTCTCCAATTTGTGTATCCCTTCCAAAAAAAATGATTTGTCGAGGTCCTCAAAATAGGCCTTTGTTTGCGAGATGACTTCATCATTGGAGTCAAATCTTTTTCCACCAAGCCATTTCTTCAGGTTTGGGAACAAGAAGTAGTCGCTCGGAACCAAATCTAGAGAATAGGGTGGATGACGGAGCAATTCATAGCCCAATTCATGGATTTTTGCCATGGCAACTGCACATGTGTACACCCTTGCATTGTCTTGGTGGAAAAGAACCTTTTTCTTGGCCAAATGAGGTCGGTTTTTTTTTCAAATCGTCATTGAATCGGTCCAATAAGTTGGCATATTATTCCCCATTGATTGTTCTTCCCTTTTGAAGGTAGTCAATGTGGATTATCCCGCGTGCATCCTAAAAAACAGTCGCCATAACTTTATTGGCTGACAAACCCACCTTGGCCTTCTTTGGACCCGATTCACCCTTAGAAACCCACTGTTTTGACTTTTGTTTGGTCTCTGGTGTGTTGTGATGGATCCATGTTTCATCCACGGTTACAAAACGGCGCAAAAACTCCTCCATATTGCGATTAAGCAACGCCAAACCTTCCTGTGAAGTTGTTACACGATTGCGTTTGTGGTCGACTGTGAGCAAACGCGGCACCCATCTTGCGGAAAGCTTTCTCATGCCCAAGTGATCATTCAAAATTGAAACCACTGAGCCATGCGAGATCCCTACGGCTTCCACAATCTCTCGCACTTTCAATCTTCGGTCGGCCAACAACATATCGTGAATTTTTTCGATTGTTTCGGGTGTAGAGACCTCAACTGGGCGTCCAGGACGTTCGGCATCTTCAGTGCTTGTACGGTCACAACGAAATTCAGTAAACCACTTTTTTACCATTGAAATCGATGGTGCAGAGTCCCCATAGTATTTATCAAGCCTAGCCTTGGTCTCGGTAATGGTTTTTTTTCGCAAGAAATAATGCTTAATAAGCACACGAAATTCACTTTTTTCCATTTTCTCCTCAAATTAGTGAGTAGTCTGATAAAAATAGCTGTCAAACACAAACTAACTGACGCAGCAAGTTTAAATTTTGACAGGAGTCAACTGACAGATGCCTCTTGACAGGAGCAGTGTTGCTGTTTCAGTAAAGAGGTCAGAAATTCAAAAAGTCACGGCCCTCGTAACATGAGCCTTAGCAATGGCTTTCATGCTCAAATAAAACATGTTTGCCTTTTAGTAGTAGTTTTTCGAATTATTGTTTAAAAATTCGTACGAATGTAACGTTATAAGACCGTGGCCGTGACCATATGCAAAAAAGGCATTTAGAGTAATATATCCAAAAATATGCACTAACGACTATATGCCATTTTTAAGGAAAAATCATGATTCGTAAAGATAGTTTGGATTCATGCTTTTAAAGTTTATCAAAAAAAAAAAATATGCATTTGCATGGAAATCCTAGCCCCACTCAAGACCAATAACTAGCACTTAAATATGTAATGAGCCTCAGACATATTTATTGACATCACTGCTCATACATTTATTTATAGTCAATACAGTTCAGCATGTAATAATTTGGTACAAAAAATAAGTGCGTTTAGAAGAATATATATTTCCCTCAGTGTATCACCATGACATATTAGATATTTATTAGGTATGCTGTGGATGATGTAGATGAAGATAAATACCTCGTATTTACCATCAATTTCAATATTCTTTTTCTTCCAATAATTATAGTTTATAGGGTCTTGGTAGTTCAAATATCTTGCTCAAATATCAATGCCAAAAGTTTTACTTTCAGTGTTTAGTTCTTCTCTACCGTTTATCAATTAATTGATCTTTTCAAACCGTAAGAAAGGTCAATCATTCGCCTTTGTTTGTTCCATAAGAAACAAAAAAAAAAACTCGTATCAATTTGCTCAAACTCTCCATAATGAAAATATATAAGGACTTTTCTTCCAAGATATTGTAATACATATTCGACTCCTTGATATTTATGGCTACAGCATGTTTGTTTCACTTTATGTTTATGACTCAAAATAATCCTTGTTCTTTTTTTTTGTTTTGTGATTTTCCATTTGGATGTAATGTTGTTAGGTAAAGGTATTTGGCATTCCAATGGTTGATGGTATTTTAAGTCTGCTATGCCAATGAAATTTATCGATAGAAACGGTGACGGTAAATATTCGAACGTGACAGTAAAAAACAAAAAAATATGCCGTTCAACCTGATAATAATAAAGATTCCTGCACATGTACCTACATGTGTGTGTATCTTTCAGGATAACCGAATTCGTTTTTTCTCAGAAAAAGCATTCCTATAAAATATGATAGGTATAGTTTATGATAAAAGAAATATCACGACCACAAGCATTTTTGCCATCATCTGGTAGCAATTTTTAAATTATTATAACCTTTAGAAGAGTATTTCAATAAAATTTGTAAGTTACTTTTATAAAAAAAAAAAAATTAAAAAAAAAATGGATCAATATGACGAAAAATGCGAAAGCAAAAAATTGAGTCGAAAGATTTAATTGGCGAAACATTTTTCAAGCCCCCAACAACTATAGCACACAGTGGAGCATTCTTTAAGCAAGAATGGAAACTAATTTTAAAAAATGTATCCCAATGCATAATCTACATACTTAATACAATTTGGTAAATACATTTAAACAGTTCAAAATTTCGACGTTGTCTTTTAATATATCGGGTTTTTCAATAAGAGCGCTACAAAAGTTTTTTTTAAATAAAACAAAAACGGTTTTGGATATCAATGAAATTCTTTATTCCTGTGAAAGTACGTTCGATGCCATTAGGTATGGAACTCGATTTCTTTTGCATGGCCACCACAGGCACGCTTGCAGAAGTCCAGACGCTGAACCCAATTTTCGACGGTCTTCAAGCATAAATTGGCGGATACTGCTGCAATTTCACGTTCGATATTCGTACGAAGTTCATCAATCGTCGCTGGCTTGTTGGCATAGACCATAGACTTGACGTAGTCCCACAGGAATTAGTCTAACGGCGTCAAATCGCACGCCCGAGGCGGCCAAGTGACTGGACCATTTAGTGAGATAACACGTTCTCCAAACTTGGTTTCCAATAAATTGATTGTGACATTCGCTGTGTGGCTTGTGGCGCCGGCCGTCCTGTTGGAACCACATGTCCTCCAAGTCCATATCATCCAATTGGGGCCAAAAATATTCGATTATCATTGAACGGTAGCGATCCCCATTCACAGTAACGTGCCGGTCTTGATCATCACGGAAGAAGTACGACCCAATGACGCCGCCGGCCCACAAACCACACCAAACCGTAATTTTGTCGAGATGCAATGATTTCAAGTGAATTTTCAAGTTGTTGCTCAGCCCAATTCACGAACATACGACGCTTCTGGTGGTCAAGTGGCTTCAGTTCTTGCGTCAATTAAATCTTGTTAGGATGTAGGCCAAGATCTTTTCGCAAAATTCGCCACAACGACGTCACAGAGATGCCCAACGCTTGAGAATGACGTGTGAGAGACACATTTGGGCTTTCTGCAACTGAAGCATTAGCGGCAGCAATATTCTCGACACTACGGGCACTTCTTTGTCTCACTGGCACGAGAACATTTTATACTGTGCCTGTGGATTCAAATTTGTCCACTAGACGCTCAATTGTTGATCTGCTAGGACGACTATGACGACCATAAATTGGACGTAGCGCTCTTAACGTTGAGGCCACTGACTTAGAATTTCGGTAGTAAATTTAAATAATTAGGACTCATTGTTGGCTCGTATATCTTTCCATCATGAAATGGAAACCTTACTGAAGAGAAATATCAAAAGAACGGCAAAAACTATGGCGTCGTTTGCTGTCCCTCTACTCTACGCTCTACTTTTGTAGCGTCCCTTTTGAAAAACCCTTTATATCTGCTAGCTTTTACGAATTTGCTAAAGTATGACCAAGCTGATACCTTATATTTGCTTTGTGAATAATTTTGTGAGCTTATATATAATGTAAATTATGTATAATACAAACATAGATACATTATTTCGCATAATTTTGAATATATCACATCCCCAGCGTAATCGTTCGTGCGCGTTCTTAAAATGACAAATCCTTCCAGAACCAGAGTATCTCGTATTATTATAAAGTGCCTCTTATTTCAGGCGGAAGCATTTAACAAAAAATTGTAGTTTCCTCCATTTTTATCGACTGTAACAAAAACAAAAAATCCCAAAGTAATGGTTCAGAGCATAAGTTATTAGGCCTTGGTTTTGGCAAGCTGTGTCGTACAACCAAATTTATTTATTTCTTATTATAATAATTGAATTTTGGAAGTGAAAGCTCTCAACTCAAGTTCTTATAACCGAATAAAATGGAGGTTTCTATAACATCAAGGAGAAAATAATAGCAGCTATAACGCTATAAGAATGAGTGAGAAAAAATGTCAAAATTATTATTTGAGGATAATATTAAAACTAAAGCGATTTTAATTTGAATGTAGGAAGTATTCCCAATGCTTTCTGAGAGGCATTTATGTATGTGCGTTGTCTGTTGCGCAATTATAAAAACCTGACTAAGGAGCCAGTTATAGCAATCAGGAAAACGCATCAGGAAAAAAATTTCAAATAGATTATTTACTATGTAGTCTTAGAGCCAATGGTCGACAGACTTACGGTATTTCAGTACGATTCATATTAAGTAGAGCCATTATCCAAGGCCTAGTAGGGAATTTTTGATAGGCCTGTTTTTTTTTTAAATTCCGTTATAGATGCGCAGGTATTGCACCAGGTGTCTACCATAGTTTTTTGTAATAAAATAGAGTATACAAATTAACATTTCATAGAGACAGAAATATTGCTTTAGTTAAAATTTTTTTTGTTTCGCTTTTGAAATACAGCGGAACTTGTATGGAGTTTTTCAAAACTTTTTTTTTTTTAATTCCGTTACAAATTTAGGTACTGCACCTGGACGTAATTTTGTTTAATGTAATAAAGTACTATGATAATTATTATATCAAAAAGACAAGCTATTCCTTTAGTAAAAACAGATTTTTTTTAAGTTTTTTTAAAATAGCAGAATTTATATTAAAAGATCTTGGGTCTTAGCCCTACTTAATTGCAAGGTCATTAGTTTCCATTCAGAAACATAAACATATTTCCTTTCAAAATTCTTTATCTTATGTAGGTATTTTTTTTTTCAAAATTCCGTTAAAAAACAATTATCTTTCCCATGTCTCTGTCAATATTTTTTTTAATTAAAGCTAAACTACTTATTATGTCAAAAAGGCGGACGCATTGTTCAACAGTGAAAAATGTATGGAGATTTTTTTTAATTTTTGTATTTCAAAATTTCGTTACAAATCCAGGTACTACAACAGGTGTCTGAACGTTTTCCTCAAGAAAAAGTGCTTCTTTTGTACTTTAAGGAAAGAAAGCTGCGCCTACGATTTTTGAATAACAAAAACTCTAAAGTCTAACATATCCAAGAGGCAGACGTACTGCTATCACGTTTTCCCGGTCGATTTTTTCGACTTTTGAGACCCCCGCACTGTTAGAAAAATTTCCTTGTTACAAGCATTGCGTATTTAATATACTGTTTATTTTTAGTAGAAATTATTCACTATCAATATTAATTTATGTGAAATAGCGTTTAGTTAGGCCTCTCCAGAATTTATGGTTTTAGAACACATTTTTGGACCAAATTGCTTGTGATTATGGTTTTTCACTGTATTCAACAAAGAAAAAGTTTTGTTCACAAATTGCCAAAGAATTTAACAGAAACTTTAATTGCATTAGTGGGTAATTCTTGGACTGTTTGTTACAAACGATTATGATTATGCTGTGATAACAAAGCATGTCAGGATGAATAAGTTGCGAAGTTGGTGTTAATAATCAGAACTTTTAAAATCACGTGCTTTGAGTTCACAGTGTCTTATATCAGTAAAGTTAATAACATTATGCAATGTTTGTGAAGTTTTTTTTCGCGAAAGATAAAACGAGTTGTGAGAGTAAATATTGTTTGCAGTTAGAACTTTTCATTTGCAGTTCGAAGTTTTGGTTTTTGCAAACAAAGAATTTAAAGCTGTCATTTAAATATTGGAACATTGACTACAAGAAGCTGAAGCGCTTGGTGCCTTTTATATCTTGTGGCAAACAGTTTCTTTCTTATGAAACAGAGCTTTTTGGCTTAGTACGTACTCCGAGAGGTAGTATGATTTTGGATTGGAAATGCTCATTCCATGCTCAGGAGGTCTAGGACAATGGCTCCCCTTAATATGAATCGTGCTGAAATCCTGAAAATCTGCCGACCACTGGTTCTTAGACTAATGATTTCAATTCATTTGAAACAAAAATACTACACGAATCAATGACAAAGCACTCTGTTTTTCTGATGCAAAATAATTGTTCGTATCAAGAAAATAATTAAATGCATTTTTAACAAAAAATTATTGGTCAACTACATTTTTCTTGTTATTTGTTATTATGTTATTCTTTGGGTTATTTATCATTGATAAGTGTTGTTAAGCATTTTTGATTCAAATCGAATGAAAATATAGTATAAATAATCTACTTGAAATACATGAATAAATAAAGATTCAAAATAGCCTTTTATGGCCTTTAGTCCTACAAATTCGCGTTTCCTCCGGCTTATTTACATGGACTCATCAGTGACAGTGAGGGCCTTTGTCATACGCAATTTGTATTAAGTTCAGATTAACTAACATGAATTCTTTGAAAAAAATCCACTGTAAATCAGTAGCGTAGCTAGGTGGGCCCTCGGGCAGAAGGTAAAATGGGGCCCCTAAACAGAAATTGGTTTACTTTTTGATTTTAAAAAAATCTTAAAGCTAAGTGGATATAAAATGTTAAAGGAAATTTTTACAAAAAGCGTCAGCATAATATGTCGCCTAAGTATATAAACTCTTACATGCGGTTGTTTTAGAATAGTTTGTTCTGTCCGAAAAAAAGTGGAATTATTTTCCATGAGCTATAAAACGATATCACGATGCACGTTGCTTCTAAATAACGATGAATTTTTCATTAAACAGCAATAAACTTCTGAACTTTATTCACAAGTTAAAGTCCTTACTTCAGGCTGACATTTGATTATAATATTTGTTATTATATGTAAAAATTAAAACCCAGGTGTTGCTTGAAAAGGAATTATTAAAAACTTCTATTTTCAAAGTAGGAAATTTTACTTAATATTTATAGTCATATTTAAAGACTTTGTCTAACTTAAGACAACCGTCCAACTTATTAAGTTATTAATAAACTTTTTTTTTACTGTTGTCCTAAAGTTGTCTAACATAGACAACGACATAGTTTGCCTAAAATGTATGTAACTTGACATTTTATTTAATTAAATAAAGCATATGTCCAACTATCAAGGACTTTGAAAATATGTCTAACTAATCAACCGTGTAAAAAATCAAATAAATAAGACTTAGTGAAAACTATCTTAAAGATTAGAAAAAAAAGGGACCCTGGAATGTAACCCCAGTTTGCCTCAAGGTAGCTACGCCACTGCTTAATACTAAGTCTACTTGGCTGATTATTTTAGTGGTATATATAATTTGTGTTGTAAAAAAACCATCTTATACAAATACATAGGTACAGATATTATAGAGCAATAAGTTTAGGGTTCGTGCAACAAAAAACCCGAGATACAATCAAACATGATAATAAGATGATAGAAAACTCAAAAAAAGTGAGTGGCACAACTCTGTCAGTCTGATGTCTAAACCTCGATCTATAGCCTAAGCCGCTGAGGCGATTTTCTTCAAATTTTTGAGGTAAGGTTTTTTGTTACTCTCCAGACCGGAAATTAAAGAACCCAGAAGTGGCAACTTCTGTCCAAAAAACTTTCATGTTCAGAATTTGGCAACAATTTTACCAAGGGGACATTTTTACTCTCTCGTGAGCGTTCTTTCGTCTCTTCTGCCAAAAACTTTACATTTCTTGCGTGCACGTCCTTGGTAAACAAAAGATTACAGACTTATTGTCTGTCAAACTTGTAAGCCTATTGTCTTTTAACTTGACCAGAATCTATTTTTCTATATATGTATTGCTTAAGAATAAATATGATAAAGAACCCCACATTTAAAGCTATCAATACTGCTATCTATCTACTGCTACTATCAATACTTCATATGGCTTTGTATCATTCTAATAAAAAATTTCGATATCTGGTCGTTTCGTTTATCAAATGTAAGCACTTTTGATTTACCTTTTTTCTTAACTGTTCAGAACACTGATGTCGATAGCTCAAAATTAACCTTTTCTTTTTCTGAAAATAAAAACTAGGGCACTATTAACTCTACAGGCCAAGGGCCCAGAAAAGCTTAATTTGATCCTGAATGTTGCGTTATCGAACAATACATTTTGAATGAATTAAAAAACCTCTACAAAATCTGATATTTTATGTTTTTTCCTGGTCTTGAAAAAAAAGGATTTTAGCGAAATTGGGTGACATTCGCCTCGATCAAAATACATTTTGTACGTCAAAATATACACAGGTCTTCCCCATTTGCAAAGCCTTCTCTTCCTTTATTTTTGTATCTTCTTCCCCTAATCTTGATTATGTGTCTATTAAGATTACATTTCCCTAAAAGTCGCTTTACATTGTCTCATGCTACATCTTAACATCACAACCCAACGAATCGTATGAACTTGCTGCTACAACTGACCACAAAGTCGATTTGTATGAACTCCATGATAAGATCCTTTTTTTCGGTGACTTTAATCTTCCTTAATTAAAATGAAGTCCATCCGTCGATCTCTCGTTCTTTATTTCTTTCAATCCCACATCTGCCAAGTAATGTCCCTTTCTTAACAGCCTTGCTGATTCAAAACTTTGTTAAGTCAGCAGGATCACAAATTGCATGGACAGACAGATTGCCTTTATTTTCACAACCGACCCCATTAACACTTCTGTCTCAGCTAACCCCTCCATATTTTCAACCATCGACAAGCACCACCCTTTCCTTCTTCTCTCATTTCACGAATCTTCATTACAATTGACTCCCCCTGCAGATCTTCCTTCTTATGACTACCATAGAGCAAACTTTCATCTTATTAATGAATACATAAACAAAGTCTCCTTTTATTTTGATAACTTAACTGTAAATGCGTATTTGCTAATTTTTTTAAACAATCTTATGCCGATGTCCCTTTTGCACCTGATTCTGGAAATATCAATTATTCACAAAAATTCTCCCTTGCACAGTCAATCAACTAAAGGATGAATTATATCCTGGCCCAGATGATCTCCCTGCCATACTTGAAAAAAATGCTCTCCCAAGATTTCCATTCTCCTATCAAAAATTATTAGCCTTTCCCTAAATCTTGGTGAATTTTCTCAGATACGGAAATCATCTTTTATAGGATTCGAAAAGCGATGCTAACAATTATCGTCCAATTGACAAGCTGTCTCACATCAAAATATCTCTAACCTAACTCTCTTAAAGTATTTTGTATGAAACGTTAAGCTTCCACTGCAAATCCCTCATCCCCCCAGACAACCTGGCCTTCTTAAATGCACGTCTACAACCAATAACCTTGTTTTATCCTTCACGCCATCAGCCATAGAGAAAGGCTAAAGTCAATGTTATCTCAACCCATTTCAGAAAAGCTTTTGACAAAATTTCCCATAGACAAATACTTTTCAAACTGTCCAATCTCGTCCTCGAACCTTCTTTGTTAAAATTTATCTCCTCTTACCTAGATAATTGTTATAACAGATTTCGTTTTCGATCCGCCAAACTGTAGCTCTTTCTTAGCTACCTATGGCGTTCCCCAAACCAGCCACCTAGGCCCTATTTTGTTAATTCTTGCTATTAACAATATTAAAATGGGCATCATAAATTCTTCTATTTAATAGGTCGCTGATGATACCAAGTTTTTCAAGACCATTTCATCGACACATCGACTTTCTCCTTATTCAAGTGTACCTTGAGAGTTTTTTAGTTTCTTGTCTTAAAAGTTGCTTGGAGATAAATGTTACCAAATCCCAATCAATTACTTTTTTACGTAAACATATTAAATATCCTTCCCGTTTCTTATTTCTTCATTATCATCCCCTACCCATCGTTGATATTATTCGTGACATTGGCATAATATGAGACCCGGAACTTAATTTCCTCTCCCATATAGATGATGTTATCATCATATCAAGGCAAATTCAGCGCTCGGCTTAGTCAAAAGTTCGTCAAAGGAATTCTCCAAACCATATGTGGACTAGATCCCTATACATATCCTTTGTTTGTCCACTTGAATACGCCTCTCAAGTTTGGTCCCTTTATAAACTTATTGGCGTTTCCAGAATCGAGAGCATCCAGCGTTGCTTCCTTCGTTTTGCTCTTCGCGGCCTTATATGAAACTCATAGGCTTATCAACTTGAATTCTTTGGAAGAACGAAGAGACATATCAAACATTCTCTATATTCATCGATTACTTTAACCTCAGTAGTCCATCCTTAAAACGACTCTACAGCATTTGGGTGGAATTTGGATCGAATTAAAGATTTCCTTCAAAACATAGTTCGTCTCCCCTGTCAAAACCCATTTAAGATTGGCTTAGAGGTACTTACTTACTTACTTACTTATCCGGCTCCCGATCCATGGAGGTTCTCTGTCTGAGATATTGCGGTTTTCCATCGGTTGCGGCCCTCGCACGCTCCCTCCAGTCGTCGAGACCAAGCGTTCTTGCGTTGGAAACCGCCTGATCCCTGTAGCGGAGGTTCGGTCTTCCTGGTCGTCTCGAACCTGGGGGCTGGGATTCGAAGATTTTTTTTGCTGGAGCATTGTTGTCCATTTGCTCCATGTGGCCGAGCTAGTTTAGTCGGCGTGTTTTGGCTCTTTGGACTACATCCACATCTTGGTACAGCTCGTATAATTCACGATTAAATCTTCTCCTCCATTCGCCCTCCTCGCATATTGGACCAAATATCCGCTGAAGAATTTTTCTCTCGAAAGTGCCCAGTATCAATTCCCCTTTTTTACTTATCGTCCAGCACTCGGCGCCGTAGAGTAGAACTGGTAAAATTAGCGTTTTGTATAGCGTGCACTTTGTCTTCCGGGAGAGGAGCTTTGAACCAATTTGTTTGGCCAAACCTAGCGGTTCGCTAGGGTAATTCTTCGTCGGATGTCCACTAAGGTGTCATTCGTGGGGTTGATGTTTGTTCCGAGGTAGGTGAACTCCTTGACTACCTCGAAATTACTGCTGCCAACAGTGACGTTTTGTCCTAGGCGATGGACAGATGAAGCTTTGTTTGTTGATAGCATATACTTGGTTTGTCCTCATTCACTTCAAGACCAACGCGTTTTGCCTGTTCATCAATAGCTGTGAATGCTTCTAGTACAGCTCGCTTGGAGCGGCCGATGATGTCGATGTCGTCCGCATAGCCAAGCAGTTGCAAAGACCTAATGAAGATAGTGCCTTCCAGGTTAACACCACTCTTGCGAACTATCTGCTCCAGGACTAGGTTGAAGAAGTCACATGATAGAGCATCTCCTTGTCTAAGCCCTGTACATGTCTGGAATAGCCCGGAAGAGCTGTTACTCATTTACACGTTGCACCGCGTATTTTGTAACCTCATGTGGTATAGCTAGATCAGTTTTTTCACCATCTCACCAATTAAAGCTCTTGGGGACTTATGTTATCAATTGCGGATTTGAAGCCGATGAAAAGATGGTGGATCCCGACCTGAAATGCGTTGGTCTTTTCCAGGATTTTCCTCAATGCGAAGGTTTGGTATATTTTCGGTCTGTCTAGCCTGAAGCCAAACTGGTACGTGCCGATCACAATGTTGCAGAAAGGTTGCAGACGCTCACATAGTACGTTGAATAGGGTCTTGTATGCAACATTAAGTAGGGATATACCTCTGTAGTTTTTTCAGGACAAAAAATTGCCTTTTTTGTAGATTGGGCATATGGAGCTGATTGCCCAGTCGTCGGGCATACTTTCCTCCTCCCACACTTGGTTAATGAGCTGGTGCATGCACCCAACCCAGGACCTCTCCTCCATACTTGAAGAGCTCTGCAGATAGGCCATCCGAGCCGGCGGATTTGTTGGGTGGCTTTCTTAATTTCTTTAGTACTGGGCGCTGGGACTGGATCTTTATTGACTGGTCTCATGGTTCTTTGTTCTCCTGTCGCTTCCTCTACAGAATGCCTATTGAGCAGCTGCTGGAAATGCTGCTTAAACAAGTCTACAATTCCCTGTGCTTCGGTGACTAGGTTCCCTTCGCTGTTTCGAAGAGCTTGCGTGCCGGTTTTATAACCACATGCCAGTTGCTTGGCTGTTTTGCGCGCGGGTGTTGGTGGCAGTGCTAGATTGCTCGAGATACCTGAGCTGAGAGGCTGCGAATGATATTTTTTTTCTACGCAGGGTTTTTTTCTTTTTCCTTCTCTTTTCACGGTAATCCTATCTTGCTGCTGTTGCTGTTGTTTTCCGTTGCAACATTTGAACTCGGCATTTTATGGGTGGTTGATAGCCTGTGGTGTTCTCAGGTGTCTCCTTAAAGATGTCGCGATACAGGTTCCACTGGTTGCTGACGCTTGTGGCTGGAGGTATGGCAGAGAGTTTCCCGGTTAATTGCTCACTGTAATCTCTGGGTTTTTCATATGTGCTAAGGCATGCTATGTTGAATTTCTTTCTTTGGGTGGTCTTCGCTTTCTTTTCGGAACTCGGACTCGGAACTTTGTCACTGCAAGAAAGTGGTCAGAGTCCACGTTTGCACCTCGGAAATTTCGTACGTCCAAGATGTTCGATGTGTGCCTTGAGCCAATTAGAACATGGCTGATTTGGTTGGCGGTTCGACCATCTGGAGATCGCCAGGTTTCTGTGTGTATCCTTCGCCTGGGGAACCTAGTATTACTTATCACCGTATTACGAGTTGCAGCTAAGTCAATTCATCGGAAGCCGTTGTCTGTTGTCGTTTCATTGAGGCTGTGTTTTTCAACTATTCAGACTTTAACATTGAAGTCTCCAAGCTTGACTTTGATATCGTTCTTCGGACAGGCTCCGTAGGCTCCGTCCAGGAGGTCGTAAAAATCCTCCTTGTTAGACTCCTTCGCTTCATCGGTACGGGCGTGTGCACATATTAGGCTGATGTTTTGGAAGGTAGCTTTGATGCGGATCACAGCCAGGTGATCGCTGATCGGCTTAAAATCGATGGCTCTCGATCTGAGTCGATTTCCCACGACGAATCCGGATCCTAACATGTGCAATCTTTGATGACAGCTTAAAAAATGTCGCAATCTTTTCTTTTCATAATCCCTGATCCTATCCATCGTATCTCCTGGATCGCGGTAATATCTGCCTTGCACCGCGTGAGGACAGATTCAAGTTTTTGAGTAGCACCTGGCGTATAGAGTGTCCTTACATTCCAGGTGCATACTCGCAGGTCGTAGTCCATTTTCGTTCCGGGTCGGGTTGCCATTTGAGGGGGGTTTTTATCCGAGGCTTCTTGCTTCTCTTTCATAACAATTGGTTTTTTTTTACTGTGGCCGGGTCGTTAGCCCAACGCACTAACCTCCAATCTGTAGGGCCCTGGGTTTAGTGTTACAATTCTTTCCTTGATCAACACTCGCACTTACAAGTTTAGCAAGTCATGACATAAAGCCAAGACCAGTATCCGGCGGTTACCAATTTGGAGGTAATGTAAGCACTTGATGTGTAGGAAAAGATACAGCCCAAGGCCCCCAGTGCCTACAACATCTTACCACCGGCTTAGAGTTAAAACCTGAAAAAATGCTAAATTTTCGAGTTTGAGATGCTCAACGCATGCTATGAACGTTAACATGGCAGAAAATTTAGCTATTTGAACATGAGGATGAGGATTGAGGATACAGTCAACGTGCTAGTTAACCTTTTCTGACCAATTAGATGGCATTCTCAAATATCAAATTTCCCATATATGAGGTGCCAAAGGTCCAGAGCCAATAACATGACACCAAAATTAAATCGACACGAGCTCCATAAAAACCAATTAAAAGGAATGGGCTGTTCTAAAAACTTGACATTTGCGGTTCATTTGTCATGTAAACCAATAATCCAATAATCATACATAAGAATCTATAGAAAAATTCTCGGCAAAAGGGTGTTTTTTTTTTGGGGGGATTGGGGATATGGTGGAATTATTTCACACAAAATCTGTGACAAAAATGGTTCCCACATTAATCCTGGAAAATGTTAAATAAAAAATGTTTTATTTGAAGAATCAAAAGAGTATATAAACTACTTTTTCGAAAATTATTCTACATTTCCCCTCCACTAAAAACAACAGCCTTCCAACATTTGTTTTTATAGAGTTTTTTGGTTCTTCAATCTCGACGTTACGAAAATATTTTAACCAAATTTCATGATGGTGCCAACTTCCTCCCTCTACCTCAAAAAGAGTTATAGCCAAAGGAAAAAAAGCGAAAATCCGTTTTTTCACATTTTTTAAAATCTTTTTTTTTTTTAATTTAATTAACAATTAATTTTTTAATGATGCATTTCTATTTTAAATTTGGTTCTCTACAAAAAAAGTTTTAAGCATTATCTTGAAATTTTGCTTGGTTTTCGAGTTATTTGCAAAAAACCGAAAAGGGTGCTTTCACACCCCCCCTCCTCTCAAAATTGCACCCTCCAATTCAATAGAAAAATAAATAAATAAATAAATTTTGTGGCACAACAGCTCGTGAAGAACCAAGGCCTAGTGACTTACAACTCTCAACCATTCCTGTGTGCGTATTTTTTGCAGGAATTGAGGGGACCTACAATTTTTTGCCGAGTCCGAACGGCTAGATGAGAAAGCACTTTGTCATGACAAGTATACTCTTGGAGGATTTGTCAGTTCCTCGCAATAGGCAATACCTCGTGAAAAAACATTTCTGTTTTTAGGTGGCAGTGGCTGGGAATCGAACCCAGACCTTTGGCATGACAGTCCTACGCGCTAACCATCATGCCACGAGGTACTACACAATCCAATAGAACTCCACGGCTTTTTCATCACATTACAGAGCCACGTTTCAAATACTTTACCACCCACAAACATATGTGCAACTGGCGATTATTCTTTCACTTTCTACTGTGAGTTAGTTAACTCGTTTCTTGACACCAATTACCATTAATTTGATTTTATTAATAACATTTTTCACATAACATAATTCACAAAATTAAGTAAGTTCAACGCGCTTATTACTCGCAGGTAGAAAATTAAGGGGGATACACTCTAGCTAAAAATTTGATTTCCTTATTAATTTTTTTTCACATTCTGTAAGTATAGGGTCGTGTTCATAAATGTTTAATCCACTGATTGATTAAATTCGAGGTTTAAAGCTAATATCTCCCACTGTGCAATGCTTGGAAAATATTTTAAAAAGTAACGTACGTATATAGGTAGATACATACATATCTATAAAAACACTGTTCGCAAATAAAAATACTTTCATATAATACTCTTACTTACATATATGTATACATGTGGATTAATTTTGCCAGTTTAAATCTAGGGATTTTGAATATTTAATTAAATAATGAAATTTAAATCAAAGGGAATGCAATTGGCTGGTTCATATCTTTTCACCGGAAATTTGCGATGTGATTCCAAGTATGCGTTAATATAATTTTTTTTTGTGTGGTGGGGCGTCTGGTTTTCAAGGAATAATCATAAAAAAAACAACAACAACAAAAGTTGAAAACTTTTTAATGAAATTCATGATGAACAAAAAATGCGGGTGCTCAAAATATATAAAGGTATAGGTATAGGTATAGGTATAGGTATAGGTATAGGTGCTTCGAACATAATAAGGCAAAGAAAGCCATCATCGTTCATTATTAATTTTAAATGCTCCCGCAAATACTGTCGTGTCGGGTGACACAACTTGTTGACAGAAAATGATTTAATCTTTAATTAAAAAAAAAATGGATTATTAAAAACCGTATGATATTAGTTTAACCCAGCAAAAGGAATGCTTATTTTTGTATGAATAATATCGATGTTAAGGGTCCTGATGGTATATAAAATAAAATTGGATTGTTTAAAAGGAAGAGTGTCTAAATAGACGCTGATTTTTGGTCTACATAGAATATCTGAGTCAAAAACACACTATCATACCTACTATCCCAAATAGGTTCTATATAGCAACGGGGCCAACATAAACAGAATAAATTATTTTGTGTTAAAGGTGATTCGGGGTCACATTACCCACAATAGCGATGTCCTCAAACAATAGCGTAATTAAGTAGAAATGAGAAGGTGTGTGAAAGTAGCCTCATATCAACAATGCATTCCTCTGTTTATACAGTTGAGGGATGGTTCCGTCCGTATGGAATAGTAGGTTGATTGTTGGACCTTTAGTTCAGTAGGACGGTTCGCCCGATCGGGACTAGTTAATGTTAAAAATATACCTAGGAAAATTAGGATTTCACTCAAAGAAAAATTTGTAAAAATTTTAGTAGACAGCTTTGTTTGCCATATTAGGCATATCCATAGGCTAGGTTCAGGCCTTGGGGTGTGCTGAATCCGTATCTGAGAATTGCGATTAAAATTTCGGGACGCAACATGGAAAAAAATGCAAAAATAATTTTTTTTTAGAGTTTTTCTCTTATGACTCGAAAACCCAACTAACAATTTAACTTTTAGATATAAGGTTCTATACAAGCTATTTTCAGACTGCTATAGAAATAGTAGAAGGCCTTATGCAAGTCAGTTTGGCGCATTTACCCAAGCTAACTTTTGTTGACTGGTCTTATAGCAGCAAATGGGTTTTCATGAACGGCTATTAGCTTGGCTGAACAAGCCATAGCTTGCCTTGGATTTTTATATAAGGCCTTACCCAAATTTATTTTGCATAAGCAATCCATCGAGAGATACATTTTTTTTTAGCAAACCTGATTCTGAAATAAAAAAAAATATATTTTTGTATCGGTTTTTATTTTAATTTTCTGATGATTTTTGTATTGCATTTTATTTTATTGTATTTTTATCTCCTCAGTCAGCTTTCGAAACCTTTTTTTCTGTATTCTGTAATGAGTCAAATGTTAGTTTAATTGTAAAAATGAAAAGTTTTTTTTTACCTGGGATTTGAACTTGATTCCTTCCTCGTACCAGTCTAGCGCTTTTTTTTTTTTTTTTTGAAATTCATTTTTATTTTTCAATTATCTAAGAACTATCTTAAAGCTAGACAAAAATTCATAAAAACTAGGCTACTTATCAATATCTTAAAACTAACTTACTGGCCCCAGTCGGGCGCTCTAAGTTAAACTAGAATAACTTAATGCTAATGCCTTTCGGCCTAAGAACTATCTTAATACTAAATCCAGGTCGGTTTTATTTTTTACCGAGAAGAATTTCACAAAAAACTCGGTATCTATGTCTTTATTTTTTGGTTTTATATAAAACTTACAAACTACATAAAACTAAATTAAAGCTAATTAAAACTAATTAGAACTACTTAAAGCTACTTAAAACTAATTACAACCTACTTATAAGCTACTTACAAACTAGAACAGCCACAGCAGCATTTTCCGGTTTTTATAATTTTTTTGTATTTTTGTTGATTTTATAATTTTTTTTTTTTTTTTTTTTTTTTTTTTTTTTTTTGGTGCCACCCTGACTGTCCCTACTTAAAACTAACTACCTTAACCTATGTAAGTCGGCCATACAAGAGAAAATAGCAAGGTCAACTATTAAATGTCTGAAGGAACTTCATCTTCGTTTTTCAACCACCAGAACTGGTTCTCCTGTTTTACCCTATCTCTTCGGTCCCGTTCGGACACAGTCCTACTGAACCGAAGGTGCTCAGCTCCGTCTTGTGCGAGGACGTCTCGACTGTAAAGGAGCCGCCGATCCACAGTTCTACGGCCGACGTGGTAGATTAGCGGAACCGCCACTCTATCCTGGATCAGCCCTCGACTGTCTAGGTGGAGGAATGCATCGGGCGGAATAAAGCCGCTTAGACGCACACTCTCGTAGTATTCGTATTTAGGGTAATAAGCCCCGAAAATTAAGCTGTTAGACGAGGACATCGCTCTTGCAATGTGATCTCGAATAAGCTTCAGCAAGAAATTATCTATCCTGTTTATATTGGCCCCGTTGTATAGAGCCAGGTTGGAATAGTAGTGTTTGTACTCCGACTCTGGTGTTCTGTGCAATCCAAGGCAACGTCGAAGACACTGCCTCTCAAACACCCGAATCTTTTCCATTTGAGATGGGGCAACGTTGAACCAAACCGGGCACCCATAGGCAATCATCGGCCGGATAAGGGCCATGTAGCAAATCACCTTCACCCTGCTGTCAAGCCGGCTGCTATAAAACAACCGTTTCGTCAGGGCAAAAGCTCCCCTAGCCCTGGCCAGAGCAGCATTTATATGTCTGTCGAAATACAAATACTGATCCATCCAGATGCCAAGGTACTTTACTACACTTTTACTCGCCATTGGATGTCCACTTGGCCCTACGATCACCAGCTTGCGCCAGTTCTTTCTCGTATCCCTTGTGGCTCTAAGCAACGGAGTCCTAAACAAGATAGTTTCTGATTTCTGGAAGTTGATTTTCAACTTCCAGTCATCGCAATATCGCTGAATCTTCTCGAAGTCACGCTGCAAAAGAATCCTGATGACCTCGACTTTTGGAGCTGTTCTGTACGCAATTAGATCGTCGGCATACGCAATTGCCTGAGTTAGACTACTTATCAGATCGCTAGTGTAAATGCTGAATAGAATCGGCGAGTTGACCGCTCCCTGCTGAAGACCATTTTTAATATTAAAGGTTGTGGCAGAAGTTACATTGCCACTTTTGACAACAAACTTTCTGCCATTGAGCATATCATAAAGCATATATAACAGTGGTTTACTAATGCCAAGTCTGGTCAGCTTTAGATAAAGACCTTCTTACCATACGGTGTCGAAGGCCTTCTCCAAATCAACCAGACAGGCACCCGTACACTGCTTCTTAGATTTGTTCCATTGGACATCAGAAACGAGTTTCGACGCGGCATGAATAGTGTCATGTCCCGCCTTAAAACCGAACTGATTGTCCGGTATGATATTATTGTCCTCTGCCCACTTAGACAGAGCTCTATTGATAACTTTTTCGAATACCTTGCTGATACTCGGAAGAAGACTTATCGACCGGAGATTCGCCGGATTGGAGTTGTCCTTTCCCTTTTTCGGGAGAGGATGCACCACAGCTGTCTTCCACCGCACTGGATAATATGCATTATTCAGAGCGTTGTTAAACAGAGTGGTATAAATGTCTACTGCTTCTTGAGGTAAATGTCGAAGTACAACGTTGGATATGCCATCGACTCCTGCTGACTTCTTCTTCTTTAATGAATCGAAGATGAGCTGGAGCTCCACCTTCGTAATTAACAGGGAACTGGGCCCATTTCGCTCGGCGATTATGGCGTTTGCCAAATGATCTTCATTGAACCCGGTGAAACCAAGGTTCTCTGATCGCCATTGCGTGATGTCATTCCGAAGGTAGAAGTGATGGAGCAAGGCTCTGTTTTCCAGGTCGTGATTCGGGCGAATGCACGCATTCACCTTGTACACTTGCTGGAAAGCAGCCCCCACAGCCTCCACTTTCTCCTGCGGATCTTCGACAATAAAGAGGTCATCGTCCAAGACGGCGTCCTCTGGATTAATTCCTGCTGTCAGAAGTACGTCTCTGTTGTCTGTCGTTCTCTGAAGCTTGAGACACGGAAGATCGTTCTGATCATTCCTTCTAAATATCTTGTTAATTTGAGGAAACATGCTCGGGTCGCTAGCATTAACGGCCCGAATTTTGTTGTCCCAATACAAATTAATTGACAACCGATAGTTCTCTTTAATTAGTTGGTTGATGTTTTTGATCGACGACTTCAGTGTCCTAATCTCCAGATGGTGAGGGTCAGTAAACCGTCGGTACAAGAGTTTTAGTCTTGTCAGCAGTCCACTTTTTTGTCTGTGTAGTGCGTCAATGGTCACGTTCCGATACATGTCGGTTGCGTCCCGTTGTTTGTATTTCGGTATTGTTCTGTTCATTGTTCGTTTGATTGTTTCGTCCATTTGTTCTAAGTATTGGTCTATTTCGTTATTTGTCAAATTCCTGTCATTTGGTGGGGATATGTTATTCGAACTGATTTCGCTCGATAAGGCGTTGGTAAAGCGTGGCCAGCGCACCTTACTGTAATTGTAAGTATGCACAGGTACATACTCATCCAACTCCACGAGCTCGTTCGGAAGCTGTATTACGGCGGCGAGTCCGCAGTGATCACTGTCGTACTCGATCGTTCGTAAGCAATTTCTTGATCTTTGACCCACAGTGTCAGTAATTGTCAGTCTTGCGTCTATTAGCAATAGATCCAGATAGGCACCGCTTCTTGGAAACGATGGCCGATCCATAGCCAGTAGGTCGACACCATACTCAGTGTTGTATCGACTCATCCAATTGAAAAGATGAGTACCTCTTTGATTTTGAATTTGATTTCCCCAATCTTGGTGTTTGGCATTCAAATCACCGGCCATGAGAAAGTAATTTTCCTCCAAGCTCAAGTGTAGACATTCGAAAAGTTTTTCAAGCTCTGTCATAAAATCAGTTGGCTGATGTGATGCCGGTGCATAAGCCGCGATCACATACATTCGCTTCCCCTGTTGGAGAGGAATGCATACGATGCACGCCTCTAACAGCCGAAATCTGCGCAGATCACTATTATATATAACTTTATGATTAATGCCTTTTCGTATGAAGATTGCGACGCCCCCCCCCCCCTTGAGTGGAGTTGGGTCGATCTCTTCTAACGATATTGTAATTGTTGTTAGTCAACTTATGTTTCTGGTTCAGCTTAGTTTCGCTGGCCATAAACACATCTGGACTTTGGTCTTTCAACAATTGGAAAAGATTAGCTCTACGTTCGGTCCTAATCAGTGAATTTACATTCACAGCAAGGATCCTAAGAGGCCTCTCCGACAGCGCGCCTTTAACCTCTAATTTGCGTTAGGCTAGGCAAAACAGAGTAGAGATAGTCTACCCTAGTCGCCTGCTCCTTTATCTGGGTCTGAAGTCCTGTTAACTGGCCTTGAATTGCCAGCAACATACTTCTAATTTCGGCCTGAGCGTCCGGCGCCTTTGGCACTAGGGCCGGCTGGGCTGCCTTAGCTGCAGGCTGTACCGTTTTTCCCCTTCCTGCCGCCATTTGGGCGTAGGAAATTTGGGGATTAACGGGCGTTGCTGTAGGAGCACGCGTTGATGGGCGTATCTCTACCGCTGTCTGCTTAGCCGCTTTGTTGTTTCTTATTTGCTGAAAAGCTGAGCAACCCCGATAATTAGCAGGGTGCCCCTCCTTTCCGCAAAGTGTACATTTAAGCTGGGTCATGTCTTCGACCCGTTCTTCACCGAGCTTGCACTCCCCCTTAATGTGGTCCTCACCACACTTAACGCAGCGTGGCTGCATTTCGCAGTTTGCTGCAGCGTGGCCAAACCTTTGGCAGCGCTTGCATTGAAGCATGTCGCCGCCTCTCTTTAATTTATCCCAAGTTACAACCTGGTAGTTGAGAACGGAGATACTTCTCAACCTATCCAGTTTGCTGCTGGGCGATAGCTGGACTAGGAAGAACGGCAAAGACCGCTTCTCCCGTCTGGCTCTGACTGTAGCGAACGGCTTGACCCCGATAAAGTCGAGATCGTCGCTCGCTTTTTGACGGAGCTCATTTAAGAGCACCTGTGGTTCCGTGCAGGAATCTATGCCCTTCAAGAGGACCGTCTGATATTTATCCACTTTGGGGGTAAAACTGAAGAACTCAGTCGTGGATTTCTTTAACAATTCTTTTATAATTTTATGCTGCGCCACTGTTGAGCAGTGGATAGCATGTCTATCTTTATTTAAACGTTTAATAAAAAAGTTTTGGCCTATGGCCGACTTACATAGGTCAATAGTTTCCTGCAATTCCATTTTGTAAGTGTTTATTGGTGGCACTTTTTCTTTTTTATTTTGGGGCGGCTGTGGCTGCTGCTGGTGTTCTCCTTGCTGCTGCTCGTTCCGCTTCTGCTGACTCCGCTCCTGTGGCTGCTGCTGCTGCTGCTGTGTTGTTTTCTTTTTTTGCCGTTGTTCCTTCGGCTGCTGCTGTGGTTGTTTCGTTGGCTGCTGTTGTTGTTGCTGCTTATTTTGGTTTTGCTGTGGCAGTTGCTGTTGCTGTTCCTCTGGCTGCTGGCTTTTCGGTGGCAGCTCAGGCTGTGGCGCTGTCTTTTGTGGCGCCTGTAATATTTTTTTCTGCTCGCGCTCCTGCTTCTCCCTTTCGCGTCGAGCTTCTTGCTTTTGTCTGAGCGCTTCTACCAGTGGGGTCACGATGGCATTGAGACGTTCCATCTCCCCCCGAATGACATCTATTTTTTGGCTGATAGCCTGCTCGTCCAATTCTTGCGCCTCGTTTTCCTCTTCGGAGGACGCCTCTGGTGAAGTGAGGTCAACAAGCAGATTGCTGTTGCTGTCCCCCGTTGTATACAATCCCTCGCCACCCTCTGACATATATTCGATGTCATCGTCGGATGGCGAGGTATCCAATTGTTCTTGTATTTTTGCTGCTGCTGTGGTTTTGGCTGTGCGCGCCGTCTCCTTCACCCCAGCTGGCAGCTGGGCTGAGGTGATGGTGGAGCGGCGCTTCACCAGGTTCGGCGCACAGCTAATCCTCTTCCTCCTCTTGTTTTTGATGTCGGCTGTTGTTGCCGTTGGTGGTTGTGCCGTTCTTACTACGGCACTTGTTGATGGCGTGGCTGGTGGTGCCATCGCTTGCTTGGTTGTTGTTGTTGTTGCTACGGCTTTTGCTGTTGGTGCCATAGCTGGCTTTATAGTTGTTGCTGGGACACCTTTCGATGTCCCCGCATTGTTGTTCGATGCCATTTGCTGCTCCTCCCACTCAATGAAGTTTTCGACTTCGCGATTGTGGAAAAAAGCAGCTAAATAATTATTGATGCCCGACTGGGATTCGAACCCACTACCTTCGGATTGTCGGTCTGCCACCTCTTCCTGTGTGCTATTGGCACTATTGAATATTGCTTGGATTAAATAAAACTTGACTAAGTCACTCCGAGATAATTAATTTGAATAAACTGGGAAGCCGAAAACGTCTACACACTTCCACAGTACGAGATCGACTGACCAGTCTAGCGCTCTACCACTATACCTATTTGCTCTTGAGGAAAACATAATTAAAAGTGAATAAGTTGATACCATATACTTCACGTTCACGCAGAGGCAACAGTCAATAACTGTGAGGGCTGATAGTTAATCTTGTTACCGTTACACTAAGATCTATGTAGATCCGTTGTAATACCCTTTGACTTAATGTAAAAACCTATATGTGTTTTGATAGCAGCAAAGCCAGTTGGAGGCGTTCTTGAAGTTCTGAAAGCTATTAGCTGAACTTCAAGGAAGTTTCTTTAAGTTGTCATAGAAATGATTCCCAAGGTGTTTCTTTTTTGAATGACAGAATACTTGGCAGTGGCAAAAGATACGATTATTCCGCTCCGTGCTTCTTTGTATTTTTCATTTCATTTATTACGTATTTTTATATACTAACACAGTAAGATAAATCTTATAAAATAGTGCAAGTTTGTGAATAATATAATACATGGAATATAAAAAAATTATTGTACATGTTTAGTCCTTTATTAGCCGTTTTCCTTTGGAGGTGGCAAAGTACTTATGAGTAGATGAAAACCCTAATCTAGTACTACCAACTGCACATGCTCTCATGTGCGAGTAGATACATTTTACATGGGAAAGCAGTTTGGTGTGTTCCATTGAAGAAAGCTAGCAAAGTACTTGCAAGTACTTCGCCACCTCCAAAGGAAAACGCCTATTATGGACAGTTAAATTGAAAAGGATAATATAATATTAATAATAAATTGGATGTAAACCTAGATGGCAAGAAATAGATAAGGAAATTGAAGCTTAAAAAGAAAGAGATAGAAAAAAAAAAAAAAAAAGATAGACTATAAAAGGTTAAGTTAGTTGCTTTGTTGTTTTAAAAATTCCATTAGTTCGTTGTGAAAATGATTGATGCTACTTATTTTTCTCAGAGAAGATGGGAGTGAGTTCCAGAGTCGGATGGCGGCGATGAAGAATTGTCGTTCAGATGTCAGGCGGTTGAATCTAGGGAGTATTAAATAGATCGCACGGTTTGATTCCGCGAAGCGAAGAATCTCGAAAAGATAATTTGGTTCGCGTGATTGAATTATATTATAAAGCATTTTAAGGGTTCGAAATTGAAGGAAATTTTCAAATGACATATCAAGAAGGCTCATACTCAAGTGCGAAACATGATCATATTTCCTAAGTCCGTAGATATAACGAATGGTGCTATTGAAAGCGACTTTTAGTTTTTGTTTACAAAACGAATCACAGTTTAGGAAAATTTCACAACCCTGAGTAAGTACGGGTATTATTAGGGTTTTTGCCAGCATAAATCGTGTATTTATTGGGGTGTATTGTTGGAAAGTCCAAAGAGTGCGGAGAACTCCATAAGTTTTTCCGACAATAGAGTAAATATGATTGTTCCATGTTAGCGTTCGGTTAAAGATCATTCCTAAATTCTTAGCTGTGCTTACGAATTCTAGTGCAATGTTGTTTAATGTAATTGGTGGGAAGTAGGTTAAATCCAAGGGTTTTTTCGAAATTACCAAACATTTGCATTTATTGGGATTGAGACTTAAGCCGTTGCTACTTGACCAACCAAAAATCAAATCAAGCTCCTCATTAATTGTGAATACGCAATTCTCAATTAGGCCGAGTGAACAGCTTTTGTATATTTGGATGTCATCGGCATAAAAGTGCCTAGATGATTGTGAAATGATGGACGCGATTTCATTTATATATAGGGAGAAGAGGAGTGGTGCCAGTATGGATCCTTGGGGAACACCTCGGGGAACAGGAAGGAAACTTGAATAATTACCAGCAAGATACACAGCTTGCATTCTGCCACCTAAGTAGGATGCAATTAGTTTGATTGCATCAGAAGACAGATTGAAGGAGAACTGTAGTTTTCTTAGAAGAAGAGAATGATTGACCATGTCAAAGGCTTTCGAAAAGTCTAGAAGGACCAAAAAGGTAACATCGTTGTCGTCAAGACTTTTCCTGATATCCTCGACCACTTTCATAAGCGCAGTAGTGCAACTGTGTTTGGGTCGAAATCCCGACTGAATGTCAACTAACAATTTATTCCTCATAATATACTCGTTTAATTGTTTTTGCATTACTCTTTCGCAAACTTTAGAAAGGAAGGGGAGAATAGAGATCGGTCTGAATTCATTACATACTGCATTTTTAGGAATGGGTATAATTTTGGCCAATTTCCATTGACTTGGAAAGATACCGGTGGTAAGAACACTGTTGAGGATGTGTGTAACGAAAGGCAGCAGATATGGCATTATGGCTTTAAGAAAGATGGGATTAATTTCATCAACTCCGACTGCATTTGATTTCACTGAAAGAATGCATTCCCAAACATCAAGATCGCTTACACCAGAAAAACATAATGATGAACGTGAAGGGGAAACAGCTGGAACCTCATTATCAACCAATAGTGGGATAGAAAGAGGATTTAGGAATTTTTGATTTAATTCATCACTGTCAATATTAGGTTGAGATTGAGGTTTTTGTTTCCCAAGTCCAAGCTCACGTAAATATTTCCAAAGCTTCTTACCATCGGTTTTAGTTTGGAGGTGACTTGCAAAATGATGTTTTTTTGCTGTTCTTATCTCTAAGACCACTCTATTACGCAATGCTTTATAGACTTCCTGAAATTCAATAACCCGAGTACGAACCCACCGCCTATATACTTGGTCACGTTGATTAATAAGATCTTTAATTATGTTTGTGAACCACGGTTTTGAAACATTACGAGTTTTAATTTGTTTTAGTGGGACATGGGTGTTATACAAATATAAAATGTTTGTGTTTAAGAACTCAACTTGGTCGTTTGGTGACGACAATAAGTAAATATTTTCCTCTGGTATGGAACGAATGTCAAGTTCGAGAGAGGTTTTATTAATATTTTTAAAATCTCGTTTAAAAGATAAACTGTTATTAGGTCTATAGATAGTTTCGAAATCAAATGTAAGGAATATGAGATCATGGTGTGAGAACGTTGGAGCGTTAAGTTGGTTGTAGAATAATACCCCATCATAGCTGTTAACAAGAAAGATATCTAGCAGAGTACTCGAAGTTTGAGTAAAGTGAGTAGGTACTGTAGAGTTTACGAGATGCAGGTCAAAGGTGCTCATTTGTACGCAGAAGTTATCATCAGCTAGAATATTATTATTTAAGTCACCACAAACTATTATATTTGGTGATATGGTATTGATTTCATCAACTATATTATAAAAGGGCTCAAGGTCAACATACCTATTAGGTCTGTAAACTACCCCCAGAAGAAGACTGCTCTCTACACCAAATATATTTATGAATAAGTATTCGTATGATGAATTCGCAGACGAGTGACAAACCTTTCTACAGGCTAACCCCTCCTTTATAAAAATCGCAACCCCACCACCTCGACTGCATCTATCAGACCGAAAGAGCATGTAACCATTTAATTTATAAGAGATATCTTCAATGTCAGGAGAAAACCACGTTTCAGAGATGCAAATTGCATCTATATTCGATTTTTCAAATAAAAAGCGAAATTCTTCGATTTTCGGAAACAAACTTTGAGCATTTATATGAACAATTTTTAGGCCCATAACTCTGTTGCAAAAAATATTGAGCATAATTTTTAATGAAACATCCCCACTGTCCTCTCTGAAACTCATATCATTTTCACTCAACTCTGTACTGGTAAACTCTCATGCGAGAAAAAAGTAACATGCGTTTAATATAACAAATAAACACAAAGCAACCACTTTTACATAAATCGAAGGTGATACAGAAATTAAAAAATAATAAAGAAAAAAATAAAGAAAAGAAAAAAGAGAGAAAGAAAAAAAAGAGAGATAAAGTTATAGAGAGTAAATAAATAATAACAATTAACGATGTGCTGGTGCGCTTAACTTTTATCTTAGTGGTGAGCTTCTTCATCATGATAAGTCGTCGTCGCTTTGTCGGCAAGTGCTTTCATAATTGCATTGTTGTTTATGAGTAGGCTATCGGAATCTTCTCTCTCCTTAACAAAAATTGAACCAGAGCGTGTAAAAACGCTGAAGAGTAGCCCATTCTGTTTTAGTCGCATTGCCTGTTTAAAATATGAGCGGTTTCGGGGTGTCAAACTTGCTTGCAGGTAGATATTGTTTCTCTGACTTGTGTCATCATCCTCAATTTTTTTTGCTTGCACTTTAACACCAATGTCTTCCAATTTGAGTTGTCTTTGATTGTTTTTGTGGAAGTTAGCAATACATTTTAAAACCATGTTTCGTTCGTGTGGAGCGCCGAATTTGAGAACGATGGGGGAGTTGTACAGAGTTTTTGTTTCTCATCTTGATTCTAAAAGCTGCGTTCAGAGGAGGAGGGGTGCATTCGATGGCATTGCATATGTTGCTGTATATAGATGTGATGTTTTCATTATGGAGTTCTGGGATGCCGAGGAGCACGGCGTCAGAGGAAACTTCTCTTCGTTCATAAACGTCACATCTCTTTTGTAGGTCTGTTACTTCATCATTAACGATAGTGAGAGATTCTGATTCAAGGCGTGATTCTAATATTTTAACTCGGTCTTTAAGTGCATCCACCGATGTGTTTGCTTCGGTTATAAGAGCAAATAAGTTGTTTTCGATGGTTGTAAGTTGTTTGAGAAAATCGGTCCGAAGGTCTTGGAGATCTTTTGTCAAGCGATTTAATAAATCATCAATTTTTCTCTGAACCAACTTGTCCATGTCTGAGTTGATGCTTTTAAGTACGGATGTGGGTGTCGTTTGTTTGGTGGTATTTGTTGGAGTGCGTACTGCCGATGCGGAAGAGGCTGAGGGAGTAATTGCTTTCTGTTTCCCCGCAGATCGTAATCCGTCACGGTTCATTATACCAACACAAAAAAAATGGGACTAAGAGTATTTTATTAGAATTTTTAAGAGTGTGAATACCAATGACACGTTGTCAATCAGACCAAAGGGAAAGAAAAACTTTTACATATATGAAAAAAAAAAAGACTTGATTTTAATTTTTCTTTTAAAGAAACTATTTAAACTTTAATTATCGCAATTAATTCGTTTTTTTTATTTTTTTAACTGGTCCAAAGTATCACTTTTCACGCTTTGAGTCTTATAATGTGATTATATAAATGCAAATAAAAATGTTTTGCCGAGCGAACTTTTTTTGACGTCTATTCGCGCTTAAACATTCGTTCTTTTGATGTGTATGTGTAGGACTTGGAAAGTCATACCCGATGCTCGAGAAATATTTTGAAGATTTTTTGGACCAAGCATCAAGCGTAGGTGCAGTCACACTGCAACAGTAAAGTTCTTGCAAAAAGTTAAATGATTTCTGCAAATAGAACTTGTCTGCTATAAAGACCCGATAAGTACTTGCAAGCAAGTAATTAACTTATTTGTTAGTACTTGCATAAGAAACCCTTGTAGGATGTAGCTGGGTACCTGCAAATATCGGGTTGTTCAATAAGAGCGCTACAAAAGTTTTTTTTTAAATAAAAACAAAAACGGTTTTAGATATCAATGAATTTCTTTATTCCTGAGAAAGAACGTTTGATGCCATTATGTATGGAACTCGATTTCTTTTGCATGGCCACCACGGGCACGCTTACAGAAATCCAGACGCTGAACCCAATTTTCGACGGTTTTCAAGCATAAATCGGCCGATACTGCTCCAATTTCACGTTCGCTATTCCTACGAAGTTCATCAATCGTCGCTGGCTTGTTGGCATAGACCATAGACTTGACGTAGACCCACAGGAAATAGCCTAACGGCGTCAAATAGCACGACCGAGGCGGCCAAGCGACTCGACCATTTCGTGAGATTACACGTTTCCAATAAAGTGATTGTGACATTCGCTGTGTGGCCTGTGGCGCCATCCTGTTGGAACCACATGTCCCCCAAGTCCATATCATCCAATTGGGGCCAAAAATATTCGGTTATCATTGAACGGTAGCGATCCCCATTCACAGTTACGTGCCCGTCTTGATCATCACGGAAGAAGTATGGCCCAATGACGCCGCTGCGGCGCCCCGGCCCGTAAACCACAAAAAACCGTAATTTTTTCGGGATGCAATGATGACTCATGGAGTACGTGTGGATTTTTGCCTGACCAACACCGCATATTTTGTTTATTGACGAAACCATTCAGCCAGAAATGAGCCTCATCGCTGAAGATGATTTTTCGATGAAAATCCGAATCATTTTCAAATTGTTGCTCAGCCTAATTCACGAACATACGACGCTTCTGGTGGTCTAGCGGATTCAGTTCTTTCGTCAATTTAATCTTGTAAGGATGTAGGCCAAAATCTTTTCGCGATATTCGCCACAACGACGTCACAGAGATGCCTAACGCTTGAGAACGACGTGTGAGAGACACATTTGGGCTTTCTGCAACTGAAGCCTCAGCGGCAGCAATATTCTCCACACTACGGGCACTTCTTTGTCTCACTGGCACGAGAACATTTTGTACTGTGCCTGTGGATTCAAATTTTTCCACTTGACGCTCGATCGTTGATCTGCTAGGACGATTATGACGAACATAAATTGAACGTAGCGCTCTTAACGTTGAGGCCACTGACTCCGAATTTCGGTAGTAAATTTTAATAATTAGGACTCATTGTTGGCTCGTATATCTCTCCATCATGAAATGGCAAACCTTACTGAAGAGAAATGTCAAAAGAACGGCAAGAAATATGGCATCGTTTGCTGTCCCTGTTGCTCTAGTTTTGTAGCGTTCCTGTTGAAAAACCCTAGAAAGGGATGATAAAGCAGATGAAGGGTAAGTATTAAATAGAAACATTAGTAGCCAATTAGATAAGGGACCAGACATCCACATCGGCGTGATTAAAGCAAAATAGACCTTATAGACTTAATAACACAATGGCCATTAGACTGGGTGTATTTGCATACGATTTATGTTGGATGTCGACGAAATAAAAACCATTAAACACCAGCAGAAATTTATCAAAGGACAGGCCGGTCCTCAAATGAATCAGTATGTGTCAACCATTGCTTTAGGAGCATCTTTCCCTTCTTTTGTAAGGGGATCACAATGGACCAACAGGCCCCCCGTGTATGAAAACACTCTGTGGTATTCACACCCCTACTAACCTTATCTAACCTAACATTACTTGCACGGTTTGATGGCACCTTATCTATAATGATGAACTTTATTTGAGAACAGGTCAGTAACCTATTGACTTTATTGTAAGTGGCAGTGGATTTTGCATATGCCTCGAAGCAATACAATGGAATCCTCTCACGTGGAGAAGCAGATGAGTGGGGGACCTAGAAGTACTTAGCGAAGAACAGTTAAAGAGGTTGTGCTAATTCCTCTTTAGTAGAAGTTGTGAAGGCCCTATTCCCCGGATGATAGAGATCACCAAAAAGTTGGTTCCCACCATTTCGCCTCTCTGTCTATCTGTGTACTCGTACTGGAGCTATTTTCTTAAAATTTTGAACTCAAGGTTTCTTGCTGATTTTATAGAGGGGAAAGGATTTTTAACAATTTGAGAAAATAATTTGATGTGTTTATGTGGATTATTAATTTTTCAAAGAAAGATGGTCTTTAATCCTTTTTTTCAGACCTAATAGTCCTTAATTTCATTATTCACTTAATAACTTGAGCAAATATCAGTACCAACAATACGCATTTTAAACTCTTTTCATGATAATATTTATAGAAAGATACTTTAAAAGTCATAAATCTCATAAATCTACCTTTTGCAAAATAGTCGTTAAATATTCAATATGGTCATGATTCAGGAAACGAGAGCTTTTAATAGATATTAATATTGCCATCACAAAATTCAAAAGGATATATG
Source organism: Dasysyrphus albostriatus (assembly GCA_946251815.1). NCBI lineage: Eukaryota > Metazoa > Arthropoda > Insecta > Diptera > Syrphidae > Dasysyrphus > Dasysyrphus albostriatus. The sequence continues at coordinate 192,484,838 of OX276335.1, read as the reverse complement.
AATCCCTCTGAATTTTAAATTCTTCATTTTTGCCATATGTGTGCGGTGATATCCTGATATCTACGAAAAGAGGCGTCAATTTGGTGGCTTCAATTGGTGTGTTAAAAATAAAACATAATAAACGTTTAACTTTTCACATATGTATGTATCTACAAATGTTGTATAGTAGGTAGGTACAGAGTATTATATAGGTAAGGTATAGGTGGTGATAAAATAAACATCAAAATAAAAAACCCCCCAATGGCATAAATTCAAAATAAACGTAATGAACGTTAATAGTCGTAAAAACTTATGTGTTGAACCATCATCAACAACGAGTGGAAGCATCCGAGCTCTGAGCTATAACTGTTATTCTTTCTTTAACGTCTCTTGACATATCATCGATAATCAATTTAGTATTGGTGTTGGTGAAATGGTGATGTTGATGTTCCATTTGGGAGTCACACAGGCCCGTATTCATACATTGTATTGTGATAAGAGAGGATCCTAATAAAAATGTATTGTGATTAGTTCAAAATATAGACACACAATTTGTATTGGTTTTATTTGATAAGAAAACTGCAAGGAAATTAAAAAAAAACTGGGTGCGACACACACTGGTAACTTCCCATCGATCGATTCCATCGGAAGCTAAAGGCCTGATGTTTAGGCCAACAAATACATGTACCCGACAAAATTAAGAATTGCCAACACTTTAATAAATGAAATGAGATATGGCAATGGAATTTTAATTTGTACATATTTCGCCCTCAGCTTTTAGTAGTTTTTGCTTTCATTTCACCTTTTTAAATACAAAATATTTCAATTTATCTAATCACTGTGAAGAATGTGATTAACTGTGGTGTTTGAAAGAAACATGATGACTCTATCTTAAAATTTGCGTCCACTTTACATTGAGCTAGAGCCTAAATGACTGTAAATCAAAAAGAGCTCCAAAGCCCCCAAATGAAATCTCCACTTGGAGAGTGAAGTTTTGTCCATTTGGTATGAGAATCAACTTTACTTCTTTTTCTTTAATTCGTTCTTAAGCGTAGTACGCAGCTGAAGCGAAACGAAAATTTTAATACAGAAATTGAAACAGCGAAATCATAACCGAAAAATTTCGTTGTGATTTTTCGTATGTAGTAGTGAAATGTCAATAAAACAGAAAACTGTAGTAGATTATTATATCCAAGTCTCCACTTTCTTTCACACACAATTAATTGCCCGACACAATATTCTTGACGAAAATTTGACAGTTCGTCTAATCTTGCAGTTGAGTTTTATTTTAAAATTGAAAGGGGACCAAGAAAGCCAATGAAGAACATAGACAACACTATTGTTTGGAACCCTTAATACCAAAAAGGGCGAAACGAAGAGAAAAACAAAAAAACAATTCACATCATATGAGAAAAAAATTGACTTTTGATTTTGTTTTGTTTTTTTTTTTTAATTTATTTTGACACAATCTGATTAAACTATCCATAGGTACATATTTTTCGGCGATCGGTTCGTGTATTATTTCATTGTCAATGTGGAGACCCCACAAAATTTTCGTTTCACTTCAACTGCGTGCTAAGCTTTAGGAGATATTTTTGTTTAAACTTATAGTTTCTTTAAATCTAGATTCCCTAAATGCGAAAGAAACTTTACATACACCCAACCTCGCACCCACCCCGAATCCTATAATGAGCCCAAGCAGGGGGCCATAATGCTCGCGTATTTCTATAAATAAACAATGACGTTTTCAATATTTATGAATCAATAATATCCTAAAATCCTGTCCACTTTAGGTGGAAAAAAAATTCCACCAAATTTCGGGTGTAGTTATAGTTCCCTCTCACGTTGGGTATGAATTACTTTTTGAAAAGTGGAATAGATTCTTACACTTATGATGGAATGAACTCCCATGTGGAGCAGATGCCCATGGATTTATTTTCCTTCGTTGTGTTTGTCCACTAGCTGAATATGAGAATCCAAAAAAATTCGTTAGTCAACTTCCAAATTAAAAACTATCCAATTTGTCTGTTTTCATAGCAAACCACGAAAAACAAAAAAATTTCCTCTGGCACCCCAAATCAAATTATAAGGGTTTTCGGCTAATTGGGTTTGTTTTTTCACTAGCTCGACATGAAAATCCAAACAAAAATTAGTTTGTCCATTACCAAAAAAAAAAAAATAGTCAACTTTTCTTTTGAGCACTGAAAAATAAAAAGTGCTCCAACGCCCCCAAAGGAAGTCTTAGGGGGGGTAAAGTTAATTGTGTTCGTTTTTCCACCCCCAGGGGATATGTTAATTAATTTTTTTTGCACCGAAAAACAAAATATAGATCCAAACACCCAAACGAATTTATATGGTACATTTTTGGAAAGCTTAGATATTTCAGAATTAAGAATTTTGGCATTCGGCGGGTTATTGCTGACATACGGCCTTAAGTGCTGCAAAAAGTTGTAGAAAATTGGGCCTCTCTCGATTTTATTCGAGCCAACCGCGGCAGCTACTTGCCCGAAATAATTTTTAAAACATAATGGGAAACCCTTAACTTTATAATAAAGCTAAATTCTTGGCCTTAACATGAAATCATATGCATTTTATTTGAACTTGAAAACCACACGTCTAAAAAAAACACCCGTTACTAAAATGAGAAATACCTCTCATCTCTCTCAATTTCAAATATTGAAAGATGATTGTGACCTCATAAAAAGACCAAAATGACGACTTGGGTGTATCTAATGATCACAAATTGCTTCTGTTTATCATTAATCTTGTAATATTTATTATTTCCTCAGGTTCGTTAATGAAACTTATTCACTTTATTTAAATTTTCGACTTCTTTAATTCACAAAATAAAACACTTTACTTTTTTTACTACAAGACAATTTATTGTTCACCACTGAAATTAATTCACCAACTTAACTTTTATTGCAACTAACTTTACTTATTGACGATTTAAAATAAACTGCGTCCTCTCCCGACCAGACATGTGCTTTTATACTTTTAACAAGGTTCCCGAAAAAGCTGGAAGGTTCTAGCATTCGATTTTAGAGCTTTCTATAGGGGAAATTTCCCATAAATTTCCCTTTCCAATGCTTTCACTCTGACGTTTAGTATTGGAAGTTCTAAAGCTCAACAAAGCTCTACGTAGGTTGGCTTGTGTCATCTCTAATCCGGATTTCGGTGTTTCTTTTATTGGAAGGTGGTTATAGTTCATTCGAGAATCGTTATAGTACAAATTTGAAAGTCGTTACACTACCTGCTCTGAACTATTTTCATTTTTTATCTAAGTCCCCTCTGAATGCGGTAGACGACATCGTTTTATCGTGTTACAACAGTATACGGGCCTTCCCAATTTTTTTGAAGTTTCTCCAGTGTCTTATTGATCCCCAAATATTCTCCGGAAGCTCCCTCATGCATCTCTTGAAGAACGTCATAAGCTTTGGATCGAGGTATGATTAGCTGCATCACATACGATTTGCCGTCATTAGACTCCCACTTACGTCTTAGTACTCCTTCTTGCACATGAAGTGAGTCCCATTGTGCCCAATACGCCCTAAGAATTGGACTTCTATCGGAGATGTCACCCAATTCTGGTTTCTCCTGGTATTCTTTCCATGCAAAAATTAGATTCGAGATCCGAGTCTTCTTGTTGGGCGGTCCTCAGTTCTTCACTACTCCAACCGTAAATGGGATCGATTCTTAATCGCTGGATGGCAGCTACATCCTTTTCTTCTCGACGTGTGCAATGCTTGCAGTCGGGTTTGCAGGGTCTCCGAGACAAGGCATCTGCGTTTGAGTGCAACCTTCCTCTTCGATGTTGAATCTGGTAGTCGTATGTCTGCAATCTCTCAATCCACCTTGCCACTTGACATTCTGGATTTTTGAAGTTCAAAAGCCAATTAAGTGCGCCATGGTCTGTTCGAAGAAGGAACTTCTGTCTATAGATGTACTTATGAAAGTGTTTTGTAGCCGAATTCGCTACAGATTTCGGGAACTGCTAAATATCTTGGCATTGTGCTTGACCGTAAACTAAACTGGAAAGAAAATATTAAAGAAAGAGAGAGAAAAGCCTCAATTGCATTCTACACTTGCAGTAGAATCTTTGGTAAAAGATGGGGTCCCAGCCCCAGAACCATTCATTGGATGTACTCAGCCATAATTAGGCCTATTCTTACCTACGGATGCTTGGTCTGGTGGCCAGCCGAAGACAAGGATACCAATCTAAAAATCACGACAAAAATTCAGAGGCTAGCGTGTATCGGCACAACAAGTGCTATTAGAATCACACCAACGGCTGCAACTTTTCTTTCACTAGCCCCACTCGATTTGTTTACAAGAGAGCTGGCGGCCAAAAGTGCTTTAAGACTTCAACTGTGTAATAACTGGAATAGGGGCCATTATGGTCATAGAACTATTATGAATTTCACAGACATAGACCTTCAAACAGACTACATCACCCCGCACATAGATTTCAACCCAGTGGCCATAACAGATATTCCGACAAGGGAATCGTGGAATGAAAACCGGGTCATTAACGAGAATCATGTTGCGGTGTTTACGGACGGTTCCAAGACATGTGAGGGGGTAGGGTCAGGAATCTTCTCAGTTAACCCACCTATTAGCAGATCTGTAAAGCTTCCAAATCACTGTTGTGTATTCCAAGCGGAAATACTTGCAGTCTGTGAAGCCGCAAAACATCTTGCCCCACGTGAAATAGTTGGTAGTAATATCGATCTCTTCATAGACAGTCAGGCGGCAATAAAAGCCATTTCTTCAATCACTACAAAGACTTAACTGTTATATAGTTGCCGAAATATACTGAGGATTCTCAGCCCAATGAACACAGTTACCCTAAAATGGGTCCCAGGACACCGTGATATATACGTTAACGAAATGGCAGATAAACTGGCCAAAAACGAGTCATCCCTTGATCCGAGCCAAACCGATCACTCGGTACTTATGCCACTGGAGCAAGAGAAAAGTAGAATTCACCAAAGATTCCTCGAGGATGCGGATGTCAGATGGTCAACCATCGACACTTGCAGAGTTTCAAGAAATCTATGGCCGAATATTTCAAGAAAAATGACACAATATTTACTTAAGATCAGTAGGCCTCAACTATCCACCCTCATTGGAATCCTAACGGATTACAACTCTATGGGTACCCATATGCACAGAATGGGCATAAGCTCGTCGGACTTGTGTAGAGGGTGTCAAGATGAAGAGGTGGATGAGGATTCATATCACTTTCTTTGTAAATGCCCCAGCCTAGCCAGAACCAGAAAGGCAGCCCTCGGAGAATACTTTTTCGACGAACTGGGCGACATCTCAAACTTGCCACCAACGATCATCCTAAAATTCATCCAGAATTCAGGGTGGTTCAGGGAGGCGTCCAATATCAATACCAATACCAACACCTAAACTCCACCCAATCCACCTTCTCCTTCTCCTCACACCTACCTTAACCAATTCCTTTGGGGAGCGCAATGGATCCATTGAGATCCGAGTGAGATGGTACGGCTTGCCGTATCATCACCCCTTCAAACCTAACCTAACCTTTGCAGCCGATATTAGAGCTAGAAGTTCTCTTCTGGTCACACAATTATAGCTTTCTCGCTTTGAGAGTACCTTGCTGTAGGCGATGACCTTCTCTTCCCCATCATGAACTTACGACAGTACAGCTCCAATTCCCACGTTACTTGCGTCAGCGTCGATGATGAAAGGTCTCCCTGGTGTTGGATAGGCCAAAACTGCAACCCCCTCCCCCCAAGAAGTGAACCTGTATACGCCGCTGCTGATGCTTTTACTTCCGTTATGTGTTTCAATGATACAAAAAAAAAAGAAACTATAGAAATATTCACTAAAAACCACTTTTTTAGTTTATTATTTTGTTTTTTAACTTCAAAAATTCGCGGAACTTTGCAACACAGTTTGGGAACCGAGGTGCTAGAGTATAACTCAAGTAGGGTCTCTGTCTTTCAGACTTTTGGTGAAATCGTTGATTCTCTATGTTGATTCATTTTCCCACACACCATCCTTCTCATAGGATCGACCCACATTTCAAAACAATTATGCAGTCAGTCATTTCCGACATTTCTGAAATTTTCAATTTTATTGTGTTGATGTGTCGTTTCTGGGAACTCAAAAAATTTTATTTGAGTTTGAATATTCGATATGCCTACTTCAAATATAAAAAAATCTTTTCCATCTCTGCCGACTGGTCTAGTAGAAATTTTCATAATATTCAAAACGTTGTCTCTGGAATAAAAGATAACAGCAACTTGTGACTTTAATCATTTAAATCACGTTGAACGAACGAAAAACGTCACTGGCACAGCATCAGTTCAACTATAAAGACTCTTGGTAGTATTACTCCCCATTCACATGTCCATTCTAATAATTTTGTGTACAATTTTCATTTTCATTTTCATTCTCAAAATCATGGAGTGCTCTCTGTTCCATATATGAACTCGATTTGATAGGTTTTATACAATGTAGGTGGCTTAAGGCTTTTGTGTACCTACGCCTATTACACCAAGTACCAAATGCGACCCGGCCTGTCCTGTCCTCTGTCCTTCTGTAAAATTTGTTCTGCCGTGAATTGGCATCAAATAACATTGTTAATGTGATCACAGTGTGATTCTGAGAATGTTCCTACATCTACATACATTATATATACTCGTAGAATATCCTTCGTGCCATTGAAGTACATATTCCAGTTGGAATGGAGTAAAGATTCACAAGTGCTTATAGACTTCATCGATACTATAACAGAATTTATAATGGATATGAATGGTTCACACACAAACATTTGCGATTACAAAATTTTAAATTAATTTTTAAGGACATTACATTTCTCCTTCTACCTACTTCTCCTCCTCCTCGTCTTCCTGCGTTACCGCGCTGAATGTTTACTGGATGTTTTGTGGTAACGCGCATCCTGCCGTTCCACAATAACAACACTGCCAATAAGCATGAAAATTTATATAGAAGATTGTTGAGAGTAGTAATTTGCATATCGATTTGAAAAAAGCGGATCAAATCTGAATATAGCGTGAATCGAGGATTACTTCGCGTAGTATCTATAAGGTTTATCTAACGCATCAGTAAGATTTTTGTATTATTTGTTGTCTTCTGTATTTGAATTCATTGAAGATGGAAATTCTGGAGTTGAGGGAAGAAAATGTCTCCATTATCTATAGGTACCTATCTACTGGTTCTGGGTTAGGCAATTCAAGTCCTAGAGCTTAATAGAACTGATTTTGTGAAGTATTTTTTTTCTTTTACTTCAAAATAATCAATGATTTAAGGTCCTTATACCTAAATCAAATCAATTTTATCAAAGAGTTAATTCAAAAAACAAAAAAAGAGAAAAATACAACCTTCTCGTTTTCTAATGATGGATGCTTTTAAAATCCTTGTAGATCCACTCTGCCAAACGATTATGATTATTTTGCTCTCAGTTTTCCGATAGATTCACGAAAAAAAAAACAAAAACAGCTTTGGAAAAGGCACAGTAAAGCTGTTGTTTTGCAATCAATTTTAATGGCAGCAGAGACTACGCCCATCACAACAGTGCGCCACCCCCAATAGTCATTTTTTGATGTTCACTTAAAAATACTTGCTATTTGATTGGAAAATAAAATTAAATCAATAGAGCCACTTAGAGTCGTGTTTAATGGCTAGTGATTATTTGAAAAATTATTATGGATAAAATTGTTTTTCTTTTAAGATACTTCCTTGTTAATTTGAATAAAATTAATAACCTCATTAAAGAGCTATTAGTAAGTGTTCAAGCTGAATCAGATAAATTATAAGGGCTTAAAGGATCTAAGGAAGGGGATAGGTGCAGCCATTTTCATAAGAATTTGAATTATGATAAATTGGGGGAGCTGCAATGTCTTGAACAGCATGTTTCTGATGTTTTTTTAGAAAATGTAAGTAGTTCTCACCGATATGAGTACCACTTAGAATTTGAGAGGGCGTCAAAGGCCCCGAGGGTGGATACACCATCATCAACTACGACTGATCTATCAGCTTCATATGTCCTATCCTCCAAAAAGTTGTTCCTTTATATTGTGCCAGAACTATCGAGGCTTATATCTTGATAAACATCGCATACAAGACAAGTACTAGTCCAACGTATTGTGTGAGCTTCTTAAGCCATTCAGCAGCATTACAATCCGCAAATACCAGTATGGCTTCCGGCCACTCAGACTGACTATAAATCGAATATTAACCAACGAATTTCAAGTCGAGGCACACCACTTATTCATCGCCTTCAAAGCGGCATAATAATAGAATTCGGTAAAAGCTCTATAATGGTGATGGTAGAACTAAAGATCCCTGGAAAACTGATCCGGTTGTGTCACGTGATTGCTTCAATCTCGTCCTGGAGCAAATACTGCGCAGCGCAGGACAGGCGTTAACACTAAAGGCACTTTTTTCAACAGATATGTCGATTTTCTAGGAAATTCCAATGATATTAACATAATCGGTCTCTAACAATTGGCCTTTATAGAAGCCTTCATATGGCAATTGAAGAACAGCAGAAACTTGTTGATCTTTAAGTAAATGAGAACAAGATCAAGACATGCCATCAACAAACAAAGATCGGTTTAGAAAGATCTGTCAAGCGGCTAATACAAAACGCCACTGTTGATAGCAACAACTTCGAAGAAGAAGAACTTCTAGCTAAACATTAATTCCACGAACGACATCTTATTGGAGATCCAACGAAGAAAAACTTTATTAAATCGCTGGTATTTTGATTCAGTCTTTGGTACAACAGATGAGTTCAAAACTCTTCACACAAAAGTCAAACTGCATCCGTATACTTCGTGATGACACCAATATTCCACCAACCGAAGTAGGGAAGCTTTTGTGCTACTGCAGTACAAAAGGACTTCCGATTATGGTGGGATGTGATGTAAACGCTCACCATACAACAAGGGGAAGTACCGATATAAATCAAAGGAGTGAGTACCTTTTCGAATTCATTTTGGAAACAAATCTAGATATGTTAAAGGTAGGGAAAACCCCTACCTTTGTAACCAGAAATAGAAAAGAAGTCTAAGACTTAACGTTTGGAACCCCGAACTTAAGCTGCTTGATTAGAGACTGGAGAGTTTCCAGTGAACCTTCAATGTCTAACCATGGAACTATTGTGTTTACCTTAGAAAACATTTTCACAGAGATTTCCTCTGGAAGGAATCCTAAGAAAACGAATTTGAATCTATATAAAACCGTTCTGAAGGAAAACCTTGAGCAACTAGGAGAGGTTAAAACGACTAATAGTCACCTGGAATAAGAACACATAGTCAATGAGTTAAGTGGGGCTATCTTCTTTGGCCCATAAAAAGGCAAGAAGATGCTCCGTGGTGGAACATTAAACTGTTAAACTTAGATCCGAGGTAACAAAACTTACCTTGGAGAGAGTTGGGCAACTACTCTGCAGAAATGACCAAATAAAGGGTTTTTCAAACGGGACGCTACAAAAGTAGAGCGACAGGGACAGCAAACGACGCCATATTTCTTGCCGTGCTTTTGACATTTCTCTTCAGTAAGGTTCGCCATTTCATGATGGAAAGATATACGAGCCAACAACGAGTCGAAATTATTAAAATTTGCTACCGAAATTCGGAGTCAGTGGCCTCAACATTAAGAGCGCTACGTTCAATTTATGTACGTCATAATCGTCCTAGCAGATCAACAATTGAGCGTCTAGTAGAAAAATTTGAGTTCACAGGCACAGTACAAAATGTTCCCGTGCCAGTGAGACAAAAAAGTGCCCGTAGTGTCGAGAATATTGCTGCCGCTGAGGCTTCAGTTGCAGAAGGCCCAAATGTGTCTCTCACACGTCGTTCTCAAGCGTTGGGCATCTCTGTGACATCGTTGTGGTGAATTTTGCGAACAGATCTTGGCCTACATCCTTACAAGACTAAATTAACGCAAGAACTGAAGCCGCTTGACCACCAGAAGCGTCATAGGTCTGTGAATTGGGCTGAGCAACAACTTGAAAATGATTCGGATTTTCATCGAAAAATCATCTTCAGCGACGAGGCTCATTTCTGGCTGAATGGCTTCGTCAATAAACAAAATATGCAGTATTGGTTAGGCAGCAATCCACACGTACTCCATGGGTCATCATTGCATCCCGAAAAAAATTACGGTTTGGTGTGGTTTATGGGCCGACGGCGTCATTGGGCCGTACTTCTTCCGATGATCAAGACCGGCACGTTACTGTGAATGGGGATCGCTACCGTTCAATGATAACCGAATATTTATGGCCCCAATTGGATGATATGGACTTGGAGGACATGTGGTTCCAACAGGACGGCGCCACAAGCCACACAGCGAATGTCAGAATCAATTTATTGGAAACCAAGTTTGGAAAACGTGTTATCTCACGAAATGGTCCGGTCGCTTGGCCACCTCGGTCGTGCGATTTAACGCCGTTAAACTATTTCCTGTGGGGCTACGTCAAGTGTATGGTCTATGCCAACAAGCCAGCGACGATTGATGAACTTCGTACGAATATCGAACTTCACGTTCGATTGCAGCATTATTGGCCGATTTATGCTTGAAAACCGTCGAAAATTGGGTTCAGCGTCTGGACTTCTGAAAGCGTGACCGTGGTGGCTATGCAAAAGAAATCGAGTTTCATACATAATGGCATTGAACGTACTTTCACAGGAATAAAGAATTTCATTGATATCCAAAACCATTTTTGTTTTATTTAAAAAAAAAACTTTTGTAGCGCTCTTATTGAAAAACCCTATATAACAGGGAAATAAGAAATGCCAAAAGAAATAGTTTTGCTAAATTCTGTGAGGGGATCTCTACTAGTCCTACAGCAGCAAGATTACACAAAGCTCTTGCAAAAGAAAAAACTTTAACATCATTAGCACTTCACAACCCTGATGGCAGCTTTAACGAAAATGAAAAGCAAAGATCCACTCTTTTGCTAAACACTCATTTTCCGAACAGTTTGCCAACGTCAACGGTAGGAAATGCAATAGAGAGAATACTTCTTAGATCAAACTGGGAAGACTGGAAAATGGCGTTAAGCGCCTTTCAACCCTTCAAGTCTCCGGGTGTAGATGGCATTTTTCCAGCCCTCCAGGAAAATAGGAATTAATGCCTTATCTTATAAAAATACTTCGAAGTAGCATTGCACTTTTGCATGTACCAAGTCTATGGAGAAAGGCCAAGGTAGTCTTCATTCCAAAACTTTGGAAAAAAGATACAACACATCCAAAGTCTTTCAGGCCAGTAAGTTTAACATCCTTCCCTAGAAAAAGTAGTTGATAACTTCATCAGATCGGAAGTGTTAATAAGCAATCCTTTGAATCATCGCCAGCATTCTTACAGAGCGGGATGATCTACAGAAACCGCTCTGTTCTTACTCAAAAACACTTTACGCATAGCCTTAAACTCTAAAGAAACGGCCTTACGTGCATTCCTAGACATTGAGGGCGCCTTCGACAACACTTCACATAAATCCGTTTATAAGGCTTTGGTAAGGAAGAGTGTTGAAGTGTTCCCATCACTATAATCAGAAGGATAAGTGGAATGCAGGGCACAAGAATTGCGGAGGCATATGTAGGACAAAGTGTCCAGACAGTTATCACAACAAGAGGCTGTCCCACAGGGAGGGGTTCTATCACCCTTACTGTGGAGTTTTAAAGTAGATAAATTGCTGGAAAGTTTCAAGGTTTACGATGCATTGGCTTCGCCGATGATATTGTTATAACAGCTTTGGGAAAATTCGAAGAAACTCTCTGTGATATTATTCAGAGAGAATTTAAAATAACAAGAAAAATGGTGTCCATCAGTGGTAATGAGTATAAACCGGGAAAAAGACAATGATGGTCCCATTTACTCAAAAGAGGCTTCTACCACGCATATGAAACCTCTCCAGTTGAATGGTGAAGAAATCGACATCCAGAGGGAGGTTAAATATCTAGGCATTACACTAGATAGCAAACTCATCTGGAAAAAACATGTCAGAAAAGCCACAAAAGCTCTCAAGATATGCAAGAGACTTGCCCGGTAAATAATGGGGCTGTAAGCCAAACATCCTGAGATGGATGTACACCGTGATGGTAAAACCCATCATTACCTTTGGGGTGGTCGCATGGAACAATAGAACCGAATGAAAACTTACCCTGCACCCGCTATGGAAGTCATTCTTGACTTGACCCCACTACACGTTGCCATAGATAGTGCTGCTAAGAGAGCCATCATGAGATTTGCAAGGGAGAGAACTGGGACGGGAAAAATCATTAGTCTCAGGGAAAGGGACTCGATTTGCAGATCCACAGAGTCAAACCTTCTTGACATTCCAAAGATGGTATGATCAAAAAGTTTAACTTCATTAAGAACTTTTATACGGAGCTAAAAGTAGCAAAAAAGAGTGGGCAGACGAAAACGTAAACTTCACTCTTTAAGCAAATGCCATCAAATGGTATACTGATGGATCAAGAACATTTGGAGGGACTGGGACTGGAAACATTGCTATCATGTCAGATAGCTAGGCTGTACTTAAAACACTATGTTCATATAGCATTAACTCTAAACTGGTGTGGGATTGTGTGGAAAGGTTGAACGAACTGGGCAAGAACAACCATATCACGCTTCATTGGGTACCTGGCCACGTAGGCATACAGGGCAATGAAGAGGTAGACTCCTTAGCAAAAATTGGACCAATGACACCCGTAATGAAGGCAGAGCCTTATTGCGGAATGGGAGAAAACACGATAGAGAACAAAATCAAAATGGCGGAAGATGAAAACAGATAAAAAGTCTGGAAAGAACTCCCCAAAATGAGGCAGGCCAAACTTCTACTTGGGGATTATAACCAAGTACGGTTCAAATTCTGCATCGGTTAAAATAGAAACGACTTCTCACAGGCCACTGCAAGTTAAGGAGACACCTCTCCATATTTTCGGCCTAGAAAACAGTGCCATATGCAGATTCTGCAATATTCACGAGGAGACCCGGTACACATACTAAGTCAATGTAACGCAGTTGTACTTCAAAAGCAAAGGTATCTGTACTCTATCTGGGAAGCCACTAGATAGAGAAGAGCGAATTATCCTCCCTTAAAGTACTCCAAATACTAAAGTTTCTCAAAGAAACCAATTTGGAGGTTGAGCTGTAGAATGAGCAACTTCATCAGGCTCCAATGAGGGGACACAATAGATCTTAAGGTCACAGTTTACTTATACCCTTTACTAATTAATTTATCCATTCATATAAAAACCGTGTAGTCCAGTAAATCCAAACATATCGACTCATCGGATCGGCCACATCAAACAAGTGGATTAAATGTCACAGCCAAAAATGTCACAGTCAAAGTCCTTAGGTTTGAGAGAACGAAGTAGACCAAACATCCAAAAGACTATAACCAATGTAAGATGCAAGAAAGTTGATTCTATAAATGACTGGAAGCAGCGTGCTCGTGATAGTAGAGTCAAGAAAAACGTGACGTGTCCCAGGCTTTCATGAATTGGGACCAAGATAAGTAAGTAAACAATAATAGGTCTTTTCATCCGGTTCTGCATTCATGAATTATAGCTGCTTATGATACATGGCCGAGAACACTGCTTCACCCTTTCCAATTTTGACATTGAGTTTTCCGGAGCACAACTCTGGATAGACTTCACTAACGCCTGATGTTATTTCTGTCTTATAATAACCTAAGGACATATCAGGCCGGACAAGTGGACATTCATCAAAGCTTACTCTATGTGGTGTTAAGCCGCTTAAGCCAAAGGTATACACAGCTTTAAAATTTGGTAATGTAGATCAATTAGTTCTTCACTGGACAATTTAACGTTAAGGCCTTATACTTTACGACCTGTTATACCATTACCACTTTATGTGTTGTGATAAAAACTCCCAGCATATCTGGTAGTAAACATAAATGCCCAACTAACGGGTGATTTTTTAGCTGGTTTCGTCTTGGCAACACTGGTTTTGACAGCTGACGTGTGTTTAGTACCTTGTGTCACTGTCAAACAGCTTCAGTTTGGTTTGCAATTTAACCATGGATCGTCTTACAAATGAACAACGCTTGCAAATTATTGAATTTTACTATCAAAATTCGTGCTCGGTTCGAAATGTGAGAAAAAAAAAATTGTGTTCAGCGATGAGGCTCATTTTTGGTTGAATGGGTACGTAAATAAGCATAATTCCCGCATTTGGAGTGAAGATCAGCCAGAAGCATTGCAGCAGCTACCAATGCATCCCGAAAAAGCCACTGTTTGGTGCGGTTTATGGGCCGGCGGCATTATTGGGCCATATTTCTTCAAAGATGATGCGAATCGCAGCGTTACTGTCAATGGTGAACGCTACCGAGCGATGATAACAAACTTTTTTTTGCCCGAAATGGAAGTTCTTGACTTGCATGATATGTGGTTTCAACAAGACGGTGCCACATGCTACACAGCACGCGAAACAATGGCGCAATTGCGAGGCGAGTTTGGTGAACAGTTAATTTCACGTTTCGGGCCGGTCAATTGGCCGCCTAGATCGTGCGATTTGACACCATTAGATTATTTTTTGTGGGGGTATGTCAAGGCTAATGTCTATAGGGACAAGCCCGCTTCGATTGACGCACTGGAAGCCAACATCCATGCATTCATTCGTGAGATACCGGCCGATATGTGTGAAAGAGTATGCCAAAATTGGACTCAGCGGATGGGCTACCTGAGACGCAGCCAATAAATATTTCATTCATTTTTTCGAATTTTTTGTGTTTTTTTTTTTTTTTAAGTTCTAAGCCTCTTAAAAAATCACACGTTATAATGGGAACATAGCCTAATTTTTATTTGATTATCTGCTCGATAATTAATTAGTATAGGCTTTTATTAAGAGCCATGACTATAAAATTAGTGATTTGTTTTAATTTGTGCACAATATTAGCCAAGAGCCCAAACTCATTTATGTCATTGACGTTCTTTACCAACACGACAAGCAGAACCAATTTCGTTGGACTTCTCCCTCAGTTAATTTTTCCAACAACAAATACAAATAAGCCATGTCTATTGAAAATTGCGATTGATTTTGTGTTGGAAGGACGTCTTGCTGGGAGTGTGAACTAATGGCGATTTCGATTTGTAATAATGGAGATTTTTTCATTTCCAGGCACACAGGGTCGTATTTAGTGTCTTCTTTTAAACCCTTACCTGACAATTGAACCATGAACCATGAACCTATGGAACGCTACTGGGCAATGATTACAGTAGATGCGTGTTTTAATGAACCATTTATTGTTCTGACGTATTTTTCAGAACTTTTCGTTTTAAACTTATGGTTACAGTGGATGCGTATCTCTTAAATTAAGGTATCAAAACATTGTAATTTTGCCAATTTAGTTTTATTTTCTAGTTTCTTATTTTCTAGAAATTTGACTCAAAACAGACAA
Source organism: Dasysyrphus albostriatus (assembly GCA_946251815.1). Lineage (NCBI taxonomy): Eukaryota > Metazoa > Arthropoda > Insecta > Diptera > Syrphidae > Dasysyrphus > Dasysyrphus albostriatus. The sequence goes on along the minus strand of OX276335.1, from coordinate 192,469,429 downwards.
AAATTATTAAGTAAGTCTTTGAATTGGTTGTGAAAAATTGAATTTAATCGCATAATGTTTTCAATGTGGGTCATTTGTTGACTTGGTATCAAGTTAGCCAAGCATCATCTAAAAGTGAGATAGAAATGGCTTAGTAATTTGCCATGAACTAGTCTTAAATAAGTAGTGACAATTTTGAATTTATCGTGCAATGTTTTCTACGTTTTTTGAATTCTTTGTTTACTTGACATCAAGTTAGCGTAGCAACACTTCAAAAAGTTGTAAAAAGTGCCTAAACCGAATGGCTAAATAATTCACGGCTAAGTAGTCATTGTCGTAAGTTTTGGCAGTTTTGAATTTGTCCTTCTATGTTCTTATTGTTTAGTTTTTAAAAATTTGTAAGTAAAACTTCTAAAACTTAACATTTTGTTTTAGTAATTTGACGTTCATTTTTTGTTAGTAAGTTTTGAAAATTTGATTTTTCAGGCGATGTTTTCTATGTTTTTTTGTTTTATTTTCCTAAATTCATACGAAATCATTGAAGAGCTCCGGAAAAAATCAAAAAACTTATTGTATTGATATTTTATTAGATTTATTATTTGTTTTTGATTAGCTATTGATTAAATGTGACAACTTTAACACTGTCTCTCGCAAATTTTTCTATATTTTTTGCTTCGGTTTCTTAATTCATTTCATATGAATAACATTCGAAAAGGGTTTTAAATTGATTATATTTAACTGTTCAATCTGAATCAAATGAGGTTTTGTTGAAGAATACTTAGAAAACATAGTGCGAAAAAAATAGATTTGCAGCAACTAATAAACAGCAAATTCACGGCAAATTTCTGAGGAATAAAATCTTAAGTTTTTGATGTTTTATGACTTTTTGAAGAAAATAAATAGAAAATATGGAATGACACACTAAATTGTCAAAAGTTATGACCGACTAATTAAACATCTTTTTGAGGTGTTGCTATGCTAACTTGAGGCTTAAGCCTAGTACGCATATCAAGACAAAATTTATCTCCCATATAAAATTGTTCCCAGGACAAATTTTATCTCGGATTTTTTTCCAATCAGTACGCAGCTCCAGCTTAAAATTTGACATTCGTAGCCGCATGAAAAGGCAAAAGTAACTCCCCACTACATTTTGTGCGCAAAAAGAATGCTCGAAGCATTATTTTACGGACAAATTGTGACGTTTTATGTTTATTTCGCTTTTTATAAATTTAAATATTCGGAAAATATTTTCTTTTACTCTAAATTTTTAATTTATTTCCAAACCGAATTGAAATTAGCAAACTTATCTGGCAAAAATCAAGTGGATTTCTGGAGAAGTAGAAAACTCTGAACAGTTTTGATTTTGGTAGGGTTTTTTTATCCATCGACATCACACACATCCATCCTTCAATAGAATTTTATAATTGATAGCTTCATAGATAAAGAAAGATCTATTTGACGGAAAAAGTTTATTTTGATCCAAATGTCTTCAAAATGTTTGTAATTTTTAGATTTTTTTTAAACCAACGTTTTTTAATCCATCGACATCGAAGCCATCTGTCAAATTGATCCAACAGTTGATAGATTGAAATCTGGAGAACAAACTTTATTTTACGAAAAAAGTTTATTTTGGTCCAAATGTCAACCAATTACCCTAAAATTGCCTTCTCGAGAGTAATAATAAAAATAAAAATTTCAAACTTTTTCATCCACCCACATTATATTGTTCCCCAAAAAACAAGCTCAGGTACTGAATTTTTTTGCTCTGCAAATTCTTTGAAAAAATCTCAATTCTGAATATAAAATTTTCAAATTTGTGAATTGAAGGAAACGTTATAATTTCGAATTTTGTTTTATCTCTTCAATTTCAGAATTAATCTTGAGAAAAAAAATGAAGGGATAAAATTTGTCTTTTCTCGATCTGCGTACTAGGTTTAAGTGGGCAAGGAATCCAAAAAAAACGTAGAAAACTTATTCCACAACAAATTCTACATTGTCATCACATTCAACAAAAGACTAGTAGCGAGAAATTATTGAGCCAGAAACCATTCGTCATTAGCAGTTTCGATCCCATTTTAGGTGATTCTTTGCTTACTTGATATTAAGCTAGCAAAGAACCAAAAAAACATAGAAAACACTGCGCGATTAAATTCAATTTTTCTGAAATAATTCAAGACTAATTAACGTCAAACTTTTAAGCCATAAAACATTAATTATAAGAAGTTTTCATCACTCTTCAAAATAAATCAAGTAAGCAGAGCACCCAAAAAACATAGAAAACATTGAACGACAAATTTGAAATATCACAACTAACTATGACAAACAATTTACCTACCCATTTTTCGATTCGTGAAAATTGCTCTAAGCACTAAAATATTAAATTTCAGAAGCTTTTGCCACTTAAAAAAAGTAGAAAACATAGAACTACAAATTCAAAATTATAACAACTAATTAAAGACTAATAACTAATGAAGAATTATGCTCCCTATTCACTTTACTTTACTTTACTTAAGATAGCGCTCACAGTCCAGGATGGACTACGGCCTCAACCAACAAGCCTCTCCAGCCAGCTCTGTCCCTAGCTAACTGCCTCCAGTTACGCACTCCAAGTTGGTTGAGGTTGCTCTCCACTTGTGTGCGCCACCTAAGGTGGGGTCTTCCTCTGCTGCGCAGACCATCAGGGGTGGATCCGAAGACTCGTCGGGCTGGTGCGTAGGTGCCCATTCGCTCCACGTTCCCCAGCCATCTCAGCCGCTGTATTTTCAGCTTTTTGACCAGGTCAACGTCGCCGTATAGCCCGTAGAGCTCATTATTAAATCTTCTCCTCCATACTCCATCGATACAGACTGGACCGAAGATCACCCGAAGAATTTTCCTTTTAAAGCATCCAAGCAGACTCTCACCTGTTTTTGACAGAGTCCATGCTTCTGCCCCACACAGCAGGACCGGGATGATAAAGGTCTTATATAAAGTCTCCTTCGTTCTTTGAGGGAGGGCTTTACTACCCAAATGCCTTCTTAGCCCGAAGAAACAGCGATTGGCCAGAGTAATTCTTCAATTGATTTCTGCACTGATGTTATTTTGCGATGTAATAGTGGAGCCTAGGTAGACAAAGTCCTTGAAAACTTCGAAGTTGTACCGTTTGACGTGACGTTTTGCCCGAGTTGCCGATGTTAATTCCTTTCTCGATGATATAGCATATACTTCGTCTTGTCCTCATTAACAGCCAAACCCATTTTCACCGCCTCCGATTCAATACTTGCCAACGCACCGGTAACAGCTCGCTTCGTTCTTCCCATGATGTCAATATCATCTGCATAAGCAAGTAGCTGAAAGGAATTTTGAAAAATTGTACCTCTGTTGTTGACTTGCAAGTAGCGTAGAATTTCTTCATGTACGATGTTAAAGAGGCTGCATGATAATACATAGCCTTGTCTCAAACCTTTCTCGACATCAAAGGGTTCGGTGGTCTGGCAGCAAGATTTCTCCATCGTCATCCTGCACACGCGTACGAGTTTAGCACGGATGTCGAGATGCGATATGGCTCTGTACAGCTCGTCTCTGTTTACGCTATCATACGCGACTTTAAAATCGATAAAGAGATGGTGTGTATCGATTGGAAACTCCTTGGTTTTTTCCAAAATCTGTGGTAGTGTGAACATTCGATCGATGGTTGAATTGCCGGGCCTAAAACCAAACTGATAGAGGCCGATCAGATGGTTGACAAATGGTTTTAAACGATCACACAGTAAAGATGACAGAATTTGTATACGACATTAAGGAGACTTATATTTACCCCTGTAGTTGGAACAATTCAGAGCATCTCCTTTCTTGTGGATGGGGCACACTATACCGAGGTTCCATTCATCGGGCATACTTTCTTCCGACCAAATTTTGAAGACAAGTTGGTGTATACTCCCTACCAAGTCGTCTCCCCCTACTTTGAATAGCTCGGCTGGCAGGCCATCTGCGCCAGCAGCCTTGAACGCCTTAAGCCTAGCTATGGATAACCGCACTTCATTTAGGTCGTGCGGAAGGAAATCTTGACCATCGTCGTCTAGGTTGAATGGATTATTCTGCCTTTCAGCGGAATTTTGGCTATCATCGCCATTTAGCAGTCTAGAAAAGTGTTATTTCCAGATTTTCAGCACCGACTGTGTGTCTACCACCATATTCCCACCCTCGTCCCGGCAGGCTTCCGTTCTAGCCTTGTAACCCTACTTCTACTACTTCTACTACTCCTACTTGTTTTTATATCTTTGAGAGTTGCAAAGCAGCCAAAAAAAAAAACATAGAAAACATTGAACGAGAAATTTGAAATTATCACAATTAATTAAAGACTAATTAACGACAAATTATCCACATATTCATTTTTCGATACGTCAAAGTTGCTTTGCTAATTTTACACTCATGTAATATGTTTTATTCTTATCTTCTATTTGGCAAGTAAAAAAGTTTTGTTTATACCTCGCACACAGCCTGTTTTATTTCAATTCAGCTTCTTCCTATCCTTAATTTTAAACCTTTTATCAAGCCCATTTCTGTCACCAAAAACCTAACCCTTTGTAATAAAAATTGAGATCATTAGAACCTTTTTTTTATTTATTGAGTTATAAAATACATTTTTGAGTCATAGAATTATGGTCCCTCATCCTTCAAAAAAATCATCAAATCACCTTAAAAGAATTCTTTCAACTGAAATACATACATACTCGTATCTACATACGATTTAATCCTTTCAAAATGTGTTATTCCGTTTTTTTTTTCAATATTGAAAAACACATCATAGTTTTCATTCAAAAACCTATCATATTTTGTATCTCTATCATCACTCACTTACCAAATAAAAAATTCATTCTTTGAATTATTCATAAATGTTAAAAATGTCTGTTTTGTGTGTGTTTTACCTTTTTCTATAACTCAAAAGAGCTCAAGTCCTCATAACTTATTCCATATAAGAACTCTATAAGATCGTCGACTTCATCATGTGTAAAAGAGAAATCTTTTATGTATCTAACTTGTACATACCTCTAAATATATAACTAACCCAAATCAATGCTAAGTTGTCTATTTCAATCATTTCCATATCTCTCCACTCTCCACCTCTCTACACTGTCAATGGTTTTAAACATCATTATATAGATGAAATGTCCTTTTCGAAACAATTCCCATTCACAATTTGACATATCCTTTTATCGCACCAAGTTGACACATCATTCCCTTTGGATCAGAAGTGAAAACAAAATAAAATAAGGCCCCCCCCACCAATATATCCAATTCTGAGGGTAATAAAAGTGTCAGTATTTTAATCCCTGACTGGGTAAAGGGTATGGATATAGACATACCTACTCGTTAATATTTTACATTGTGTTGCAAACAATGATTTAATAATTTACACTTCTCATTGTTACGGAAATGTGTAAATCATACTATTTGCTCCCGGGTACACATTCTTCATTCGTTCCGTTTTTATTATTTAGTGGTATAGTGCTGGGAAATGTTAATATTTAATAATCGACAAATATAGCCAAACTGAGATATCCTGCGGTTAACTGCTTCCGCTGGTGTTTGCGTTCGTTCTAGTTTAAATAATGCATTTCGATTGAGGTAGAAAAAGTTCAAGCTATAAATTTCGTTTACAAAACAAATAAAAAAAAAAAAAAATTGATAAAGTGGATATATCTATTTATACATAATGCTAAATGCATGCCATGAAGTTTGCATCGGAAATAGTTTTTTTTTTTTTTTTTTTAAATTGAAATTCAATCTCCCCCAAATGGTAAGACTAACTATGTATATTGCAGTGAAACACCACCCAGAAACTAACCATTACCAATCCAAGTAGCCAGCCAGCATCAAACTTCATCAACCAGAGTTCCCACTTCAACCTTATATCTCGTTGTTGGCTTTTTTACGAGGATGTATTTACCATTTGAGAAAATATAAATTGAATTTTGAAATGTTTATTAAATGGTAAAAATTGCTTAGAGAAACAGAAGACACCATATTGGTTAGGGAAACCAAACGGCATTGACAAATATGTCATGGTAATAGATTAGCTGTTCCTGCAAAAAAAAAGCCCCTATCCCTTCTAAGCCAGATGTATCGATATCTGCATCTGGCAAGGTTAGGTTTACCCTGGATTTTATAATTAAAAATTATGATCAGCCAAGTGAAAACTTAATAACATTATGTTAATCTTTTAATTCGTATCTAATAATGCTTTTCAACTTCATTAAAGCAAATAATGTAGGTCCTTTTCGACTCAATAAACATTATTTATTCAAGACTTTTTTCTTCTTTTCAGGTAAGATTTGAAAATTCACTAAGAAACCATTCGGTAAGTATTTTATTTTTATAATAAATAAAACCAATCTCTCGCACTGTGGTACACTGTGGGTGGACAAATATCGTTTTATATCGTGTGCTATTCATTTACTAAATTTTTAGATGCAATAGAGAATGAACTATGTATATGAAATAGGATTTTTTTTTTTAGAAAAATCGGTTTCTAAACTTAAAGTTTGTGACCCCAAAGTTGATGAAAGAAAGTTCAGAAAAATAATGTAATGAACAAACTTCAAAGACCATTTTTTTTACTTCATAAATTAATCTTATGAATAATTTTGTTCTTTAACGCATAAAAAAGCAAATTGAATTTTAGAAAAAAAATGATTGTGATAGCAGGAAAAATTTTAATGAATGAATTTTTAAAATTGGTATATTTGGAAGTCAAATTAAAAGTTCACCTCAAAAGGAGTTAATTTTCCCTGGTCCTGCCTTATATGTTCTGCATATTTTACACAAAATCATTATGTATCAAAAAGAAAAACAATCAGCTGGCAAATAATTGCAAACGTTCAAAAACACCAAGTTTATGTCTAAACACCAAGTAGAATACCTATAAGTTTGTGATTAACTTTTGTTTTACGATTTCAAATCTTTCTTTTTTAACGACATTATGTATTTACTTAAGTCAAGTACGCAGATCGAGCTAAAATTCCGCTCCCACTTTTCTCTCCAAACATCAGCTAAAATCCTAGCTAAATTTTAACAAAATTGTTGTGGAGAATACATTACAAGAAACAACTGTTCTCTCAAAAAAAAAAGAATGTATTGAACAATTTCAAAGAATTTTATTTTTTAAATTGCAAGTGAATATAATCAACTAAAATAGATTTTTCTCTTTGGCATTGATAAATAATTTGTGCTTGAATATTTCTCGTTCTAAATTTTCATTTTCACAAAGTAAAGCTAACATAAATCTCACAAATATAAGAACCTGACACAATTTAGCTCAAGAACTAATGTGCCGCATAATTATTTCACGCACTAAATTTTGACTTATAGGTCCCGTACAGTAACAAACACGCATGTTAAACGCACCTCTAGGCTAAAATGCTTGGCTAAATTTTAGCTCGGCTTAATTTTGCAGAGAATTTTGTATGGGAGCGAAATTTTAGCTCGATCTGCATACTAGGCTTTATACTAAAACATGGCTTACGAAATAGAGTGGTTAGTTTTTTTAGTTTTAACGTTCTCACTAATTCATTTCCAAAAATGGACGGATCGATAATCTTAAAGATTGGTTTTTGGTTATTCTGCCCACTTGTTTTTTTTAAATTTATTTTTTTAGAACTAACAATTCCGATACCTGCCATACAATATTTTCAAATTCTTATTTCTCTCAAAAACGGCGCCACAAATTTTCCTAAAAAAAAATTCAATAAATTATTTCAGGCTACCTTTGGATGGGAAACCACTTTTCAAAAGAAAAAAAAATGGTTATTAAAGCCACCTCCCAAAGGACCATTTGATTTTCCTTATAACGATATTTCTGATTTCAATAATTTTTTATAAAGAAGCTTCTAACAAATATATCGTCCCCTGATTGCAAGGACTAGGTAACTCAATTTTAAATTTTCACAATATCTCGGCTAAAACGGTATTATTTTGTGCAATTTTCAAGACTTTTAGTCCAATTTTTTTCTACCATAGAAAAAAATAAAATATTTATGAAGTGTGAGAAAATAAAAATTAAACTTTTACTCGTTCTTTGGTAGCTAGGTATCTATGAACCTTGCTTTCTCCAATTTTTTTTTAAATTGAGTTACCTAGTTCTTGCAATCAGGGGACGATACGAGTATATTGTTTTTTTTTTTTTAACAAAATTTTCCAAAAAGAAACTTTAAATAAATTTTTGTTTTTAAAAAATCAAACATTTTGAAAGACACATGGTATAAAAATAAAACCCGGTACTTAATAATTTTATTTTTAAACTCCTCAAAAAAATTTACTTTTATGAAAAAAAAACGATTTTATACAATAATGTTAAAAATTGCCAAGGAAAATATTTTTTCCTTATTTAACAAATTAAAAAATAATGTTTTGAACAAATCGCTCCAACTATTTTATTTTTTTTTTTCTATTCAATTATATTTAATTAAGATGGCGTTCTTTTTTTCATCTCAAACTCTTAAGGAAGTTGTTTTATCTTGTTTAAATATGTACATACTTAGTAATTCATGCTTTTAAATATTTGTCTCTCATAATTACCTTGTCTTTACAAATGTATAACTTTTTTAAACCCTCAGTGGGTAATATGCATAAAACATAGTTTTCTAGAGAATTTTGAAGTATATAACGGGTGATTTTTTAGCTGGTTTGGTTTTGGCAACACTGGTTTTGACAGCTGACGTGTGTTTAGTACCTTGTGTCACTGTCAAACAGCTTCAGTTTGGTTTGCAATTTAACCATGGATCGTCTTACAAATGAACAACGCTTGCAAATTATTGAATTTTACTATCAAAATTCGTGCTCGGTTCGAAATGTTCATCGCGCGCTGCTTCCATTTTATGGTCGGCATTCTCGACCTTCTGAGCAGTCTATTCGGAAGATTGTGACCAAATTTCGCACCAAATTTACTTTGTTGGACATTAAACCACCAACACGTTTACGTACTGTGCGTAGTGAAGAAAATATTGCGGCCGTATCAGCTAGTGTGACAGAAGACCGCGAAATGTCGATTCGGCGCCGTTCCCAGCAGTTAGGCCTTTGTTACAGCACTACGTGGAAAATTTTGCGGAAGGATTTGGGCGTAAAGCCTTTTAAGATACTGCTGGTGCAAGAACTAAAGCCAGCCGACCTACCACAACGCCGAATTTTTGGTGAATGGGCTCTTGGAAAGCTGGCCGAGGATCCGCTTTTTTATCGAAAAATTGTGTTCAGCGATGAGGCTCATTTTTGGTTGAATGGGTACGTAAGTAAGCATAATTGCCGCATTTGGAGTGAAGATCAGCCAGAAGCATTGCAACAGCTACCAATGCATCCCGAAAAAGCCACTGTTTGGTGCGGTTTATGGGCCGGCGGCATTATTGGGCCATATTTCTTCAAAGATGATGCGAATCGCAGCGTTACTGTCAATGGTGAACGCTACCGAGCGATGATAACAAACTTTTTTTTGCCCGAAATGGAAGTTCTTGACTTGCATGACATATGTGGTTTCAACAAGACGGTGCCACATGCCACACAGCACGCGAAACAATGGCGCAATTGCGAGGCGAGTTTGGTGAACAGTTAATTTCACGTTTCGGGCCGGTCAATTGGCCGCCTAGATCGTGCGATTTGACACCATTAGATAATTTTTTGTGGGGGTATGTCAAAGCTAATGTCTATAGGGACAAGCCCGCTTCGATTGACGCACTGGAAGCCAACATCCATGCATTCATTCGTGAGATACCGGCCGATATGTGTGAAAGAGTATGCCAAAATTGGACTCAGCGGATGGGCTACCTGAGACGCAGCCGCGGTCAACATTTGCATGAAATTATCTTTAAACCTTAAATTGCAAGATTCAAACTATCGATTCAAATAAATATTTCAGTAATTTTTTCGAATTTTTTGTGTTTTTTTTTTTTTAAGTTCTAACCCTCTTAAAAAATCACCCGTTACTATTTTTGATATGCATAAAAATGCAGTAAATGCCGAAATTTAAGTATTTACTTTACGCTTAACACTCTTGAGTTTAATTTCATGGCAAAATCAGTTACCTGTGTTTTATTTTTTCAATTGGATTTGTGTTAGGTGATAGATACTGAAACGGTGAAATGTGTGCGTATTAATTCTCAAAGAGTCTATAATGGTAGAAGATCGTATTCAGAGTTTTATTTTAAACAACTTAATCGTTCTAGGGTCATGTGTCAAGTGTCACTTGGATCGAAATCACATTCAATTTGATATCAAGTTCAACTAGAAATGTTTAAATTTAGACTTGTGATCAAATTTAAACGAATTATTAACCCAATTGGCACATAGCTCAAAGAGAAAACTACCACTATCGTCTATTTTGCCTCGTTTTATCTTGATCCTCATTAAGTTCAGTTTCAGCTGTAAGTTTTAACTAAATCATAAATAGTCTCAAAACTCAAGGTTGAATTAATATTCGGAGGCTCACTTTGGCTAATGTTTAATGTCAAAAGCCAACGAAAATGACCATCAATACCGTGAAAGGAAAGGGACACACATAAGCCATAGCATTCAAGTGAAAAGAATCTTCCAAAAGTTGTATTTCTTTTATACGAATGCAATTTAATCGGATTTCTAAATTAATAACGTGCCCATAATATTTTGTTACGTGCCACGATTTCCACACGCAGGGCCGGACAAGCTATACGTAGAAAGCGGTGCAAATGCGCAGGGCACTGAGCACAATGGGCGCCTTGAGCAAGCATTAAAAATTCCACTTCTTCGAAACCACTACCTTACTACTTTTTTAAGTTTAATTTTTTTTTAATAGCTCACACCAATATTGATCAGACCAGATTATTCTGAATTTAAAGACAGATATATATATTAGGGGTGTCGGAATTTTTTTATTTTTATATTCAAAATGGGTACCGTGGATATTGTAAAAAAATTAGAAAGTAGCAATTTTTGTTGTGGGACATTTTCCAAAATTGAACTTTGAGACCCCGCGGCCGATCATAGGCAAAAAAACTGCAATTCGAAAAAGTTGTCAGAAAAAACCTTTTAAGTTTGCGTCGATATGTGGGCACAATTACTTATTATGTTTCATTTTGGATTTCTTTACTCATTTGTATTGACTGCATATCAATTTAAGTATGCTGTTTAGTATTGTTGGGCCAATTCGAGCATTTCATTAAGAAAAAATAATCGAAAACAACTAGAAAATCAATGAGGTTTTTGATGGCTTTCATGAATATTTAAGGTCAAAAGTTATTTTATGACATTTTAAGGAGCGGTTTTTTGATTTATTTTCTTAGCAGCAGATTGAAAAAGTAATAAAAAAGTCAGTTTAAGTAATTGTGACCACATATCGATGCAAATTTAAATGGGTTTTTTGACCACTTTTTCGAATTGTGGTTTCTTACCTAAAACCGGGCGCGGGGTCTCAAAATTCAATTTACGTAAATGTCCCAGAACAAAAATTACTTCTATCTAATTCCTTTACAAGATCCACGATACGCATTTTGAATAAAAAAATAAAAAAAAAATCTGACACCCCTAATATACATTTACTTAAATAAAGGGTGTTTTGTTTATAGATGTGTGGTTTTGAATCTGCCAATACTTTTTATTGGAGTTGGTCTTTTTGAGAGCTGTCTTTTGATTTATGCTTAGCTTGGTTTGCCTAAACAACTTTGCAAATTGTGCAAATTTATTGCCAAAATAATGGTTCAGGTCACTCGAAGCATCGGGAAACAATCAATTTATTGGAGAAAACTTTTGGTGAGCGTATTATCTCGCGTCTTGGGCCTGTGGCGTGGCCTCCAGGATCGTGCAATTCAACACCACTGGAATATTTTTTGTAGAGTTATGTGAACCCACTTGTCTACGCAGATAGGCCCGAGATGATTGACATTATTGCTGAAATATAGCCCAATTGCTGCAAAAAGTAATCAAAACCACTTGCCCAAAATCATTTTTTAAACATAATGATAAACCCTTATCTTTATAATAATGCTAAATTCTTGGCATCAACATTAAATTTTTTGCGTTTTATTTTTTCTACTATTCTACTATCTACTATACTAGAAAAAAAGTAACTCGATGCATACCTTCCTTCTAACTCTCATCACAGTAAAAAAACATACCTACATCACAAAATCTTTGCAAAGTGCACGATTTTGGTAGCTTCTTTAGAATACCTCATTCGCTTCTTTGGGAAACCTCGTTGAAAAATCGCATTGCAAAATCTGACCTTATGAACTGAGGAAATGACTTCTTACACCAATAATTTCAACTGAGAGGCGCTAAAGATGAAGCTTGCACAGGGCGCTAATTAACCTCGGGCCGGCCCTAGCCACGCGTGCCGTTGGTTCGCCATCCCTGACCAAAGGCAATTTGTTTTGTTTTCATGCTCTTATGTTCAAGTTGCTAGGAACCTTACAACTTTTGAACAATGTGCAGATAATTACTGACAAAAAATAGAAAAGTTAGTTAAAAAAAGCAATAAATCCTCCCTTTAATGGTACAAATAATTCGTAAGATACATAGAGCTCAAAAACAAGATTACTTGAATTAATATCTATGAATGCAAAAAAAATCATTGAAGCGGTTTTTTAAAAAAAAAATTTTTAAGTGTAAAATTTGGTCCTTCAAATTTAAGGATCTATTAATATTCATTTATAAACCTAGTTTAAAAAAAAAATTCAAATTCACTAGCCCGTTTTCAAAATATTGAATTTTCGAAGAAGAAAATGTTTTTTCAAAAATTCAAAATGTATTTTTTTTAAAGAAAGAAAGAAAAGAAAATTTTATAGTAATCAGTTGAGCCGTTAATGAGAAAATCTAACATTAAGAAACGTTATACTTATAGAAGGTATCGTTAAAAACAGCTTTTGGTAAAAAAAATTACAAAAAAGCTCACCATATATGTACTTTAATAAACTGTTTTTTTTTTTAATCAAAATCGTTGTAGTCGTTTTTGAGATAAGTTCAATTTTCCTTAATGGTTGTATAGCAAGTATTTTCTGAGCTAAAAAAAATCAATTTCCCCTCTGGAGAATCACCAAAAAGCCTTAAGTTCAAAATTTAAAGAAGATCCCATCATTAGCTGAGGCTGTAAATACAGGTAAAGTGATGACGTTTTTAAAAAGTGGGGAATGTCAGTGGGCGGAAATTTTCTTTTAGGCTATCTTATGCTGCTACACTTTACCATGTGTGGATCGGTTGACTGGTATATAGATTCAGGGCCGCCTCGCTAGCGACTGAAATATTATTAAATAGTTACCCGAAGTAGGTACATAAAGACGTTAGCTTTGATATTAAAATGTAATTCATGTATTCATAGGACTGTCATCGCAAAGATCTGGGTTCGATTCCCAGCCACTGCCACCCAAAAACAAATGTTTTTTTTTCGAGGTACTGCCTCTTGCGAGGGACTGACAAATCCTCCAATAGTATACTTTACATGAATAAGTGCTTCTCATCTAGCCATTCGGACTCGGCAAAAATTGTAGGTCCCCTCCATTCCTGCCAACAACACGCACACAGGAAAGTTTGAAATGTGTTAGTCACTAGGCCCTGGTTCTTCATGAGCTGATGCGCCACTAAATTTATTTATTTTTTGTTTTTCATTCATATTCACATATTTTTTTGACAACTTTAAAACTGCCTGGCTGACATTGGGTCCCACTGTCGGTGTCTGGCAAAAGTCAAAAATGTTTTTCATAACTTTCATTAAAAATATCAAAAAAATGGCTTTGATAAAATATCGTATTTTTCATCAATTTTATGTTCTTTTAGCACTTAATTTTTCCGAAACGCACCTGGGCTTAAGGAATGAACGAAACATATCTCGTTCTTTGAAAATTCAAGTGTTTGATGATTGCAGAAAATCAATCTTTGTGACAGGTGTCACAAATTAGCATTAAGCAATATTCTTTTAACTGTTTGAGCTGAAAAAAGGGTATGAAATATAAATTCTTAAATAAATATGTATTTATGGGAACCAAAATTTGAAAAGTGTTTCAGTGTTTTTTTTTCAATTTTTATATAAAATTTTCAAAACACTTTTAAGAAAAAATTTGAGCATGCAAAGATAAAAATAAAATTAAAAAAATATCAACCCCATTTTGAAATAAGTATCCAATTTAAAAAAAAAAAATATTATTTGGAAAATTTTCATAGTACCTATGTAAAGGTACAATATTATTCACAATTTTTAAGATCGCTTTTATCTTAGCTCACAAAACTTTTTTTTATAAAAACCGTTAGTTTTTGATTTATTTTCAAAAAAATTTTTCTATACATTTTTGCATGAAATTAATTTTTTTTTTCGAATATTCTGAAAAGTATTTAAGCCGGTGATAAAGAAAAACGACTGCATTGTTTTTAAAATATTGAGTTTTCAGAAAAAATTGATTTTTTTTTTTAATAAAAACCCAATTTTTTTTTTCAAAGTTTTGCTGCATGATGTACCTAATACTTTAGATAGCTTTAGCCAAAAAATTGTTCTTTGGTATGACCCAAATGAGGTGTCAAAAATTTTTTGTGAACTTAAAATGATTTTAAAAATTCATAGAACAAAAATCTATGGCTGACCAATTACCGAAAATACGAGTAGTTGACCTTTATCACGATCCCACGGCAGGTACTTATATTTCTCCCCGCTTGTACAAGAGGGAAAAAACAACAATAACAATTACAGTATTGTTTTACAGCTTCTTTAGAAAGCCAGAAGTCAATTCTTATGATACACTCAGAGAAAAAATCTGGTATAACCAACCAATTTCAGTTTTATTAAACCTGATTTTCAGGTTGTTATTTTTCACGGTAGATCAGGTTAACGGCCTAATCTGATACCTGATTTTAATGTCGTGTTAAATCAACGTTGGTTTCAAGTAAAATAAACACTGCCGTAAAAAAGTAAAACTGTAAATTTTACCTGAAAATCATGCTATTTTTACCTGTAAATCTAGCTAACTTTACATGAAAATCTAGTTTAAAAACATAAATAAAATGTCAACGTCCTGTTAATTTCACGTGAAGATCTAGTCAATGTAACATTATTAAATGTTGAATCAACCCTGTATCCCGTAATTATTATGTCTTGGATCCATGCTTGTAGGTCTCATCTCTAACGCTGCTTACCGTCCAATTCATTTTGCATTTATTCTGAAAGTATACAAATTAATAACTATTTATATAATTTTATTTTAAAAATACTTTGTGATACTTACTTAGTTTTGAACTGGGAACCTCTCACACATGGAGATAGCACGCATTCCCTGGCCCACTACCCTGCATAAAAAACCTCTGCCAAATATTAATAAGTTGAAACTGACCTTGTTTGGATGGTTTGTGTTTGTAAGTGATTTAACACTGGTGTCACGATGAAATAACCTGGCAGTGTTTCTTTAGCCATGGCTTGTGAGTGTGTTTCAACGCTGGTAGAGAGGTAGTTTAACAGGTAGTTTATTCGGATGGCCTGTGTTTTTGTTTTAACACTGGTGTCACGTTCAAATTAACTGGCGGATGAGGTTAGATTCAACAGGTAAACATTGTAAAAGCAACCATATAAAATGTTACTTCAACCTGATTTGTGGTAAAGTAGAAATTCATAACAAGCAGTGTTAAAAAAAATCTGAACTCAGGTAAAATAAGCGCTATATTCTCGTCAAAATTTCTTGTTTACCAGAATTCAGTGTTAAAATAACAGTTCATCTTCTTAAATTAACTTGAAAGTGGTAATATAGGCCACCAGGCTAATTAAACACTTAATATAAAGTTATTAAAATCAGGTAAATTTCAGAAATGTCTGTACTTTATATGGGACTATGCACCTAGTAAATTTAACAGGGCCCAAGTTAATTATTTACATGACTTTTTTCTCTGAGTGTAAGTGCAAGGATTGTTCAATTTTTGCTAAATTTGTTAAATGGTACCAAAAAATGGGAATTTGGGGGCAAAGAGAGCGAAAAACTATAAGAAATGGTGAAAATTGAATGGCTATACCTATCTCTGTCAATTTTAAACAAAAACTTCCTTTGAACATGTCATCTTCAAGATTTCAGCATTTATATTTATTTTAAGATAAAAGATTTAAATATTTGGTTTCTCGTTTTTTTTTTAAAGTTACTTTTGGTTTCCGAAAAAAAGCTTTTTTTACTTAGAAGCTGATTAAACCGCATCCTACTTTTTCAGTGTTTGTGGATAAGTCTCCAAATTTGTCTGAACTCTGAATCTTGGGATCGACAATATCAATAAAATATAAAGTTATTTCTTGTTCATACTTACCCACCCATGCTATATCCAATTTAATTGGAGCTTTTCCGAGAATGGATACCTTAGTTGAAAACTTGAAATGGAACAAAAAAGAGTTTTAAAATATATAAATTTGGTACTTGAGTTAAAATTTAAATAATTTTGAAGAATTTTCGCAGAAGCTGACAAACAAAAATGTTGAAACAATTGGTGGATTTTTTAGAATTATCGAAGCAATTAACTCTTTCAATGCTAGAAACTTTACTGAATAGAATTAAAAATCCGTCTTACTGCTAAACATTCAACAAAAAGCATTTATTTAAACTCTTAAAACGGTTTAAGATAGAATAGGCATTTCCCAATAAAAATTCACAGGTCCCTATACCTTCGCATCTATTTTAGCATATTATCATCTGGTTCAAGGAGCTTTATCTTAATTTTTTTAAATCTTGTCACTTAAAAGCTTTTCTCAATTCTCATAAGCCTATGACAATTTTAAAAAGAAACACCCTTCCTAATTTAGAACACTCACAAAGCAGTATTTATGATTAAGATGAATCAAGAAGTAGATAGGCTTTCTCTAACAAAACAGGCTTAGGTCTAAGGTCTTAGCTCTAGGCAACACCTGGTAAATGACATAGACGGGTCACTCCTAGTTTCGGATGAGGACCAATTCAATAGGTGGAAGGAG
This sequence comes from Dasysyrphus albostriatus, assembly GCA_946251815.1. Lineage (NCBI taxonomy): Eukaryota > Metazoa > Arthropoda > Insecta > Diptera > Syrphidae > Dasysyrphus > Dasysyrphus albostriatus. The sequence continues at coordinate 192,452,532 of OX276335.1, read as the reverse complement.
CACTTTTCTGCGGTTATAAATCACGTTTTTACCAGCTAAGTCAACCTAACACCCAAAGACCCTTCCGTAGAGCAATCTTTATCAGAGCACTGAAGAACAACAAATCGGTTGGACTTGACGGTATTCCCGCAGAGCTCTTACAAGCAGTGCCAACAACATCATCTGAGCTCCTGCACCCACTCATAGAAAGAGCTTGGGAAACTGAACGTTTTTCTGGAAGTGGAAAACAGGTGAAAACTGGAGAATAATTTGCGTACTGCCTGTTATAGCGAAGTGCGAAGGATATAGCAACAATCATCCTAGAGCGAATAAAAATCACATAGGAGACACGCTTGGCACAAACCAAGCAGGTTTCCGCACTGGATCTTCCAGTGTGGACCACACAAACACCTTTCGGATCATCTTCATATGAAGGATCCATTTGAAGGATCGAAATGTCACGTTCTGCATAATGAAGGGTTATCAGAGGAGTTTGAAATCCAAAGTGGAGCTAGACAGGGCTGTATACTGTCACCAATACTGTTCCTGTTGGTAATATGTGATGTGCTGCATATAGTTTTGTCGACTGTAAACGGGGGAATTCAATGGAATCTGCTATCACAAGTGAAACATCTGGATATGGTGAAAGACGTGTGCTTACTCTCTCATAAGATTATGAATCTGCATCAAATGACAACAAGAGTTGAGAGAAAAGCTGAAAATGTTGGGCTTAAGATCAATACGGCAAAAATAAAGAGGATGAGCCTTGGAACTTCCTCATCTAATTAAACAGATATTTCTGGACAACCAGTAGAGATGGTAGAGAGTTTCCAACAACTTGGGAGTATTGTCTCTACTGATGGCGGGACCGAACTAGATATCATCAGCCAAATCGGGAAAGACTGCCTTCAGAATGCTATCCATAATATGGAGAATTAACTCTATAAACCTAAAGACCAAGCTACGACTGTTCCGCTCCAATGAACAATCCGTGCTTCTTTAAGGATGAAGCACTTGGAAAGTAACACCCACTGTCACAAGAAAGCTGCAAACGTTCGTGAGAAGATGTCTGTGAAGCATGTTACGGATTTTCTGGGCTAACTGGTATCTCCAATGAACTTCATGCGAGGAATCCATCGACTCTCTAATAAGAAAAACGTAACTGGCAGTGGATTGGGCATACGCCACGAGTTTACTGCAACTTAAGCGATGCAATGGAACCTTCTCACGCAGTGAGGCAGAGGAGTTGACCGACCGGGAAGTACTTGGCGAAGAACGGTCGCAGAGGAATCAGCACAACTGTGGAAGAGTTGGAGAGAGCTGAAGTACATCTCCAGAAACCAAACACGATGGTGCGTAGGAGTAGTGGAGGGCCTTCGCCCTGCAAGGGGAACCACACGGACGTAACAGGTCCAAGGACCTAAGTAAGTAAGTAAAAGATTTCAACTGATTTTATGGTACTTTTTGATATAACTATACAACACTGGACTTACCTATTTAGCTAGTTTTTACTGAACGCAAGAAATTTTAGATTTAAAATCATAATTTTCTTCATGAAAACAAATATAATTAATTTTGTATTCCTCAGAACTGTTATTTTATTGATATTCCACTTAAAGTTAACAATAGCTAAATTTTATTTATAAAACTTTTGTTTTTCCATTGAAATGGGAACGCTGTTTATACTATGCAACGTTACACTGACCAGAACCAGACCAACCTCCCACATTGCAACCATAAATCCTTGCAAAGTTGGCAGCTTGTTTACTCTTATCTGGAATTATAGTTTTCCTTTATAAAGATAAATACAAACCATATAACCAACAGTTATATGTATATATATGTACATACCTTACCTAGTCGTGTGTACAATCAGAAGGGAATCAAACTAAAAATTGCCCAAGATTATCCCTGAGATTTGAATTCTCCACGACTGTTTTTGTTCAGAGACCATTTGATTGCGGCCAGTTAAAACAAGTGCAGCAGCAAAAATGGCCAACAAAGTGTAGGCCATAATATGAAAGGAGCATCCTTCTGAGTTCAGAAACCACTTTCAAATTGCTGGAATGTGGTTTGCTATATAAGCCTTTCGCTATACATCCGCCCCCTTCGCATCATCCTCATAGAGCTGCCTTGTGCTGCGCTCAGCAATGCTAAAGACAACGAACCACGAGGCCAGAACCAGCCAGTGCAGCGGATGGACGATGAGAGAAGGCACTCAAAGTAATTTGTGGAAAATTTACTTCTTCTCCTCGTTGCATTACCACATCACAAGTTCTCCATATCACCAGGACCAAGACCAGCACCAGCACCAGCTCCAGCACCCCAACAACAATATAAACCAACGTTGTTTCCATCGCTAAACTTTTAAACAAAAAGTTTGCGGAAAAAAAGTAAAACCGCTCCACTGGAAGAATAAAAAAGAAAAAAAAAAAAACAGCAGGAAACAGGAACTATTAAGCAAAAAATCGAGTTAAACAAACTTTCACCTGAGCACTTCGAATGGTTGAGCGCTAGATATCGGTGGAGCTTTCTCAACAAGGCTGTTTGGAAGCACTTTGGAAAACAGAGAGAGGCGCAATCAGGAGTGAAAGTAGTAGGCATCAAAATTCACGACTAGGCCACACGTATTCGCTTTCAAGGAAAATTATAAAAACGAATATTAATTTTAAAAATGAAGAAGTTATAGTCGAAAGTGAATAACAGAGGGATAAGACTAGTTCCTAGGCAGATAAAGGGTAAAGTCAAGAAATAAATCGAATAATTGACATCAACTGGAAACAAATAGTTACCAGGTGAAGTGATCGGATCAAAACTATTGCTGACGTAAACAATCAATGGCAATGATTCGAAAGTGCAAACACGTGACTAGTAGATTGATACATCACAATCTGCACACGCATTCTAGTTCATTGAAGACATCAAGCATAGTTATTGTTAATTTATAGGTAAATTGTGGTATTCCAAATTAACAAATTAAAATAATCAAGTGGTTTATTTTGTTATCATTAACAAGAGGATGGAATCATATTTATGCAATAAATTCTCAAAGTCAAATTGTTTCAAAGAATAATATTTCGTCCAAGGGTTTTGTTGTTGAATATGTTTGCTTGGGACATAAGCGATGGTTAGGTGTTGTAGGAAGCGAGTAGCTCAAATAAATACTAAACTCAATTGTGCTTAACCATCGGGTACTGGTCTCCTCCATCCGGACTAAACTTGCTAAAGTTATAAGCACGTGTGTTGAAGTTGAACAAAAGATTAAAATAGCAACACTAAGGATTGGACGAGGATGTTTTACATTAAAAACACAAATAATCAACAAATCCACCCACAGTCTTGAAGACAGAGACCGACAGAAGTGTTTCCTCATTTTATCAAAGTGGCAGTAGAAGAATTTACCATTTGGTATCAACAATTGCGTCTGGGATTTCAGTCAAGTTTAACCAATTAGTGAACACCTACGACATATTTGGAGCTCAGACTTATAAGGAGTGGTTAATCCAGCTCCCTGACCTTGAAGTTATATTATTAGGATGTGATCTCTGATGGCCCTTCAGGTTGGTTATCATGCCTTCGCGACGCGTCGGTGAGTAATTTAGCTGCGGACCAACAACAAGTCTCAGATACGGATGGATTTACTGTTGAAGAACTTAGCAAACGAAATAAGGACAACGAACTTCGGATCTTTACGTGGAATATTTTGTCTCTCTTTAGACAACTTGCAGCTGAACAATTAACGGAAACCTATTTCTGCTACAAAGCAGATACAACTGCCATCCTAGAAGTACATATGATATGATATGATGATACAAAGTACGAGTTGTACGAGATCCAGGAGAAGACATATTAGCAACGCCCTACTTATGACATCAGAATTATCTTGGGTAATTTTAATGACAAACTAGAAAGATAAAGAAATCTTTGGTGGCACAATTGGAAGATATTGCCTGCACGGCACCACCACCAAGAGCAGACTCAGGCAAATCAAATTTGCTGCGGTGCAGAACATTGTTTTGTGTCTAAAATGCAGATCTCACATCTCGAGGGGACATGGTGATATCCTAGTCAATGATCTGACAACCCCAGATTAATCACACTGTGATCGACCAAAGCACTCTTTTAGTTTCAAAGATATTTGAACATTCCGAGGAGCCAACATTGGCTGATAATACTGCCTCGTAGTAGCCTAAGTAATACTACGAATATCTAGACTAAAGCCAAAACAGGTAAATTCTGTGAAAAATTATATGATATTGCCAGGTCCTTTAGCGATCCAGAATCTCGCACACATTTTGAATATCTCGCACGTCGCACCCTTTTAAATAGTTAGATGTCGCCAATTTCAAGCATTGAGAACCAATGGAGGAATTGCTAGAAGCCAATCAAAGATGCCAACTCTAACATGCTGAACTTGCACCACCACCACAGCGAAGCCACTGTTTCAACGAAAATGACGGAAAGTACATGCGACATACAGCCAAATAGCAGGCCTACAAAACGGCACTGCAACTGCATAGAAGGACCAGAGCTGGTTGTGAGCTCTTCGAGGGAGAGCAGGAAACCAGCGTCTCAACGGGAGTATGAAAAGCTAGTGTCGGAAAAATAGGAGGGTGATATTGTAGAAATGAAGTTTGGAAGTTTAACAAACCATTAAGACCAACTTCCCAAGATTAAAGTAACAAAGCAGGCAAGGACGATCAGGTAAGCATCGTGGTTAATCGCAATTGGTGCTTCGGATATGGAACAATTCTGTCCACATGATCTCTTTAAACTGAGGACAGCTACATCTTATTTTAAAATCAGTATAACTACCGGAGCTATGTACAAAGTGGCATTACAGCCTAGCTCTTCAAAGTCACTGGCAAAGAATTGATTAAAAGCATAATGCAAAAGCTCATCTGCTTAATATTTTCAGAGAAAGCATGTGCAATGAATAAAACGTCAGCATTGTTCAGCATTAACAGATCCATCAATGCACGCTACTCCATCTAAGTCAATACATTTGAAGTCAAAAGAGGTTCAAGACAAGCTGGCGCACTGTCATTTGACTTCTACTACATGATTCTTGAAATAAATAAAATACATTTTTTGGCACAACAGCTCGTGGAGAACTAAGGCCTAGTGACTTACAACTCTCAACCATTCATGTGTGCGTATTTTTGGCAGGAATGGAGGGGACCTACAATTTTTTGCCGAGTCCGAACGGCTAGATGAGAAAGCACTTATTCATGACTAGCATACTCTTGGAGGATTTGTCAGTTCCTCGCAAGAGGCAGTAACTCGGAAAAAAACATTTGTGTTTTTAGTTGGCAGCGGCTAGGAATCGAACCCAGACCTTTGGCATGACAGTCCTACGCGCTAACCATCATGCCACGAGGTACTACCTCTTGATTCTTGAAATAATGTTCCAAAACTCTCACAGAAGTAGAATATTTTAAAAGTCTTTGCAATTAATCGATGATATTGACAAAATTGGACGAAGAAAACGTGAGGTAAGTGATGATTTCATGAGTATTGCTCCTGCTTCTCTGGAATAAGAAGGTTATTGAGAAGCAAAGTCCTTAGTGTCCGTGTATAAGAGACACTTATCGTCCAGGTCCTGCTGTATGGAGTATGATGCGGAGGCTTCAACACAATAAAGGATGGATGAATGGAGAAGAAGATACACTAATGAGCTGTACGAGCTGTACAGTGACACCAAAAGAGGTGGCTGGGTCACCTAGTGAATGGACAATAATGATCCAGCCCGCATGAGATGGCGCAGTAGAGTAGGACAGCGAAACAGGTGGCGTACGTAAGTGGAAGACAATAGGGTAGCTACCGTGGTATCAGTCTTATCATTAATACGATGCCCCCAAGATAAAAGGGCCTCCAAGATACAGAAGACTTTATGCGTGTACAACATTTTTCATTGAGATGAATACGATGTACAAAATTTAAAATATCCTTTTTTGTTTTCCGTGCTATGAATCCCTAACTACATCCTATTGCATCCTACGGAACGTGCAACTACTTTGTTTCTTATTGGAACAAGTATGAATAGTCCAGGAAAATAAGGCAAAATTGGGCAAAAATTTTGACAAAACTAAATCTCAAGCATTTAATAAAAAGTACCCTTAATTTGGGTTGGGGCTTGTATTTTTACGGAGGCAGGTGTAAATTTAAGCTTAATTTAAACTGTACTAAGATCATTAGATTATTTTTATCATACCATCAATAATTTGGAAAAAAAAAACATGCAAGAACTTCATGAACAGTTTAGCAGAAAAAATTTTATAAAAATTTCGATAGAGCAACAGATTTTTGGAGAAACGTATGCTACACTACCACTTATATGAATGTAAGTACTGGGCACACTGAGCGTTTAAGCTGGTTTTTATCAAAATTGATTGTTTTTTTTCCGGCAAAAAGTGTAATAATATTTTTTGTGTCCAATTCTATGAGCTTAAATTTGAATCTTTTGAAAAAATTAAATTGAACCACCATTAATTTAAGACTAAATTGTGTCAAGGTCCCACATTATTAAATTTTAAAATAAACTTATCTAAAATCTGAGGCAAGTTTATTTTGTTAGAAAAAAAAATTGTATTAATAAGAATGCGCCACTATCAGGAAAAAAGGGGCCTCTGAAAAATGAAGTGCTCGCTACGCCACTGGTGGAAGAGGACGTTAACTTACATAGTGTGCGAGACTGACTGGAGACAGCTAGCTAGAGACCAAGCTAGCTGGAAGAAGCTTATTGATTGAGGCACTGCTCCACTGTGAACTGTAGTACTTACATAAGTAAGTAAGAACACTTGTGGCATAAGCATTAAGCATTCTTGAAATCGAAAATGCTACAAAATTCCCATATTTGTTTCTGAGAGAACGGTCACACTTGCCACTGTTCAATATGTTCTATAAGTAGAAAATTTACTTTCGAAATCGGCAATGACACGGTTTTTTAAGTTTATAAAAATAAAAGTTAAGAAAATCAACCAAAAAGAAATCGAAAAATCAAAGGAGTCTTAATTTTCAATGAATTTGAAATGTTCAAATGAGTTCAATTTCAGCCGCTTCATAGTTATAAACAGAGGAAAATATGTCAGGAAGGGTCAAATCCTCCACCAAGAATTAAGAGTATCTCTTGTTGTAAAATATATGAGTGTTTTTCATTTTAACTGTTCGAATTCAGCAAAAATCTGTAGGTGCCTGCACTCTAGCCTCAAACCTTAAAAAGAGGTAGGTATATAACTTTCATATGGCAACACTTTTTTACTGGCAGCCATTTTGTTAGCTGTCAAGTAATTTATTATAAGTTTGATTTAGCACTTCAACATGAATAGCCAGACGTCAAAGCTTTCAAACTGTGCAAATTTATTTTGAAAATCATGGTTCTGTTAGAAGTACGTATCGCACGAATTTTAGCTGTGTTTTCTAGCGAAAAATTTCTTGCAAACTTTGACAAATTCTCACAAATTGTCACAAATTCTTGTTTGTTAAATCAAAAAAGTTACATCGAGTGAGCGCAATGAGAGAGCAAATAAAATCCCAAGTACTGTCAAAAATCATGGTGGTCAGTTTCTGTCATAGCGTTGCCACTAATCGGAAAATTTTCCGAAGTAGGTTTTCAAAACAAAAATGCAGTATATTAAATTGTTCTTCGTAAAACCTACATAATTTCAATTTGTACTTTTATTTTGAAAAAAGAAGACCAAATTAATTAAAAATACTTTATTATAATTAATTAGCGTAACGGATGCAACTACTGGCATCCCCTATTTTGGAACCAATTATTGGCACTCCTTCATTCATTAATGATTTTTTCAAAAACTTTTAATCTCAGTAATCCAATTTAATATTTCTCTTACAGTTTAAGTTATTCCTCATAATTGTGCGTCTTTGTTTTAATAAATTACGTCTTCAATAAGTGTGTGGAGGAAGCCTCATTTAGTAATAAATATATGTTTATTTTTATAAAAAATTCACTTTTTTGATATAATAATATAATAAATTATTTGTTTTCAACACTTTTTTGTATAATTAGTTAGTAAAATTTTAATAAAAAGGGTGCGAATAATTGGTTCCAATAAAAGTGGAGTATCATGGGAGTACAATTATTGGCACTGCCAATAAATATACTTTTAAGAGTGTCAATAGTTAGATCAGTGAATCTTTACTTTTTTAAGATTTAAAAAAAAGGCCGAAAACAAAAAAAAAATAAACCAAGAAAAAGATGTCCAAGACGCTCTTTTGGCCATACAAAATGGACGTATGTCCAAAAAAGCAGCTTCTAAAAAGTTCAAAATACCGCGTTCTACTCTTCAGTTCCGATTAAGCACACATTTCATAAAAACACGTCCAGGGCCCGCAACAGTATTAACTAGCGACTAACGAATCGACTATTGTTAAATGGATAAGTTTCGCAAGAAAAAGGATTTCCGAAAAAAAAGAAGGAATTTCTTAAACAAACTAATAGAGAACACCCATTTGGTAGCGACGCCATACGAGGAGAGATTTGGTTTAAATCATATTTGAAGCGTCATACCACCTTGACCTTTAGAGCAGTTGATCCAGTTTCGTCAGCAAGCGCCAATGTAGCGGTAACAGATATTTTCGGCTTGTTTGACTGCATAAAAGATTATTTGATCAAAATCGATTTGTTTTGAACTCTTGAAGATGTAAGCCGAGAGTTCAATGGCGATGAAACAAATTTTTTATTGTGCCCTAAAGCCAAATCCGTTTTAGCTGCAAAAGGATCAAGACATATTTATGAAGTCGATAGAGGACAAGCAAAATCGAATTCGGCAGTGATGTTTTCATTTAACGCAGGAGGATCAATGTGTCCTCCAATGATCATTTATCCTTTTAAGAGTTTGAAGGCTGTGGAATAAGTGAAAATGGCTGGATGACAAAACAAACTTTTTACGAGTATATTTCTTATGTCTTTTACCCCTTTTAGATTCGAGAAAAAAATTAAATTGCCAATAATTCTCTTTGTTGAGGGACATAGCACACATCTTACCCTCCAAATGAGCCAGTTATGTGTCAAACTAGGCATTATCTTGATAGCCCTTTATACTAACTCCACCCGAATTTTGCAACCAGTTGATGTTGCAGCTTTTAGACCCCTCAAAAACGCCTGGAACAATGGAGTTGTAGATTGGAGGTGAAAAAATCAAGGAATAAATCTAACAAAAGAGAAATTCGCCCCTCTTTTGAAAAAAAGTTGTAGACAAAAGTATCTCTTCATCCACCATTGTAAATGGTTTTAGGGCTTGCGGACTGTTTCCTTGGGGCATAAATGTGATTGATTTCTCCAAACTTCTGGGACGATCCATATACAGCTATGCCGACAAATTTCAAGATGTACCGGACCAAAACGATGCATTTGAAAGTTTTTGTGCTATAATTGGACAGCTAAAAAAAGCAGAGCTAGAAAGTTACAGTTTGGATAGCGAAAATAACGACGACTTGGCACAAATGCATAAACTTTATATACTTTTAAAGGCCAAGGAATTTAAGCGAGTTGAAGAAAGGAAAGCATTTCCCAGCAGTGCTGCACAAACTGATCCCCAAAACTCGGACTTTAGTGAGTTGTGAGATATAAGTGCAATCAGCGATTTCTTGTATGCTGGAGACGAAATCGAATTTTTAAATACTAGCGATGCAAATGCACAAAAAATATCATGTCCCTGCTTTAGTGTTACCGATTTATTTGACTGGCCTGAAATACCCCTACGTAAAGGTATCAAGCCCCAAAAACAAAGTAAAAGCTTTGTTATCATTAACTCTACATGGATCGAAGATGAACAAAAGAAAAAAGAAGACAAACAACAAGTTGAAAAACAAAAAGAAGAAAAAAAAGCTCAAAGACTTGAAAATAAAAAGACTTGAAAGTAAAAAACTATAATAAAATTGCAAGGAATCCGAAAAAAAATTAAATTGCTAAAATGCTACCTCCTCCAAAACCTGTTTCACAAACAATAACCACCAACGCATTGGCCTTAATTGAAAACTCTCTCGAAACACAGACAGTGCATGAAAACTCAGATCTGGCTGAAACACACTCCAGAATACCAGATGTTGCTAGAAATGTACAATAAAGACAGCCAGGAAAAGATTATTTCTCAGACCATACCAAATGCGGGGAATCATATCAGGAACTTATTTACGAATCAAGTCGAAGAAATCGGAGAAAATAAAATTTGTAGTGGACAGTAGACCATTATTCTTGACCCCAAATTAAATTGGAAGGTAAATATTGAAGAACGGGTTAAGAAAGCCTGCATAGCTTTCTATGCCTGCAGAAAAACATTTGGTAAGATGTGGGGCCTACAGTCGAAGATGATCTTGTGTACACTGCCGTGGTTCGACCGATTTTATCATACGGATCGATTGTGTGGTGGCCTGCACTTAACAAACAATATAATATTGAAAAACTTAAGAAGGTACAAAGAACGGCTAGCGTCAGCACTACAGGAGCCCTTCGAACTTGTCCAACAGATGCCACTAGCGTTATCCTGCACCTTCTACCACTCGACCTTTATATAAAATATCTAGCGGCATGCAGTGCTGTAAGACTAAAAGAATCTAATTGTTGGTTTTCAAAACCCTATGGTCATGGAAATATAACAAAATTGATTCCTCAGGATATTTTTCTAACGAACACCGACTACTGTATTCCCCCTCTTGGCCTAGGCGGGGACTTCAAAGCCGTTTTTCCAACCAGAGAGGATTGGAAAAATGACATTGTTACGAAGGACTACGACACTAAAATCTTCACTGATGGGTCTAAGATGGAGTGCGGTGTTGGTTCAGGAATTTTTTCTAAGACCCTTAATATATCCAAGTCCCTCAGACTACCAGACTTTGCTAGCGTATTTCAAGCTGAACTACTAGCAATCAGGGAATCATGCAAGTTACTCAAATCAAACCAAAATCCATTAAGGCTATTAAATCGGCTACATCCACCTCTGTACTTGTCCAGCAATGTCGAGATGAACTATCGAGTCTGAACATTAACCTCCAGGTCACTCTCATTTGGGTTCCAGGTCACAGTGACATAGAGGGTAATGAACGGGCTGACGTCTTAGCTCGACAAGGCTCGGCCCTTCATAGCTCACTAGCGGTAAATGTAAACAGCCTATTGGTGCTATGAAGAGAAATATTTTCTCGATTTTTCTCGATGAATCTAATCTCATATGGAGCAGTCTTACAAACTGTGTCATATCAAGAATTATATGGCCATCCTATAACAAAACTCGTTCTAACGATCTTATATGCAGACCCAGGCGCGATATAGCCAGGATCACAGCAATATGCACCGGACACTGGCCCATAGGGGAGTATGCAAGGAAGCTGGAATCCCCTACAACTCCCACTGTCGTAGCTGTGGGGACCCTCAAGAAAAAGAAACTGTAGTTCATTTTCTTTGCAACTGCCCTGCTTTAGCCAATTTTAGATTGTCTTCCTTTGGAAAGGCCTTCCTCGATGACCCAAAAGAGCTTTCTGAGAAAAAAATCAAAGATCTGATTATCTTTTTGAATGAGACTAAATGGCTCTAACAATGGTCCGTTAAAGTCTATAAAGCCATATAATTCCGTATTAAATCCCTACTAGGTTAACACAAGTAATTGGTATCAAAACGGCGCACTCCAGCGCTAATTGAGTCGCGAGGCCAGGGCTAGCGACTGCTATCTCTACCTACCTACAGTAGACCAAAGCAGTTGAAACTGAGAATTGTGGTATAAGATGTGCAAAATGTATAAGAGAGTATCATATAAAATGTTTAAAAATACTTAAATATAACATAATTCCAAGTTTTACCTGTTCACTGTGTATTACCAAAAAATGAGTAGATCTTATTTTAAAAATGTATTATAACAATAATAATAATTATATTAATAATAATATGTTATAGTTATATTAATAATAATTATAATAATATCAATAATAATAATAATATTTTGTATTAATCAATTTATTTTTCTTGTAAGATTTTCTTCTTATTTATTTTCTGATATTTTATTTATTGCTTACTTTGTAGTCCTTTTTATGTTTATTTTCTTATAACGATTAAATGAATTACTTTAATAGCTTGCTAGCTAGTAATTTTATAAATAAAAAAGTAAGAACGAAAATAGCTAGTATATTGTTTTCTTTAAATTCATGGGTGCCAATGATTGTACATTTTTGGCGTGTCAACAATTGTGGTCGGTTGCCAATAATTGTAGTTTTCGGTAAGCTTTTTTTTAATTTCCCCTGTTTATACCCTTTTTAATAACAAAATAAAAAATATTTCTTAACAGAAAAAAATCTAAATTTTAATTTAGTGTATTAAACATATTTTTAAGTCTATTATTGCGAAATGTACGCGCATTTGAATTCGAAAAATTCTTAGGGGTGCCAACAATTGTATCCGTTACGCTATGCTGTGACAATTATTATCAAATCAAGCCAATAGCCGGAGCCGTAAGAACAGAATTGTAAAATTAGTAGACTGCATTTTGATGAATGCATTTTTTCCGAAAAATAAAAGTGCAGTAGATTCGATTTAAAAGCAGTAGATTTGTTTTACGAAAAAAAGTGCATAAGATCTATCTATTGAAATCATGGCAAGGTGGCAACGCCATTTATGCACAAAAATGACGTTTCATACAAGAAGTGATCCAATTCATGTTCCAATGTGTTTGTTAACTTTTTTTTAAATTTCCTCAACTCTGATAGAATATTCCCCTCTTTTCAAAGTTTTACAGGGTTTACACTTTTTTTTGGAAAAAGATACCAGACAGACCTTTTAAAGGGTTTTTCAACAGGGACGCTACAAAAGGAGAGCGTAAGGGACAGCAAACGACGCCATATTTCTTGCCGCCCTTTTGACAATTCTCTTTAGTAAGGTTTGCCATTCCATGATGGAAAGATACATGAGCCAACAACGAGTTGAAATTATTAAAATTTACTACCGAAATTCGGAGTCAGTGGCTTCAACGTTAAGAGCGCTACGTCCAATTTATGGTCGTCATAATCGTCCTAGCAGATCAACAATTGAGCGCCTAGTGAAAAAACTTGAATCCACAGGCACAGTACTAAATGTTCCCGTCCCAGTGAGACAAAGAAGTGCCCGTAGTGTCGATAATATTGCTGCCTCTGAGGCTTCAGTTGCAGAAAGCCCAAATGTGTCTCTCACACGTCGTTCTCATCTCTGTGACGTCGTTGTGGCGAGTTTTGCGAAAAGATCTTGGCCTATATCCTTACAAGATTAAATTGACGCAAGAACTGAAGCCGCTTGACCACCAGAAGCGTAGTATGTTCGGGAATTGGGGTGAGCAACAACCTGAAAATGATTCGGATTTTCATCGAAAAATCATCTTGAGCGATGAGGCTCATTTCTGGATGAATGGCTTCGTCAATAAACAAAATATGCGGTATTGGTCAGGCAGCAATCCACACGTACTCCATGAGTCATCATTGCATCCCGAAAAAATTACGGTTTGGTGTGCTTTATGGGCAGGCGGCGTCATTGGCCTGTACTTCCTCCGTGATGATCAAGACCGGCACGTTACTGTGAATGGGGATCGCTACCGTTCAATGATAACTGAATATTTTTGGCCCCAATTGGATGATATGGACTTGGAGGACATGTGGTTCCAACAGGATGGTGCCACACAGCGAATGTCACAATCAATTTATTGGTAACCAAGTTTGGAGAACGTGTTATCTCACGAAATGGTCCAGTCGCTTGGCCGCCTCGGTCGTGCGATTTGACGCCGTTAGACTATTTCTTGTGGGGCTACGTTAAATCTATGGTCTATGCCAACAAGCCAGCGACGATTGATGAACTTCGTATGAATATAGAACGTGAAATTGCAGCAGTATCGGCCGACTGATGCTTGAAAACCGTCGAAAATTGGGTTCAGCGTCTGGACTTTTGCAAGCATACCCGTGGTGGCTATGCAAAAGAAATTGAAATCCATACATAATGATATCGAACGTACTTTCACAGGAATAAAGAATTTCATTGATATCCGAAACCGTTTTTGTTTTATTAAAAAAAAAACTTTTGTAGCGCTCTTATTGAAAAACCCGATATTTAGTGATGGAGTTCACTTTTGGTTGAATGGATAAGTGAATAAACAAAACTGCCGTATTAAGGGTGATGATAATCTTCAAGTGTATGTTGAGACAGCGTTACATTCACAAAACTGTTTGGTGTGGTTTATGGGTAAGTGGAATAATTGGTCCGTGCTTCTTTAAAAACGATGTTGGCCAGAACGTTTCAGTCAATAATGAGGGTGACCACCATAGAACCATGATTACTTTTTCTCTTTTTCGTTCATCAATTGAATAAGCATGATGTTCAGGAGCTATGTATTTTTACAAGACGGCGCAACATGTCACAAAGCTTGTGCCACAATTTAATTATTAAAGGAAACGTTCAGTAACCGCATAGTTAAGGACCCTTGAATTGGCCTCCAAGATCGTGCGACCTAATGCCGCTTGCACTATTTTCTGTGGGGATATGTGAAATCGCTAGTCTACACCGATAAGCCCGAAACACTTGCAGGACAACATTCGCCGCGTTATTGCTGATATACGTCCACAAATGTTGGAAAAAGTCATCGAAAATTCAAGTTCCAGATTAGACTTCGCCCGATCCAGCCATGGCTGTCCTATGCCAGTAATCATATTTAAATTCTAATTCGAGAAGATTATCTCTCAAACAAAGTAAATTTCAAAGTTCTTATCTCTAAAAAAAAACACCCTTTTTAAGTAGTTGCCTTTTCCATAAAAATTTAAATTAATGTCTCTGTCCTACATCAAATTATGTCAATTTAATAATTTTCTTATATAACCACTTGTGGCCCTCAAAACTTGACAGTCAGTGCTATTGTCCACTTACGCTGCTCTAAAAAAGACCATGATTTATAACAACGATTGTGTTTGGGTGTTTTAAGTTTTTTTTTTAAATATTTTTTGTTAGTTTTTTTTTTTAATTTGTATTTTCAACCCAAATGTCGTTGTGCGGTTGCATCGCCCAAAAGTAGCAAAGAAGAGGTATTTAAAAAGGTGAGGAGTAAGGTTAGGACAAAATAGCACAAGGATCCTCACCTAGTTGAAGAGGAATTTAAAGAAACTCTCATAAAACGAGTAGAAGCTCCTGTCAGTCAGTCAAAAGGATTTTGCACTTTAATTATCCTCCGTCAATTGGGTGATCAATGGAAGGCTTATGCGCTCTGCAGCCACTCAGTTTTAAGACATCATTACGACGGAAAGGAACAAGGAGCTTCGTGATAAATTGAGATGAAAAACATAATATAAATGGATACAGAGTGCAGTAGTTAGACGAGTGGTCTTAACTGGGAATGGAAGGCGAACGAAATTTATTTCTATTTGGAAAACATGGTTTGAGTGCAGAAAAAAAAAATACTTTTAGTATTTGTAGGAATAAAGTTGGAAGTTGCTATAATAACACTTGGAATAAGAAAATGAATTTGAATAAGGTAGCTGCAATGGTACCTACGCGTATTTCTATGTGGGATGCATGCTTTTTTATAAAAGAAATCACATTTGAAATTTATGTATGGATGCAGACAGTGATGATGGTTCTCATCAAACAAAGAGATATTTTTTCTTAATCAGTAGGTTTATTGTAAGAACTCTTTAACATTAAATTTTGTGGAAAATTTGTGTAACAATTTGTAGATTATGAGGAACCCGCAGGAGAAAGGGGGTAAATAGGTGGTATTTGTTATATAACGGGTGATTTTTTAGCTGGTTTGGTTTTGGCAACACTGGTTTTGACAGCTGACGTGTGTTTAGTACCTTGTGTCACTGTCAAACAGCTTCAATTTGGTTTGCAATTTAACCATGGATCGTCTTACAAATGAACAACGCTTGCAAATTATTGAATTTTACTATCAAAATTCGTGCTCGGTTCGAAATGTTCATCGCGCGCTGCTTCCATTTTATGGTCGGCATTCTCGACCTTCTGAGCAGTCTATTCGGAAGATTGTGACCAAATTTCGCACCAAATTTACTTTGTTGGACATTAAACCACCAACACGTTTACGTACTGTGCGTAGTGAAGAAAATATTGCGGCCGTATCAGCTAGTGTGACAGAAGACCGCGAAATGTCGATTCGGCGCCGTTCCCAGCAGTTAGGCCTTTGTTACAGCACTACGTGGAAAATTTTGCGGAAGGATTTGGGCGTAAAGCCTTTTAAGATACAGCTGGTGCAAAAACTAAAGCCAGTCGACCTACCATAACGCCGAATTTTTGGTGAATGGGCTCTTGGAAAGCTGGCCGAGGATCCGCTTTTTTATCGAAAAATTGTGTTCAGCGATGAGGCTCATTTTTGGTTGAATGGGTACGTAAATAAGCATAATTGCCGCATTTGGAGTGAAGATCAGCCAGAAGCATTGCAACAGCTACCAATGCATCCCGAAAAAGCCACTGTTTGGTGCGGTTTATGGGTCGGCGGCATTATTGGGCCATATTTTTTCAAAGATGATGCGAATCGCAGCGTTACTGTCAATGGTGAACGCTACCGAGCGATGATAACAAACTTTTTTTTGCCCGAAATGGAAGTTCTTGACTTGCATGATATGTGGTTTCAACAAGACGGTGCCACATGCCACACAGCACGCGAAACAATGGCGCAATTGCGAGGCGAGTTTGGTGAACAGTTAATTTCACGTTTCGGGCCGGTCAATTGGCCGCCTAGATCGTGCGATTTGACACCATTAGATTATTTTTTGTGGGGGTATGTCAAGGCCAATGTCTATAGGGACAAGCCCGCTTCGATTGACGCACTGGAAGCCAACATCCATGCATTCAATCGTGAGATACCGGCCGATATGTGTGAAAGAGTATGCCAAAATTGGACTCAGCGGATGGGCTACCTTAGACGCAGCCGCGGTCAACATTTGCACGAAATTATCTTAAAACATTAAATTGCAAAGTTTAAACTATCGATTCAAATAAATATTTCATTAATTTTTTCGAATTTTTTGTGTTTTTTTTTTTTTTTTAAGTTCTAAACCTCTTAAAAAATCACCCGTTAGTTGGTCTCACAATACTGGCTGCCTTTCTTAATGGATGAATCGATATTCTTCAATTGTGGAACAAAGCGTGTTTTGGTCCTTTACCCAGACTTATTTTCATTTTTTTTAACCAAAAAGAAAGGCATCTACTTGCCAAACCAGCGGCGTAACTAGGATTTTATTCTGAGGGGACCAAATTATTACTTTAGCGAGCAAATTTTTAATGTTTTCGTGGGTGTTGAATTCGGATCTGAGGCTTGCGACTAAAACTTTGGGATGAAACATTTAAGAACAAAATTCAAAAACTAATTTTTGGGCAGGCTTTTACTTAGTTATTGGTGCTTTTTGAAAATTGAAGTAGTTTTACTGAAAAACTGAATACCTACTCAATTAAAGCAGGCCTCAATTACCACTCATAGTTGGCGTCCTAACGGGCCACAACTCTATGGGAACCTACATGAAAAGAATGGGCATCAACTCATCGGACTTTTGTAGAGGGTGTCATGATGAAGAGGCGGAAGAGGGCTCCCTTCACTTCTTATGTGAATGTCCTAGCCTAGCTAGAACCAGAAAAGCAGCCCTAGGATAATATTTCTTTGATGAACTGGGCAACATCTCTGTATTACCACTTAAAAACATCCTAAAATTCATTCAGAACTCAGGATGGTTCAGGGAGCCCCCTACAAATAAAACTTCTCCTCAAACCCCTCCCTATCGATCTTCACCACCCACCTTTCACCCTGGGGAGTGCAATGGATCCACTGAGATCCGAGTGAGATGATGATGTTTTTTTGGAAGGATGTGGGGTTTTGGTGAATTCTAGCCACGGTGCTAGTTTGACGCTGCATCTTTGTAAAACTGAATTGCCTCGTCTTCACTGATTGGAATGATTCCTTCATCCAGTAGTGCTGTTTCATCAAGGTATCGTGGATCGGTGTGTCTCACTTCACTTGTGATGGTTCTCACTAGAGACTTCGGATAATTGCTAAGGTTGCTCGTCAGTATCTTGGCAGCACTGATCATGTATTTATCAAGGGATGTTATTCCGGATGCCTCATAGAGTCGCGTGTTGCTAAAATGTTTTCGTCGCCGTTGGTCAAAGTGGAGTCCCGTGCAGATTTGCAAGATCTTCCTCTCCAACAATCCCAGTTTTTTCATGCTGGTTTTAGAATAGAATTGAAATATAATAGAAATAGAAAACCAGACAGGAAAGCAGTATGTGATGATGGGTCTGAGTTGCTTATAAAGAAGAAACTTCGTCCTTTGACTGAGTTCATTCCTTTTCCGCATTAGGGGGTGGATGCGGTGGAAAGCGTAGTTTGCTTTCTCCAGAGTAGCTGTTACATGCAGATTGAAGCGTAACCTCTCCTCAAAGTTAACACCCAGATATTTCACCGATGGTTTGGTTGTCAGTTGTGATCCGTCAGGCAGATTGATGATTATGCTGCGGCAGCTTTTAGCTGAGGGTGTACTTCGCTTTCCCGCTGGCCTTTTGAAACAAGCCAATTCAGATTTGGCTGAGTTGACTTTGATGTCCCATTTTGTGTAGAACTCCCACAGCAGTCTCACGTGTTCTTCTACTCTTTAGGCTGCAATGACTGTTGAAGTAGATTTGGCGTATGTTAGCGAATCGTCCGCATAGACCAAGTTCATAGCGTTGTTGGGTTGAGGTTGGTCTGATGTGAAGATGTTTTAGAGGAATGGTCCCAGCTTTGATCCTTGAGCAACTCCTGCTCTGATGTTTTTGGTTGTTAACTGGCTGTTTTCAATCTGGACGAAAAACGATCTGGAATTGAGAAAACTGAAAATTATTTTTATTAATGTACCTGGAAAATTAAAGGTGGTTAGCTTATAAATCAGCACCTGTATCCAGATGCTGTCGAATGCTTTCTCTATATCCAGAAAGCATCCAACAACAACCTGACAGTTATTGAGGGTGCTAACAACGTCGTTTTGGAATCGCAAGAGGGGATGTAAAGTAGATTGTTTCTCTCGAAATCCAAACTGCATGTCCGGAATGATGTGGTTAGTAGTGCAGAATGCCTTCAATCTACGAAGAATAAGTCCTTCAAGAATTTTGCTGGTGTTGTTAAGAAGAGATATGGGACGATATCCGGAAACGGAACCTCTGTCGGCTTTCTTCGGTATAGGTACTATTTTAGCTGTCTTCCATCTGTTCGGAAAGTAGCAATTGTTGACGAAGTTATTGAACAGGATCGTGAGAAACAGCACCATGACTTGGGGAAACTTCTTTATGATGTAGCTGGAAATCATATCTGGTCCAGATGATTTTTTAGGTCGCCCACTTTGGATTAGCCCAGCTACTTCTTCGGGGTTGGTGAAGCCTCCAGTCAGCTCGGGATCACTAGCAGGATTTTCATTGTTAAAAATTATAATTTCAGCGTGCGTCTGCTGCAGCTGCTCAATTGTTGACTCAACTTAAAATTAAAATTAAAATTAAAATTAAAATTAAAATTAAAATTAAAATTAAAATTAAAATTAAAATTAAAATTAAAATTAAAATTAAAATCAAAATTAAAATTAAAATTAAAATTAAAATTAAAATTAAAATTAAATGAATAGGCCTTTGGCATGAACGGACGTGTTTATTGGTTTGCTCTGGAAAATAAATAAAAAATAAATAAAATAAAATAAAATAAAATAAAATAAAATAAAATAAAATAAAATAAAATAAAATAAAATAAAATAAAATAAAATAAAATAAAATAAAATAAAATACAATAAAATAAAATAAAATAAATAAAATAAAATAATATAAATAAACTAAAAAAAAAAAAATAAAATAAAATAAAATAAAATAAAATAAAATAAAATAAAATAAAATAAAATAAAATAAAATAAAATAAAATAAAATAAAATAAAATAAAATAATATAATATAAAATAAAATAAAATAAAATAAAATAAAATTAATAAATTAATACATAAAATTGGATAAATAAATAAATATAAAATAAAATAAAATAAAATAAAATAAAATAAAACAAAATTAAATAAAATAAAACAAAATTAAATAAAATAATTCTAATAAATAAAATAAAATAATATAATATAATATAATATAATAAAAATAAATTAGATAAGAGAGCATGGCGGACAAAAGAGGAGAGTGTAGTGAGGAAGAAATGAAGAGGAGAGGAAGGCCGACAAATCTCGAAAGATTGTCGAGGAATATGAACACGGGATCGATGGGAGATATTAGTGACTTATGGAAGAGGAAGAGAGAGCAGGTGAACGGAGTTGAGCAAGAGAATGAGGAAGGAATCGAGGTATTCCAAGCCAGCAAGAAAATCCCACGATCACCGCAGAAAAAGGAACAAGAGGAGTCGAAAGTAGAGAGGATATTGAAGGAGATGAGATATGAATTCAAACGGGAGATGCAAGAGGTGAAGCAAGAGGTGAAAGAGTTGAGAATGGAGATGAAGGAAGAACTGGGAAAGATGAGAGAAGAAATAAGAAGAGGGGAAAAGGAGAGAGAAGAACTGAAAGTTGAAGTAAGAGGGCTAGCAAGAAGGATAGAAGAATTAGAAATGAAAGCACAAGGCACACGGGAGATAGAGGAGAGGATAAAAAATAGTAGAGCGGAAATTGAAGAAAGAACAAGCACAATAAGTGGTGGAGATGGGAAAGAAAACCTAGCGGAGAGGATGAACGAGATGGAAGCAAGGATAGAAAGACAAGAAAAAGAAAAACGAAGGAGAAATATAATGATTAAAAACGTGCAGATACGAGGCACAATAAAAGACACAGTAAAAAGAATATTCGAAAGGATAGGAGTCCAAGCAAGGATAGGGGAAGCAAGGGAGGTCGGAAGGAGAGGTGCAGACGGGAAAGAAGGTATGATAGAAGTAAAAATGGAAACTCTAGACGGTAAAACAGAGGTGATGAGGAAGAAAGCCAACCTAAGAGGAAGAAGGGAAAGAATTGAAGAGGACTTAACGTGGAAAGAACGAAGAATGCAGTGGCTGATAAGGGATCGAGCAGAAGAAGAAAAGAGAAAAGGGAAGCACGTCATAATAAGATATGGGAAGCTGATAGTAAATGGGGAGACATGGGTTTGGGATGAAAAAAGGGAGGTCATAAGAGAAACAATAGCTAAAGAGGGAGAACAGGAGAAACAAATGCAGAGTGAAAGTAGGAATATTGAAAACCAAGAAGGGGAAGGAGGAATAGAAGAGAATTCAGAGTCAAAAAACGGATAAGGGAACAAGAAGAAGGATATAAATCAAGTAGAAAAGAGTCAGGGGATAGATGGAAGATAGGCTTCTGGAATGTTGCGGGGTTAGCGAATAAAGAAAAAGAGTTCTGGGAAGGGATCAAAGAATGGGAAGTTGTAGTGATGATAGAAACGTGGGTAGAGGAAAAGAATTGGGAAAAATGGAAAACACAACTGCCAAAGGGGTATAAATGGACAAGACAGGGAGCAAAAAAGAAGAACAAGAAGGGAAGAGCAATGGGGGGGATGATAATGGGAGTTAGAGAAGAAATGGCGATAGAGGGTGATGAGATTCTGGAACAGGAAGAAGGATTAATGAGCAGGAAAGTTAAAGCAGGTACGGATGAATGGGTTATAGTAGCAACGTATGTAAATGGTGACATAGACAAGAAGTTGGAAAGCTTAAGAAGATGGATGGAGAGGCAGTCAGATGAAGAAAGAGTGATAATAGGGGGGGACTTCAACGCGAGAACAGGATTGGAGGGTGGGAGAGTGAGGGGTATAGGAGACGAAGAGAGAGGGAGGAGATCAAAAGATAAAAAAGTGAACACCGAAGGTAAGAAACTAACGCAGGTGATAGGAGAATTAGGGTGGGAAATTTTTAACGGGAATATAGAGGGGGATGAGGAGGGAGAGTTCACGTATACAGGAGGCAGAGGGGAGACAGTAATTGATTATGTACTAGGTGACGAAAGGACGAGAAGAGGAATAGAAAGGATGGAAGTAACAGATAGAGTAGAGTCAGATCATCACCCATTGGTGATCACTATAAAGACAGGAAGAAGGAGAAAGAGGGATAAAGCAAAGGAAGTAAAAAGAATAAAAACGGGAAGATGGTCGGAGGAGATGAAACGGGAATTCGAGAGAAGAATGCGAAGAGTGAGCTTGGAAGAGGGAGCAGAGGATTCAGAAAATCAGATAGGGGAGAGGATTAAGAGAGAGATTGAACAAAGTGAGGAGGTAGGGGGAAGGCAAAGGAAACAGAAAAGGAGGGGATGGTGGGATGAAGAATGTAGGGAGAAAAAAGAAGAAGTAAGAAAGGAGTTAAGGAGGTGGAGGAAGAGTATCGGGACGAAGGAAAAATACAGGGAGCGAAAAAGAGAATATCAAGCGATGATTGAGAGAAAGTAAAGAGAGGAGCAGGATGAGATGATAAGAGAAATTGCAGAGGCCAATACCGAAAACAAAGTGTGGGAAATAATAAATAGAGATAGAAAGAAGAGAAAGACGATGGGGGAAGGGATTGGAGAAGAGGAATGGAAAAAATATTTTATGAGTCTAATTGGTGGGGTGGAAGAAAGAGTGAGAATGGGAGAACAGGTAACAAGAAGAGCGGAAGATGAGACCGAAATTAGTAAGGAGGAGATCAGAAATGTGGTTAGAAAACTCAAAGAAGGAAAAGCAATGGGAACAGACGGTATACCTAATGAAGCGTGGAGATATGGAGGAGAACAAGCTATAGAGGTAGCATGGGGCATCTGCAGGAAGGTGTGGAGAGGAGATGGATGGCCAGAGGGGTGGAAAGAGGGAGTAATTGCCCCGATAATAAAGAAAGGTGTAGGAACAAAGGTAGAAGAATACAGAGGAGTAACGCTCATGCCATCGCTGTATAAAATATATACGACGGTTTTAGCGAAGAGGTTAGAAGAAGAAGCGGAGGAGAAAGGGATGATACCACCAAATCAAACGGGTTTCAGAAGAGGAGTAGGAACGATAGACAACGTATATGTGCTGAACTATTTGGTGAACAAAGAGGTTGCAGAGGAGAGGGGCAAGCTAGTGGCACTGTTTATAGATTTAAAAGCTGCGTTTGACTCAGTAGACAGGAAAATTATGATGGAGGCGTTGGAGGAAAGAGGAGTGAGAGAAGGGCTCAGGGAAAGAGTAGGGGAGGTCTACGAAGAAACAACGAGTAGAGTGAAATCGGCAGGAGTGATGGGGGAAACATTTTGGACGGGAAAGGGGGTAAGACAGGGGTGCCCGATGAGCCCAATACTGTTTAACTTGTTGAAGGCGGATATAGAGGACGAGCTGGGTAAAGGGAGCTGGGGAGGGGTAAAAGTGAGAGGAAAAAGAATTTGCTCGCTGGCATACGCAGACGATGTGGTGGTAATGGCGAAAAATGAAGAGGAGATGCAAAGCATGATAAGAAGACTGGAGAAGTACTTTGAGAGGAAAAGACTGGAAGTAAATGTGGGAAAGACGAAAGTGATGAGGTTCAGGAAGGGAGGAGGGAGGAACACCACAGTAGACTGGAGATGGAGGGGAAAGAAGATCGAAGAAGTAAAAGAATTTAAATACCTGGGGTATGTGTTCAAAAAGAATGGAGGGCAGGAATCACATATAAAGGACAGAATAAAAAGGGCAGCAGTGGCCATGAAGGAAGCATGGGGGATTGGAAGGAGGAAATTTGAGAAGGATTGGGAGAGGAAGATGTGGCTTTTTGACACTCTGGTGTGGACGGTGATGGGATATGGGGCGGAAGTATGGGGATGGGAGGAGAGACAAGAAATGGAAAGGGTGCAAGAGAGGTACCTCAAGTGGACGCTAGGGGTAGAATGGCAAACTCCAGGGTATATGGTAAGAGAGGAAACAAAACGAGATAAGATAATGATTAGAGCACGGAAAAGGGCATGGAATTATGAACAGAAATTAACAGATGGAAAAGGAAGTGACATAGCAAGGGAATGTTTAGAGGAGATGAAAGAGAGACAGAGAGATGAACGGGGAAGAGGGTCACGATGGGAACAAGGGAGAGAAAAAATAAAGGGAAGAGAAGACAGTATGAATGGATACGAAGCAATAGAAAGAGAAGACTGGGGAGAGCAAGAGAAGGAAAGAAGGGAAAGAATAAGAGAATCCAGTTACAACAGGTGGTATAAAGAAATAATGACAGAAGGGATTCCACAATATTTAACAGCGGGTTGGAAGACAGAAAGAACAAGGAGAATTGCAAGAGTCAGGCTAGGGAATGAGGTGAGGGAAAGATGGTACTGGAAACGCGAAGAGGAAAAAATGTGCAGAATATGTGAGGGTGAACAAGAGACATGGGAGCATGTATTAGAAAGATGCAGATCTGTCGGAGATGAAAGAAAATCAATAGGGGAGAGGATGAGGGAAATTATGGACGAAACGGGGAAGGGAGAAGAGTGGATAAAGGAACTAGAGGCAGTGAGAAAAGATAAGATGATAGAGAGGGGTGGAGAGGGAGCAGAGTAAGGAAGTGGGAGACTTGTAACCCTTAGGGGAGCCAATACAAATCAATGTAATGTAATGTAATTAAAATTAAAATTAAAATTAAAATTAAAATTAAAATTAAAATTAAAATTAAAATTAAAATTAAAATTAAAATTAAAATTAAAATTAAAATTAAAATTAAAATTAAAATTAAAATTAAAATTAAAATTAAAATTAAAATTAAAATTAAAATTAAAATTAAAATTAAAATTAAAATTAAAATTAAAATTAAAATTAAAATTAAAATTAAAATTAAAATTAAAATTAAAATTAAAATTAAAATTAAAATTAAAATTAAAATTAAAATTAAAATTAAAATTAAAATTAAAATTAAAATTAAAATTAAAATTAAAATTAAAATTAAAATTAAAATTAAAATTAAAATTAAAATTAAAATTAAAATTAAAATTAAAATTAAAATTAAAATTAAAATTAAAATTAAAATTAAAATTAAAATTAAAATTAAAATTAAAATTAAAATTAAAATTAAAATTAAAATTAAAATTAAAATTAAAATTAAAATTAAAATTAAAATTAAAATTAAAATTAAAATTAAAATTAAAATTAAAATTAAAATTAAAATTAAAATTAAAATTAAAATTAAAATTAAAATTAAAATTAAAATTAAAATTAAAATTAAAATTAAAATTAAAATTAAAATTAAAATTAAAATTAAAATTAAAATTAAAATTAAAATTAAAATTAAAATTAAAATTAAAATTAAAATTAAAATTAAAATTAAAATTAAAATTAAAATTAAAATTAAAATTAAAATTAAAATTAAAATTAAAATTAAAATTAAAATTAAAATTAAAATTAAAATTAAAATTAAAATTAAAATTAAAGTTAAAATTAAAATTAAAATTAGTTTAAACGTTGTCTGCGAGTGCTTCCTGTGTTCTGGGACGATCATTGTAAACAACGAATTTCAACCATTCTTACAGGAAGCAATTGCATGGGTCTAAATCATCCATAAATGCTTTTGGTTTGCATTTATTCATTCCACTCATTAAGGCATTGCATAATTCATCATAGAGTTAACAAGGTAAAAGAAGCAGTAGAATGCCCTAGTCCTTAGCCATTTAATAAGACCAGTATAGAAAGATTAAAGAAACATTGATATATCGCTTCTATAACGCTGACACAATTTGCCCCAGAAAACATTTTGGGACAACATTTTGAAATCTTTGGTTTTTCGAATTTTTGTGGTTGGTTTTTGTTTAGGTACTTTTCCTTCTTGATTTTTTCGAAACCCTCTAGTGTGTCTAGTGTGACCATTCTCTCAGAAACGCAAGAGTAAATTTAAATAACAAGTTGATTTTCGTTGCAATTTAAGTTTGAATTATTCTTTCACATTTGGGTAAATTAAGATAAAAATCCCTTGACATAGAAGCATGCAAAACTCAGGGTCACTCTTCTATTATTTTAATTCAGGACAAAATCGCTTGAAGGCACTGTTAAACGAGACATTTTTTTGAGTATTAAATGCTTATGCTGACATTGACTGCTTTGAACAGAAATTAAAATAAGTATTATACAAAAAAAAAGAAGAAATTAATTCGCTTTTAACATTTTTCTAAAAATAACTTGGACAAGGACGATGACATACAAGCTTTATTGTACGACATTGAGGATGTCACGATGAATAATTTATTTCCCAGCTTTATTCAGTTACTGGGAAAGCCACAAGAAAGTCCCTTGGACAATATTGCTCTGTCCATATTTTTTTTTTATTTATTTTAATATGGCTTGACACTGTTGCATAAAGTGGTAGCCGCATTAATACAATACCACAGTACTGCAAGCCAAGCGCTAGAGAATTAAATAAAATTCAATTGTCCTTAAAGTTGTTATCCCCCCGCACACTAATTTTGCCCCATTTCACCAGAGAGTTAGTCTTTACTCTAATAAATTCCCTTGACGATAGCGGCAAACGTTTAATGCCCCCAACTATTGGCCTACCTACCAAGCCAAGCCAACACTATCCACATCTCTACTAACAAATTTTCGTGCGCTTCGTAGATAAGTCCTTTTCCATTTCATATACCGTTACGTGAATATTCACCACTTTAAAAATGGGGGCTAAGCGCCAGGATAAAGAAAACGGATGTGGTATGGTTTTTTCGGAACCAAAACTAGAAAAGTGCCATGGAAATGGGGATTTGGATATGCCAGGGCAGAGTAGGGTAGGGCAGGGCAGGCCAAGAAGTCCAACGATATAAAATCATATAATAAAGTTATAAATTTTAAGTGGATACAAGTCAAGTTTTATAGTTTGCCTTGAGCATTGAATGCGAAATTATTGGATTAGAGTGCGCGCCCGTCGCGGCGCTATTTCGTCGCTCGTTGATGGTATTTGTTGTTGGTTTGGCATTATGCGGAATATTTTTCTCTTTTACTTTCATGGTTGCCGCTATGATTGTTTTAACTGTTATTGTTTTTTTTTTTTTTTTGTTGCTGGATTAGTTTCCATTTGAATATTTTTTTTGAAGGTTTTTCATGCGGAGCATTTTATTTTTATGATTTATTCACTTTGTATAGATAGATTTATACATCAAAGAACAAGGCTTTAATTTAAGACTTAAAAAATAAATGGAAAAATATATGCTTTGTGTTTATATTTGAATAATTTAATAACCTTCGAACTGGATGACGGGATTCGTATAGAAAATAGTTGGAAGATAAGATTGTTATCCTTATCATCATGCCCTTTGACCTCGGCTGGTTTACGTTACATGACGCCAAAAAATCTCTCTGATAGTCCATGGTCTGCAGCCACCAGCCACTCAGCAAGATACTTAAATTGTAGGCAAGTGTACTTTTCTGAGAAACTGCCTCTTTTAAAACAGTAGTTGCTTTTCCAAATCGATTGATCGCAATTTGCACGTCTTGGTGTTTTGTTCTCTAATTGAAATTATGAGAGAAACACATGAAATTAATAATATTTAAATTCGCTAGTTTGAGGTAAATACTAGCTAAGCTTGATCGAATATGAACGTAGGGAAAAATTTCAAAACTCTTTGGATCGGTAAAAAATATACATAATTGTAAAAAACATAATTTTTAAGATATCAAATTCTTTTAGGGCTTGGAATAATAGAGCCTACGCACATTTCGATTCGCTTTGTTTTTTTTCAAAACTTTTTTCATCGAAATTCCTCGGGGCTTAGAAAGAACATACTTTCATTAAAAATTTTCAACCGCAACCTTGTATCTGTTAAGAGTACAAGTTCCTACGGGCTTGGAAAAATACAATTAGCCCCGATCTTAAATAAAAAACTGAAACTTCATAATGTATTGCAATTTTCTATTAAGTTAATTTATTGAATCGGCTGTGGTTGGCTTCAGCCCCTATAGCCCCGCCCACCCTGAGTCCTCCACTGCTCTCAGAATTTGCTTCCATATAACGGGTAATTTTTTAAGAGGTTTAGAACTTAAAAAAAAAAAAACACAAAAAATTCGAAAAAATGAATGAAATATTTATTTGAATCGATAGTTTGAACCTTGCAATTTAATGTTTAAAGATAATTTCATGCAAATGTTGACCGCGGCTGCGTCTCAGGTAGCCCATCCGCTGAGTCCAATTTTGGCAAACTCTTTCACACATATCGGCCGGTATCTCACGAATGAATGCATGGATGTTGGCTTCCAGTGCGTCAATCGAAGCGGGCTTGTCCCTATAGACATTAGCCTTGACATACCCCCACAAAAAATAATCTAATGGTGTCAAATCGCACGATCTAGGCGGCCAATTGACCGGCCCGAAACGTTATATTAACTGTTCACCAAACTCGCCTCGCAATCGCGCCATTGTTTCGCGTGCTGTGTGGCATGTGGCACCGTCTTGTTGAAACCACATATCATGCAAGTCAAGAACTTCCATTTCGGGCAAAAAAAAGTTTGTTATCATCGCTCGGTAGCGTTCACCATTGACAGTAACGCTGCGATTCGCATCATCTTTGAAGAAATATGGCCCAATAATGCCGCCGGCCCATAAACCGCACCAAACAGTGGCTTTTTCGGGATGCATTGGTAGCTGTTGCAATGCTTCTGGCTGATCTTCACTCCAAATGCGGCAATTATGCTTATTTACGTACCCATTCAACCAAAAATGATCCTCATCGCTGAACACAATTTTTCGATATGAACATTTCGAACCGAGCACGAATTTTGATAGTAAAATTCAATTATTTGCAAGCGTTGTTCATTTGTAAGATGATCCATGGTTAAATTGCAAACCAAACTGAAGCTGTTTGACAGTGACACAAGGTACTAAACACACGTCAGCTGTCAAAATCAGTGTTGCCAAAACCAAACCAGCTAAAAAATCACCCGTTACATCGATAACAACATAAAAATACAGCGATAATATTTTTTTTATCTTTGAAACTTTATCAGTCCAATCTTGATAAATATATATTTCATCACCTTGACAAAAAAAAAAAACAAATGTCAAAAGGAGCCAATTTTGAGAAAAAATATTTTCTTTTACCAGGGTTTCATTTGTTTTCGAAATATTTAAATATAAAAAAAAAAATATTTTTTAAAAATTTAATTCTCTAAAGTTTAAACTCTCACTGTAAAAAAATTATGATTCTTAGGAGCTTCTGTACAACAAGAAGATATTTAATATGAACATATGTTGTACAGTTTTGAAAAAAATAAATAATAAAAAAAAAATGTTTCTTCGGGAAATAACATTAATAAATATTTTAGAAATGTGATTTCCTAGCTAAAGGTAACCTTAAATAAAGGTTAATCATTGATTTATCGACAGTATAAGATTTATAAAAAGAAGGATTAGTGGATGTTGTTATTATTTTTGGTTCTTAAAGAAAAAGGAAGAAATTTTATGAGGGGAATGCCCATAGTAAAACAATATGTTATAAGTACCATGTTTGTTTGAAATTTTAAAAATATCGAACGAGCCGTTTAGGCAAGACTGTAGCTCAAGGGACAGACCGATAGATAAAATTCTGAAACGAATAATTTTAATCTTCCGTATAATTGTTATAAGAAGTTTGATCTTAATCTCCCGAGTTATAAGTGTTTAAGAATTAGAGGGTATAATATCTATTTTTTTACATAGAAGTTATACCTACCTGCCCTATCTGGCTTCAAAAGCAATTAAATTTAATCCGAAAAAATGAAACGTTGCGAATAGATTTCGAAAGAAGTTAAACGCATTTCGTTGCGAGTAACATAGAGCAGTGGTGTCTTTCGGATTTTTGTATTCTTTTTAAGTGTTTGGCATTTCGAATTACACACTTTAGAGGAGCATAGTTTTAGTTACAACCGTCTTTTTCATTTTTTTGAAGGGAAGTTGTAAGTGTAAGTTAGGTGCAGTATTTCGTTTGCAAATAAAAAAAATCTTAAGGAATGTTAGGTACACATCCATAAATAAATTTATAAAACTGTTTCCTTTTTGTGAAGAAATGATTTTCAGTTAAGGTGGAGCTGGATATCCTAAAGTAATTGAAACCATTTTAAAGATATTTTTTATAGATTACGCATATTGCTTGTGTATTTGGTTGTTAGTGCAGGCTTTTTACACATTTATAAAAAAATTTGTAATGATTACATATGGTGCAGCGGTTTATAAGAAATTTAAAATAAATCTATACCCCAGCAGCGCAGTTTAAGGGTGTTTTTGAGGGGTATGACTTTCCCTTATTATCATAATTTTTTTCAGGTAAAACCATTAAGTCATTATTAAAATATTTAATTTTTTCTTAAAAAACACTTTTTTATTCAAATGAAAAATGAAATGAATCTTGAAATTTTTAGGATACCTCGATAACATTATCGGAACGCGAGGACTGTCATAAATTGTTGTGTAGTTTTTTGACAGTGGCACATTTTCGGATATAAAACTGTTGTAGGTGCATACCTGGCAATTGGACTTAAGCTTTATAGAGCAACGGAATTGCCTAAGTTATACGAAAGATAAATAACGCAATAACGGATTGAAGATCTATTGAACCCGAAGAGCAGGACACCCTAGGTACTTTAGGCCGAAACGCATTAGCATTAAGTTATTATATTGTTTAACTTAGAGCGCCCATATAGGACCGGTAAGTTAGTTATAAGATATTGATAAATAGCCTAGTTTTTATGAATTTTTGTCTAGCTTTATGATAATTTAACAAAAATGGAAAAATAAGAATGAATTTGAAAAAAAAAACACACCCTAAGTACTTTTGCTCAACCTCAGTCAGACACACTCTTATATCGGTTTTTTTAATAAGAACGCTACAAAAGTTTTTTTTAAAATAAAACAAAAACGGTTTTGTATATTAACGAAATTCTTTTTTCCTGTGAAAGTACGTTTGATGCCATTACGTATGAAACTCGATTTCTTTTGCATTGCCACCACGGGCACACTTGCAGAAGTCCAGACGCTGAACCCAATTTTCGACAGTTTTCAAGCATAAATCGGCCGATACTGCTGCAATTTCACGTTCGATATTCGTACGAAGTTCATCAATCGTCACTGGCTTGTTGGCATAGATCATAGACTTGACGTAGCCCCACAGGAAATAGTCTAACGGTGTCAAATCGCACGACCGAGGCGGCCAAGCGACTGGACCATATCGTGAGATAACACGTTCTCCAAACTTGGTTTCCAATAAATTGATTGTGACATTCGCTGTGTGGCTTGTGGCACCGTCCTGTTGGAACCACATGTCATCCAAGTCCATATCATCCAATTGGGGCCAAAAATATTCGGTTATCACTGAACGGTAGCGATCCCCATTCTCAGTAACGTGCCGGTCTTGTTCATCACGGAAGAAGTACGGCCCAATGACGCCGCCGGCCCACAAACCACACCAAACCGTAATTTTTTCGGGATGCAATGATGACTCATGGAGTACATGTAAATTGCTGCCTGACCATATTTTGTTTACTGACGAAGCCATTCAGCCAGAAATGAGCCTCATCGCTGAAGATGATTTTTCGATGAAAATCCGAATCATTTTCAAGCTGTTGCTCAGCCCAATTCACGAAAATGCGACGCTTCTGGTGGTCAAGCGCAGTGCTGCCACTTTACTCCTTTAGCAGTAGATCTACTGCGTTTAGTCCCAAATGAAAACCTACTGCGCAGTGAAACGACTCTACTCCTCTTTTAAGAATTTCGAACATAATTCAAAGTTAACTGTGAACGCGTCCATCCCGGCTTTTTCAATAAATTTAAATTCATAATTGGCGAATTTATAGAAAGTTAGAAAATATTTTTATGAATTCTTCAAACGGAATGTAAATTTTTGTAAGTTTAGCCTATACAACTTTTTTTTTGTTATTGCTGACTTGATTTCCTGTGGAATTAATTTTAGGTAAATAAAATTTATAATTTTTATTTGTATTGTATATATTGTATACATAGGATCTACTGCGGCATATTGCAATCTACTGCGCTTTTTTCTCATATATACTGCGCTCAATCATCTATAGGGTGGCAGCGCTGGTCAAGCGGCTTCAGTTCTTTCGTCATTTTAATCTTGTAAGGATGTAGGCCAAGATCTTTTCGCAAAATTCGCCACAACAACGTCACAGAGATGACCAACGCTTGAGAATGACGTGTGAGAGACACATTTGGGCTTTCTGCATCTGAAGCCTCAGCGGCAGCAATATTCTCGGCACTACTGGCACTTCTTTATCTCACTGGCACGGGAACATTTTGTACTGTGCCTCTGGATTCAAATTTTTCCACTAGACGCTCAATTGTTGATCTGCTAGGACGATTATGACGACCATAAATTGAACGTAGCGCTCTTAACGTTGAGGCCACTGACTCCGAATTTCGGTAAATTTTAATAATTTCGACCCATTGTTGGCTCGTTTATCATTCCATCATGAAATGACAAACCTTACTGAAGAGAAATGTCAAAAGAGCGGCAAGAAATATGGCGTCGTTTGCTGTCCCTGTCGCTCTACTTTTGTAGCGTCCCTGTTGAAAAACCCTTTACTTGACCGTAAATTGAACTAGAAAAAGAATATTAAAGAAAGGGAGGAAAAGGCCTCAGTAGCATTCTATACATGCAGTCGAATTTTTGGTAGAAGATGGGGTACATGGTCATCAATGTAAATCTATCTTCTACTTCTCTACATCAGATAACCCTCCAATAAATAAACTTCTAAACTTTGGCAGTGTATTCTAAGCGGAAGTGCTGGAAGTCTGTGAAGCCGTGAAACATCTTGCCTCATGCAAATTGGCCGACAATAATAATGACATTGTTATTCCTATCGAAATTTAGCCGCTTAAAACAAATGCAATCATTTTCTGTCTGAGTTCAAGTGACTTTTATTTCCTACAAGTATATTTGTACATATATATATATAAGTGTTATTTTACATATTATTACTGTTCAAGTGAAAACATAATTTAAGGACATCTCTGTTAAATTCTATTACCTTTTATATTTCTTTTCTTTCTAAAAGATGTCGCTTTTTAGTTTTAAGTATATATATTGTAAAATAAGAAACGGAACTGGCTGTAGGCATTCATTTTTGTAAAACATATTCCTTCTTCTCGAATAAACTCTCATACTGGTAAGACGTGTCTTTCAATTTTCGAAAAAGAACATTTACTGTGGCAACGAATTTGTTATCTTATTATCTATTTTTGGGCGATCTAATCTATGAATCATAGTGAACCAATTCATACTCCAACATTTGGTCACATCGAGCCGGATTGTTAATCAAAATTAAGAGCAAATCCCTATATATTTGCCTTTGAAATTGGTCATCTAACTCAACTGACAAGATCCCTATATCTTGCTCTTCCACGATCATCAAGATCAACGAGCTTTGATCGCATCAATCAATTACATCGATCGCTTCAACATCATAAGAAGACACCATTTTCCTACAAAGTGCATAAATCTCAAATTTGTGTGCATAAATGATCATTAACTAAGATCATTAAGTGCTTGCTTAGCAAAGTAAGTTCCCTACATCTTACAAACAATAAGCAACCAAGCATTGTTCATCACGCCTCGCCTCGCTTCGTTTGCCACACGTCACGTCATCCATATAACACAGTATAAGTTCCCTATAACTTGTGTTACATTTATCTACACTACGTTTTGAAGTAAAAGTTCCCTAAAACTTTGACGAAATTGACGATCATCATTAACTTCATCATAACTATCTAGGAAATCCAGTATAAGTTTCCTATAACTATACAAGTGTATGTATGTGCGTACAAAAATCCAAAAATCATACACACACACACACACACAAACTTCGTTTCGCCGATCAAGATCCTCAAATCTTGCCCCACTTCATCTACTGATCCCTCGCATACGTCATTCATCGAATTCAACACATCACACAAAAAAGACGATTTCAATCGATCACAAAAAACGATCGCTGAAACTCATACATACTTACTTCACATCACACACAAACTTCGAAGTGCAAGATCCCCACATCTTGCCCCACTTCATCTACTACTCGCATACGTCATTCATCATATTCACCACATCATACAAAAAAGACGATTCGCATCGATCATAAAAAACGATCGCATACACTCTCCAACCATCATCGCCGATCATCAATCACCAAGTTGCAGTGCACAGCGTAGCCTCCGTTATCATCAAGCTGTCCAAAAAAGCCGTTACCAGAACAACCGGTTTGGCATCAAAAACTCACCACGATCATCACAACAAGCCACAATCAGTTCCAATTGTGTAACAGGTGCGTGCGTTTACTTTTAAGATCGGTGCAATATTCTTTTTAATCTTTTCTATAGAGTACTATTATACAAATATTCTTTTAAAAATTCTTCTTAACAAATTATCGTTTGAATTAATTTTTTTAAATTAAAATCTTTAAAATTCTCTATATATAAAAAAAAAAAAAAACATTTATTAAAATATATTTATGATTATATATACATATATATAACATCGAATAGAAATAGTAATCGTATGCGTATATTTTTACGGAAATCAGTGGTTGCAAAAAAGAAAAAGTTTATTTAGTTCAAGTGAGTGTGAGGATAATTCCCTTTTCCCATTAAAAAAAAAAAAAAAAAAAAAAAGTTCCTGTACAAAAAGTAACTATAAGTTCCTATACGTACCTACATATGTATATGTGCCCTAATCAGCAAAGTTTTGTAAAAGGAATATCTCAACTTTTCTAACTGTGATTTGTACTTATGTATTTTCGGGGTGAGTTTCATTCAATCTCTTAACTACTTTTCTTACATTATTTATAAAATGTCATCCCTTAATAAATTTATACTTGCTGCTGATCAGCTGGTTGCGTTTTGCACTAATTTTGAAACCATTTCTTTAGTCGATCAAACTCCTTCTAAATTAGAAGCTTCAAAGCTTTAATTAAAGGACCTTTGGTCTGATATTAAAAAATGTTACTCGATTTGTTTACTTCTCGATCCCGATGCAGATGATGCTATGTCGGATGCAGATAAAGAATCTGTTAAGGCAAAGTATCTTTTATCTGGCAATACATACATACATTGTCTTAGTGAAATCATTGAATCAATAAAGAAACTAAATTTAATTAAAGCTGATGATTTACAAATGAACGATCCTAATCAACGTTCAGCAACCGGAAATTCTCGATCTGTGCAAGATACTTCACTGCCTGTTACAGGTGAACGTCCTGGTTCTCTGCAGTGTATTAAAGTTCCTGCTTGTGATACCGACATATTTTACGGAGATTATTTAACTTGGCCAACATTTCGTGATATGTTTACGGCTGTATATATAAATCATCCTAAATTATGCTCGGTTCAAAAATTATTTCATCTTCATTCAAAAACAAAGGGTGACGCAAACAATATTGTTTCAAAATTCCCTCTTACAGCAGATAGTTTTGAATTAGCCTGGAAGGCTTTAACAGAACAATTTGAAAATAAAAGAATCCTTGTTAACAATCAATTGAAAAATCTTTTTAACTTATCAAATAATTTAATAGAATCCGGAAAGGCTGTGCGAAATTTACAACGTGAAATAAATGATAGTCTATCAATTCTTAAGGCTCATAAAATTAGTACCGATTCTTGGGATCCTATTATAGTGTATTTGTGTTCTAATAAACTCCCTGAAAAAACTTTGGCTCTGTGGGAACAGTCATTAGAAAATCCTAGAGATATTCCATCCTGGTCTGCAATGGATAATTTTCTCACTAATCGTTACAGAGTTCTAGAAACAGTATCTGATATAAAATGCACGATAAAAGTTAAAGAACCTACAAATAAAGTAAATATTTTTAAACCAAATAATGAGAAATCTAAGCACAAATCGTTTCATACCAAAACAAACAGCTTTAGTTGCAAACTTTGCAATAAGAATCATCCTCTTCGAATCTGTCCAACTTTTATTCAATTGTCTATTCCAGATAGAATTTCAAAGGTGAATTCTCTTAAATATTGTAACAATTGCTTATCATCTTCCCATTTAAAATCAAAATGTCAAAGCATTCATACATGCATGTATTGCAAGCAAAAGCATCACACGATGCTTCATATTCCTACAGGAACCGAATCTCAACTTCAATCAATTCCATCTAATCCTTCTTCTTCTGTAAATGAACCGAATCTTCAACCCCAACTTCAAAATAATTTCATACAGTCCACTGAAAACCCAAACTCAAATCCAAACTCAATTAATATTCAATCTTACTTTTCAAAAAATAATAAAACAGTTTTATTAGCAACAGCTTTAGTACACGTACATCATTTGGGAAGTACATTTACTTTACGAGCGTTTTTAGATACGGGATCAGAAGTTACTTTTATTTCTGAAGCTGCTCAAAAAAGATTGAATCTACCTGTCAAACCCATACAAGCTCATATTTCCGGCATGAGTTCTGTGATAACCTCAACCGCTTCGAAGATTTGTGGTATTCATTTAGGTTCAAAATGCAATCCCGATTTTAGTCTTTTTGCCAATGCTTTGGTTTTAAAAAATCTAACTGGCAATTTACCTTCAGCTAATATAATTCAAAGGGAAAATTTAGCTCCCTTTGAATTTGTTTTAGCAGATCCATATTACTATGAAAGTTCAAAAATAGATCTTGTTATTGGTATGGATATTTACCCCTCAATTATAAAAGATGGATTACAAACAAATGTCTTGGGTTCGCTTATGGCCCAAAATACAGTTTTTGGTTGGATCTTGTCAGGGCCTCTTCAAGAAAATGTTCGTTCATTTTCTACTTTCGTCTCATATTTTAATGAAGTTTCCTTGGATCAACAGATTGAAAAGTTCTGGGAAGTCGAAAATATTTCTGAATCCAAACCTCTCTCCGATGAAGACACTTTTTGTGAGAATCTGTATTCAACTACGACTTCTAGAGTTCCTGATGGCCGTTACACAGTTCGTCTTCCTTTTAAAGACCCAACGCCAGCATTAGGTCTTTCTCGAGATTTAGCTTTTAAACAGTTCCAACGCATGGAAAAATCTTTTGAAAAAAATCTTGATTTACATGCAAAATACAATCAGGTGTTAGAAGAATATTCTACACTTGGCCATATGGAATTCGTTCCTTCGAATGAAATCATCCATGAAAAGAAAGTGTGCTCTTTCTATCTGCCTCATCATGCGGTTATCAAATCTGATAGTATATCGACAAAAATTCGTGTAGTTTTTAACGCGTCGAGTAAATCAAGCACTGGTACTAGTTTAAACGACTTGTTACACACTGGCCCTATACTACAATCCGATTTAACAACTTTAATATTAAATTGGCGTTTTTATCGATATGTGTTCAATGCTGATATCGAAAAAATGTACCGTCAGATAAGAGTTCATTCTGATCACACTCCGTATCAACGAATTTGGTTCCGCAATCCTGCGGATGCAGATAATCAAGCAAAGACCTATGAATTGAAAACAGTAACATTTGGCGTGAACTGTGCCCCATTCTTAGCAATTCGTAGTTTACATCAGCTTTCTGCAGATGTTCAACACACTTTTCCTCTAGCTTCTGCAATTATAAAGGAAGACTTTTATGTTGATGATGTCTTGTCTGGTGCTCATGAGATTGATACTGCACTAAGAGCACAGCACGAGTTGATTGAAACTCTGAACTCTGCAGGGTTTCCGTTAAGAAAGTGGACATCAAACTGTCGTGAGCTGCTAGACACCATCCCAACATCACATCTTTTTAATGAAGATGTTTTAAATCTTGAAGACAAGAGTGTATCCAAAACATTGGGCATTCAATGGAATGCAAAACTTGATGCCTTTCAGTTTTTCTTTAAAACTATCGCATCTGATCATGATCTAACGAAAAGATCTGTACTATCTGTTATAGCCCGGTTATTTGACCCTGCTGGATGGTTAGCTCCAGTAATTATTACTGCGAAGATAATCATGCAACAAGTCTGGCGTGACGGGACGTCTTGGGACCAACCGATTGAGCCCCTAACGTGTCGCCGCTGGCAATCTTTTCTTACTTCGCTACCATTTATTCAAAAAATCCAAGTTCCTCGATGGATACAATGGCATCCATCGAATCCAATTCAAATTCATGGTTTTTGTGACGCTTCCGAGCATGCATATGCAGCTGCATTTTACTTACGCGTTCAAACAAGTGAGACCACTTGGTCTACTCACTTAATATGCTGCAAAAGCAAAGTAGCACCAGTAAACCAAATTCCTTTGCCAAGGCTTGAACTTTGTGGTGCTGTTCTTTTGACCAAACTTTATAGTAAAGTGATATCGAAATTAAAATGCCCCAGTCAAGACTTATATTGTTGGACGGATAGCTCAATAGTTTTGGCTTGGTTAGATAAACCAGCTTGTACCTGGAAAACCTTTGTGGCTAACCGTATTTCTCAAATCCAAACAGATCTCCCCTTTATAAAATGGAGACACGTTCGGTCAGCAGACAATCCTGCTGATTTAGCAACCAGAGGTATATCGCCGATGGAACTAAAACCCAACACCTTATGGTGGAATGGT
The DNA here is from genome assembly GCA_946251815.1 of Dasysyrphus albostriatus. Classification (NCBI taxonomy): domain Eukaryota; kingdom Metazoa; phylum Arthropoda; class Insecta; order Diptera; family Syrphidae; genus Dasysyrphus; species Dasysyrphus albostriatus. Next base: position 192,414,112 of record OX276335.1, on the reverse strand, counting down.
CCTTCCTGGCTTGGCCAGTCCCAATCACTTTGGCCTCGGTCTCTTTTAAAAACCGCAGACGAAAATGATTTGGAGCGAAGGCCAATCAAAATTTACAACACTTTAATTTTATCAAATGTTGAAACAATAATAGGTAGATTTTCTAAGTGGTCTAAATTATTACGAGTGATGAGTTATATAATTCGCTTTTTCCATCTAACACACCCTCGTTACAGAATGTTCTTTCGTTATACCTCAACCGTCATTACTCAAAGTGAAGTGAGTCATGTAAAAAATCTTGTTATTTCTTTGACTCAAAATCTTTACTATCAACTAGATTATTTCAAACTTTTAAGAAAAGAACCCGTTTCTTCCAAAAGTCGCATTTCGAACTTGAATCCCTTTATGGACCAAAATCATATTATTCGTTCAAATGGAAGACTTTCTTGCTCCACCCTTTCTTACAATGAAAAATATCCTATCTTGCTTCCTTATGAAGCAGTAGTTTCCAGACTCTATGTTGATTTTCTGCATAATATAACAATGCATGGTGGAAACCAAGTTGTTCTCCGAATGATTCGATGTGAATTTTATATACCAGGAATCAAAAGGCTCATTAAAAAGTGCATTCACTTGTGTAAGCCTTGTAAAATATTTAAAAAACAGATGCAAAACCAAATCATGGGCGCTTTGCCCCTTGAACGAACGATTATTTCTTCTCCTTTTACTTATACAGGCCTGGATTTCGCTGGCCCATTTTTGATAAAGAGCTTTTCCGGTAGAAATTGTCGCATATCTAAAGGATATGTATGCCTTTTCGTGTGTTTTGGAACTAAAGCTATCCATTTGGAAGCCACAAGCGATTTGAGCACCGAAACCTTTTTAGGTGCGTTAAATAGATTTGTCTCTCGTCGTGGTATGCCAAAAACTTTGTTCTCCGATAATGGGACTAATTTTGTGGGCGCCAGTAAAGTTATTTCCAATGATTTCAAACAATTTTTAAAATCTGCTTCCGGTGAAGTATCTGAAAGATACAAGGATCGAAACCTCGAGTGGAAATTTATTCCACCAGGAGCTCCACACATGGGTGGTATTTGGGAGGCAGGAGTGAAGAGTTTTAAGCTCCACTTTAGAAAAGTGGCCGGGAACAACAAATTCACCTTTGAAGAGTTTTCTACTCTTCTTGCTAAAGTAGAAGCCTGTCTAAATTCCAGGCCCATTTCTCCGATGTCCGAAAACTTAACTGACATTCCGCCTTTAACTCCCGGACACTTCCTTCGTGGTGGGCCCTTGTTGGCACCTTTAGAACCTGCTATGGACGAAAACTCCCTCACTTGTATTAAGAGATGGGAACGAGTTAAGGTTTTGCACCATCAATTTTGTCGTAGGTGGAAAGATGAATATCTTAAAGAATTAAATAAAAGATACAAATGGAAATATCCAAAAAGAAACATAATGTTGAATGATTTAGTCGTTATAAGAGATGAGAATCTCCCCCCAAATGAATGGCGTCTTGGCCGCATTATTAAATTGTATTTCGGACCAGATGAAAGGGTTCGAGTCGTAGATGTAAGGACTCAAAATGGAGTCATAACCCGACCTATTACCAAGCTTTGCCTGTTAACTGAACCTGACCCTGAACCTGAGCCTGAGCCTGAACCTGAACCTTAATCTGAATCCTCAAACTGAATTAAAATTCTTTTTCTCTTGTACCTATGCATAAATTATAACTATCAAAAAAAAAAATGAATTCAACGATTTACCGAAAACCAACTCAAAATTTATTCTGTTTTTATATTGCACCTATCTGGAATTTAAAGCTCGCATTTGATTTGTTTTATATAGGTATTTTAAATTATTCTAGTTTTTTAAATCTTAAAGTTGTATTTTTCAAATTATATAGGTACTATTCTATATTATATAAAAAATTATTAATTTAATGAATTATTTGATAACTTAATACTTATAACGTTTTTACAGCCAATGCTGCAAGGCGGCCGGCAATGTTCAAGTGAAAACATAATTTAAGGACATCTCTGTTAAATTCTATTACCTTTTATATTTCTTTTCTTTCTAAAAGATGTCGCTTTTTAGTTTTAAGTATATATATTGTAAAATAAGAAACGGAACTGGCTGTAGGCATTCATTTTTGTAAAACATATTCCTTCTTCTCGAATAAACTCTCATACTGGTAAGACGTGTCTTTCAATTTTCGAAAAAGAACATTTACTGTGGCAACGAATTTGTTATCTTATTATCTATTTTTGGGCGATCTAATCTATGAATCATAGTGAACCAATTCATACTCCAACAATTACATTTATTATAACTTACGTTTAGTTTTTTTTTGGTTTCTTTTATTTTACGAAAGTTATTTCTTAATTTAATTTTGCTTTTAATTTTACTTTCTCTGTACCTTTACTCTTTCATTTGGCGTCTGTTCTTCGAATGAATGAAGTTAATGTCGAGTGCACTTGCATGTGCAATGTGGATTTTATGACAGTCAAAGTAAAGATGGCCGCTATCGTCATCCGGTCAAATACTAATCAGTACTAGCATTGCCAGATTTGACAATAGACATTTTCATAGAAAGCCAGGTGGCAATTAAAACCATTTCATCAATCCCCATAAAGTCCAAACTGATTGACCGTTTCCGGAATGAGTCAAGAGTACTCAACGCAACGAACACAATTACCCTAAAATGGTTCCCAGGACATAGGAATATTCCGGGGAACGAAATGACAGATAAACTCGCCAAAAGCGGATCATCTCTTGATTCGACCCAAATCGAAGCCTCGGTGCTCATGCCACTGGAGCAAGAAAAAAGTTGAATACACCAGAGTTTTTTAGAAGCTGCTAGTGCCAGATGGTCATCCATCGACACTTGTCGGGTTTCAAGGAACTTTTGGCCAAATATTTCGAGGAAAAAAACCGAGTATTTACTCAAGTTAAGCAGGCCTCAATTATCACTCAAAGTTGGCGTCCTAACGGGACACAACGGGCACAAGCTCATCAGACTTATATAAAGGATGTCTTGATGAAGAGGCGGAGGAGGGCTCCTTTCACTTCTTTTGCGAATGCCCCAGCCTAGCTAGAACCAGAAAAAAAGACCTAGTAGACGAACTGGACAACATCTTTGTTTTGCCACTAAAAAACATCCTTAAATTCATTCAGAACTCAGGGTGATTCAGTGAGGCGCCCACACTTAAAACTTCCCCATTACCCTCTCCCAACCCTTCCTCACTTGCAACTTTCACCCTGGGGAGGGCAAGGGATCCACCGAGGACCGAATGAGATGATGCGGCTTGCCGTATTATCACCTCTTCTAACTAAAATGGCTGGCAGTGTTCATATAATAATGGAATGTAAGTGGCAATGATTGGTAAATTGCTCAAAACCTTAAATTTTGTCTTAAATTTTTTAAATTATGTCAATAAAACGAAAAAAAAAAATAGAGACAAAATTTGCATATGTTTGTACGAGTACTGCACCTTTACTTTTGAAATATGAAAATTCTCTTCAAAAATAGATTTGTATAGAAGATAAACATTATAATTGTTATCTGGCAACCGTTTTTTTGCTATTTTTAATAAAACTTTTAGAAAAGGCTAAAATCACAGTCGTCGAAGTGAAAAGGACGAAAATATATTGTTATGATGACTCCCGCTGGTGAAACGCAAGAACCTAACTGTTATTCGAGAAATAATGGTGACGTTCTACTGTAAGTACGTTGTTTGATAAAATAAAGCTTTATTTTCGATGTGGTATGGGCAACGACGACATCGTCTTGGATGCAACCATCTTTCCTACTTTTTTTTTATAAACGAAGGGCCACTACGGCATAAATGCAAATCCTGATTCATTTTTCGTGTTCCGTACTAACTTCAAATTCTAAAGCATAAGAACGAAGTTTTCAATTTTTTCATAACAAAAAAATACTTTTTGTGGAAGATGTTTTATGAGTAGATGGACCAATATTTTCAGCGGGCCAGATTACAGCATTCTTACCATAGCTATGCATCATAAAAGATTTACTTCCCGGCAAGAAAAACTATATAAAAGGGTTGATATGGGTATTTAAGCCTTTGGTCTAGGGAAAGACTTGGCTTTTAGTAGGTACATTTTGTAAATGAAAACTTACAACTTTGGATGCAAATGAAAATGATTTATATGCAAAACTAGGTTTTATTTGTTAGCTTTTGAAGTTGGGTAGGCTTTTTTTTTTCCTTCAATTTTCTTCAATCATGAAAGTGGAAGCCATTTAAAAAATATGTTTTTTGAAGGAGGATAACTAATTTTTCAATGTAAAAGAGCCTGCGATAGACGGAAGCGTAAATAATATCGTTTGTTACAAATTGCTTGCGAGGTTCGCTCTTTTAATATTTTTGTTTGTGTTCAGTTGAATTTTCTAGTTCAATGCGTTTATGTTTTTATTTGGGAATAATTTACTCACAAAATATAAAAATTGAATTTTGGTTTTAGGCACTTAAATTGCGAAAAAAGGTAGCTTTGTATTTCGTAACTTAAATTCAATTTAGGTAGAAGGTGTTAGGTGTGAGTATACACTTAAAAAAAAAACAACCTATATACAAAACATGTACAAAATGTTATTGAAACACCAAAGAAAAAATATTTGGTACTTAAACAACGTCATTTTAGATAGATAAAATATCAATAAAGTTTGAAAGTTTGTAATTTTTAAAAAAATATGTAGGTAGATATGATTTTAATAAGCACATCCACAACGAGTCACTGACTTTCGACAATGGCGGGAAAGAAGCTAAAATTTTTGGGATGGCAACCCTGGACGATTGGACGAAAATGAACTAAACGATGAAATTGCCCGTTTATTAAACTCACAGGGTTCCAAATTTAAGTAATCGAATTAGTTGCTCTATGTAACGTCAAGTATAATATAGCTGACGTGGTTTCCTTTGGTTAAACAGCTACACTCATCATACTCAATGGTGGTGGTGCACAATAGGTAGAAATGGTGGCACGGGCGTAAGACCCACCCAGTACCCAATTAGCGCTGAATTGCGCCGTTTTGATACCATAACTCGTTTGACTTGATTCTTTCGGGGGTCTTCCAGATACATGATTGAATGCAAGATCTCCACCTGGGCCTCCGTATGCCCACTCGGCATGACCGGAGGTTTCCAGTGGAGATCAGCATCCAACATGAGCCCTGAGTTCTTTGATTTGAATTAGAACGGATTTGGAATATGGTTTTAGTATATTTTGCGCTAGCATTAACGTCAAGAGGCGGGACTTAAGGCACTCAGTCAATTGGATCGCATATCGCCCAAAGCCAGCTGCAATATGCCGAGCTAAGCAGATAGCAGAACGAGTGCAAAGGATCCAACCGATGATCACTGTCATTGAGCATCATGAAACCCAGCAGAGGCCTGTTTTCCGATTGCTGACGGTCTTTGGATCTAGGGGGCATCATGATACAGAAGCAACCGATTTTGTCTCAGGTCCATTTCGTCGCATAAAGAAAGGAAATCAAGTTTTTGATTTTCATTTCAGAAAGTTCGTTGAGGTCATCAAAAAATGCCATTCCAAACGAATGTGCTGTCATTCTAGCCAGAGCAGGACATTTACAGAGAAAGTGAAGGACTGTTTCCTCTTCTTGCTGATCATTGCAGCTACGGCAGTGAGTATTGTAGGGAATACCCAGTCTCGCTGCATGTTCCCCTACTGGCTAATGTCCAGTACAGGTTACAACGACCCTAGCTATGTCTCGCCTGGGTCTAGTCTACATAACAGATCAATTGCTCGGGATTTGTTATAGGTGGGCCAGATCTTTCTGGATGTTTTGCATTCGGTCAAGCTATTCCACCTACGATTGGATTCACTTAGGAAGATTGACAGTAACTTGCTTTTCACAACTCCCAGGGGGATGTTGACTTTTTCCGTAAGTGAGTTGTGAAGGGCTAAGTCAGTTCATCTGCCCGTTCATTTCCCTTAATGCCCCTATGGCCAGGAACCTAGAACCTTAAGGTTAATATTAAAGGTTGCGAGCTTCTCCCGGCATTGCTGGACCAGTTTAGAGGATGATATAGCCGAATCAATGGCTTTGACAGCTGCCTGACTGTCTGTGAGGATAGCTGTATTACGATTTTGGTTTGGATCTAGTTCAAGGCGGTGCACAATAGTCCGTTTGTTGAATTTCAGCGACAAAAATCATTTCTTCAAATTTTGAATTGCTGAATTCAGTAGTGTTGCCTATTTGTTTTTACTTCAAAAAGTTGATTCATAATTTAGGTCAGTACATAGTCCCAAGTCTCAAAATTTTAAATAAAGTTTTGTCGAAGTTAGGAACTAAGACGTTCATGAATTTTTTAATGTACAAATCAATAAATGGGACATTGAAGATGGGAAAACCGCGGAGTGCTATTAAATTAGAAGGTGCATTTTGGAGGAGAGGGAGCAAAAGAATCCTTTTCGGGTTTCTGCATATAACTCGAAAATAAAGCTGAATTTCGAGATAATGTTTGAGACATTTTTTGTAGACAATAACATTTTCAATCGAAATAAAAAGCTTACAAAAAACTTAAAAATTGTTAAGTTACATAAATTTGGAAAAAAAATATATGAAAAATCTGATTTTTTTTTCATTGTTTTTACTTATTTGTCTATAACTTTTTACTGGCAGAGACAGGTTTGGGCATTTCTTTTCATGAAAGAAAAATGATCTAATTTTCTTTAAAGAAACATATTCAGAAAAAGTTTTGTATAAAAACCGACCGAGGAACGGTCGCGTTGTTTGACAACGCTTATTTTAGTGTTTAAAAGTAAAATATATGACATTTTTGGTTACACTAACTTGTAAGATAATACGCAAAAACTGGTTGTATGATTCACTCTTGACCATTAAATTAAAAAATAGTTGAGATATTTCAAATTTTTCGTTATTTAAGGGTTGCCATCTGATTTTTTTTTCATACCTTCTTGAATATAAAAAATAAAGTGCGAGTGGAGTTTTTTGGTGAATTTGCTTGCATTCCGAGTTTTTAAAGTAGGTATAATAAGAAACTACAGTTTCTACCACCAAACTTATCTGGCACTTTTTTACTTCCGATAGAGTTACTGCTAGGCAAGTGTGTTGGATTCGTATTTCGTGCAAAACAAAATATTTTGAAATAACAATCTAACATGACATTACGATAATAGAAAAAACACCAAAAAAGTGGGTAGCAAAATTCTGTCTGTCTGTCCGTCTGTTCGACTACATCCTAAACAGCTAGATCGATTTTCATTAAACTTGGTACATAGTGGTTTTTGATGATTGTGCCCACACATTTTTTTTTTTCAAAAACTTCTTTTTGGATTTTTGATAAATGTTCAAAAATTTTTTTTTGAAATTCAAATATTATAGAAATTAAATGTTCAATTAGGGTTCTTCTTTTACACTCTGTACATTTCTTTTTTGATTTTTCATAAAAGTAAATTTTTTTAAGAAAAAATTAAAGAAAAACAACGGTATTTCATAGAAATGTTAAAAAACCGTGAACGAAATATTTTTTTGCTTAAAAACGGCTATAACGATTTTTATTACACTTTTTCTGTATACTAAAATTAGTGCAATATATTGTCAAAAATTATAAAAAAATTCCAAATAGCAACTAGAAGTTCTATTACTTCTCATAAAACTATTTTTTAATTTTGAATTTTCTAGCTATCCGCTGAACAGATTTAGATTTATTTTTTTTTTATATAAAAATTCCAAATAAGATATATTGCGTCTTATAATTTTCAAAAAAAAGTTTATGAATTGTAAAAAAAAGTTTCAATTTTTTATTTTGAAAAAAAAGATGGTTGACAATTTTTTTTTTTGAAAATTTTATTTTTATACTCAAATAAATAAATACTTCTGATTTACATACCAAAAATTTTCTTGAGAAATGTTTTAAGAATTTTTTCATCTCAAAAAAGTTATTTTAGCCAATTTAAATATCGCATTTCATGCTCTTAACATTTTTCTCTCATAATTTGTATGTCTTTAGGTACAAATAAAGTTCTAAAAACCTCAGTATCTTCAACAAAAAGCAAGTACGATGGACCCAGTCATACATTTTATTTGTATGTCCAAGAAAAACATTCAATGAGCGGTTTTTTTTACTAAGTATAGCAATTTAAAAAAAACGTTATTAAATTTCCTTAGTTTCGATTATCTTGAAAAAAATTACGCTTTCGACGTTGGTTTAATTTTATTCTGTGGGCATTGACGTAATAAAGAATTGTTAAGAATATTAAAATATATCAACTTAAAGTTTTTTTTTTTAATATAAAAAAATGCTGAAAATTGTTGAAAAAAGTTTGTTGGCTCGAATATCTTAACAACAAACAGTGATATTGGCTATAGGGTAGTATTATTCTATATACTATCTTATAATTAAAAAAAATTTGTTGAAATATTAAATACAATTTTTTTTAAATTGAAGAAACTACAAGAAAATTAACCAAAAAATGTTGAACAAAATTTTTCTTCCCAAATATCTTTATTTTACTCACTAATGAAACAATATTTTGGTTTCTGTATTTAGTCTTCACTTGATTGCATACTGAACACACGAAAACATTTTCGAAGAATTTGAATTGGCGATTTTTTTAATAATAAAATAACATCGAGTCTAGCTTTTGAGGGCACCAAGGGGGAGATACCATTGTGGGTCGCACCCCAGCCTCTTTTCTAAATTCTGACATCAGAATTTTTTACCATTGTTAAGTTCCAGTTTGAAATTAAAAAATGGCATTACCACTGAATTCAGTATCCCAAAATCACTTAACTAAATGTAATTAATTTGTATTTAGAATTGTAGTGGGAAATGATTTTTGTCACACAAAATTCAACAAAGGGACCACTGTGTGACGCCTTAAATTAAAAAAAAAAATATTGTTATTATGTATAACCAATTAAGTTTTAAACAAAGAACTGTCTGTGTCAATGTGTATCTATATTAAAAGACTTATTTCGACTCTTTTTCTGTATACTATTTTCTCTGGGAAAATCCTATTTCAGCTAAGAATTCCAGAACAACCTACACAGCAATTTTCTTAAAATTTACCATGTTTATAGCACATGTGTATATTTCCTTCAATTTTTCAAGCTAAAAACAAACTTGAAGTGACATCTTAGAATGCGTTCAAAAAAATATAATTTTTTCAACGAAAACATCCAGTTTGGGTGTGTATCCGAACTAGCTGTTTTCGTTGAAAAATTTAAAAATCTTAAACAACGCAAACGGAATCAATAAATTTTCCATATAAGTCAATGTATGTATTGCTTCTGCTCCAATATGATGCAGGTTTATTCTTAAATGACAGCACCGTCAGTAAGATTGTCATGTTTTTATGGGCATTTCAGCGGACCATAGACCTCAACGGGACAAGAATTTATTATACGAGACCAAACGAGACTGAGTTATATGAGACCGATACCGGTACCAAGATGATACTGAAATTTTTCGATTTTGATGATACCGCAGCGATATTACAAATGTGTCGGATGGTTTGGTAGCGTGGCAAGTCAAGCTAGACCAATGGGACGTTGGCCGGAATTTGCAGTTTTTTTTGCATTTTGTATTTATTTCTATTCCGGATTATGCAGTTCATCAAAAAGTGGGTGTAACACACTGTTAGCAGTGAATGTCCTTTTCTCAGAAACCGGGCTATTAATTTAAAATAAGGCTCCGAATTTGCAGTTTAATACATCATTCAAGAAAACGCATAGCCCCAAAATTTGAAATCCTTACATGCAAGATATTTCATACTGCACTGCTAACTCCACTGTGAAGTTAGCAGAACAATCCTTTTCTCAGTATGGAACTAGCTAGAAAATTGCAGTTACGTCTTAAGTTTTAAGTGTTTTATGCACTTCAAGAAAAAACTTTGTTCAAAATTTTGAAGTTCAAATTTGACAAAAAAAAAATCGAAGGATTTTTGCTGCTAAGAAATTGAATTTGCGTCCCCAATTTGCAGTTTTTTATGAACTTCAGTAAAAAAATCCAAATTTGAGGAATATAAAATGCACGACTGGATCGCACGTACTTGCTCTTATGTTCAAGTTGCTTGGAACAAAGATTTTTTAAATATGAAAGAAGTTATAAGAATAAAAATATAGGAAAAAGAATTTAAATCGTTCTTTTAATTGTATAAACAACTGGTGAAAAAACTTATAGCCCAGAAACAAGTATGCCATTTTATTACATTAAAAAATATGAATATATTCAAAAAAAAAATTAAAATCGTTGGAGCGGTTTTCTAAAAAATTAATTTTCATATATAAAATTTAAAAAAAAAAGTCGTATGCCAATTTTGAGGAACCCATTTTCAAAAAAATTTATCAAATCATGCTTGAAATATTGAATTTTCCAAAAAAAATTTTAGTATTTTTTTAAAAATCCAACTTTTTTTTTCAAAATTTTGATATCCATTATTAATAACACTTAAAAAGAGCTTTTACATAAAAATTTTGATTGAAATCGTTTGAACCGTAAGTGAAAAAATCGAAAATTAAAAAAAACCGTTGTATGGCAGGTTTTCAGTAAATTGTTTTCTAATCAAAAAGTATACCATACTTACAGTAATACACTGATTTTTTTTTTTCATCAAAATCGTTGGAGGCGTTTTCGAGATGAAAAAGCTTTTTATTTACGGTTGTGGGGAAAGTTTTTGGTCCTAAACTCTGGAGAGTAAGAAAAAATCTCAAGCTCAAAATTTAAAGAAAATTGCTTCAGTGGCTTAGGCATCTGTACATAGGGATGGGCAGACAGACAGACAAACAGACAGACATACAGAGAGAATTGTGCCACCTACTTTTGCATTTTTTTTTTCATTTAAAACTCTCAAAGAAATTAATTTAGTTAATTTAAATCCGTATTTCATGTTATAAACCATTTTTCTCTCATAATTTCCATGTCCTTCTATACAATGTTCTTAAACCCTCAGTGTCTACAACATAAGAGCAAGTACGGGTGACGCAGTCGTCAATTGGGTTAATTATATTCTACGCACATTGACGTAATAAAGAATTGGTAAAAATATGAAAATATATCAACTTACAGTTTTTCAAAAAAAAAAAAAAAAAATGCTGACAAAAAATTTTCGGCTGCAACATCTTAAGAACAAACAATGATATTGGCTGTGGGGTAATTTTATTCTATACACTTTAAAGTGAAAAAAAGCAACAAAAAATTTTATCAAAAATTGTAGGATTTTTTTTGTCTCAAAAATATATTATTGAGATCAAAAAATGATATTAGCTTCGGGGTAGTTTTAACCGTCACCCTAGTTTATAATTGATAACACTGGTCTGCAACACTGGTATGCTGAATCCAAATCCAAAGTCAAAATTCACGTGACGTTTTTGAGATATTGAAACACAAACATGTTAAAAACTAGTTTTTTTGGGTACATTTGAAGTCGAATTTATTGACCGCTAAATATGTTTTTGTAAAACTATTAATGAGATCTTAAAGAACTCTATTTCATCTTTCTATAACATTGTTAACTTTTTCGAAATTCCTTTTCTTCTCAGTAAAACAAAGTTTTCAAAAATCACTCGCTTAAAAAAATGTAAAAACTGATATTTTGAAACTTTTTGCCACCTTGTATCTTTTAAGGAACTAACTGCAGGAAGTCGAATATGTGGAAACAATTATTTAAAATTGTTGGCTTAATAGGGTTTTTTCAACAGGGACGCTACAAAAGTAGAGCAACAGGGACAGCAAACGACGCCATATTTCTTGCCGCTCTTTTGACATTTCTACATTTCATGGTGGAAAGAAATAACGAGCCAACAACGCCTCGAAATTATTAAAATTTACTACCGAAATTCGGAGTCAGTGGCCTCAACGTTAAGAGCACTACGTCCATTTTATGGTCGTCATAATCGTCCTAGCAGATCAACAATTGAGCGTCTAGTGGAAAAATTTGAATCCACAGGCACAGTACAAAATGTTCCCGTGCCAGTGAGACAAAGAAGTGCCCGTAGTGTCGAGAATATTGCTGCCACTGAGGCTTCAGTTGCAAAAAGCCCAAATGTGTCTCTCACACGTCGTTCTCAAGCGTTGGGCATCTCTGTGACGTCGTTGTGGCGAATTTTGCGAAAAGATCTTGGCTTGCATCCTTGCAAAATAATATTGACGCAAGAACTGAAGCCGCTTGACCACCAGAAGCGTCGTATGTTCGTGAATTGGGCTGAGCAACAACTTGCAAATGATTCGGATTTTCATCGAAAAATCATCTTCAGCGATGAGGCTCATTTCTTGGTGAATGGCTTCGTCAATAAACAAAATATGCGGTATTGGTCAGGCAGCAATCCACACGTACTCCATGAGTCATCATTGCATCCCTAAAAAATTACGGTTTGGTGTGGTTTATGGACCGGCGGCGTCATTGGGTCGTACTTCTTCCGTAATGATCAAGACCGGCACGTTACTGTGAATGGGGATCGCTACCGTTCATAATAACCGAATATTTTTGGCCCCAATTGGATGATATGGACTTGGGAGGCATGTGTTTCCAACAGGATGGCGCCACAAGCCACACAGCGAATGTCACAATCAATTTATTGGAAACCAAGTTTGGAGAACGTGTTATCTCATTCCAGTCGCTTGGCCGCCTTGGTCATGCTATTTGACGCCGTTAGACTATTTCCTGTGGGGCTTCGTCAAGTCTATGGTCTACGCCAATAAGCCAGCGACGATTGATGAACTTCGTACGAATATCGAACGTAAAATTGCAGCAGTATCGGCCGATTTAGACTTGAAAACCGTCGATAATTGGGTTCAGCGTCTGGACTTCTGCAAGCGTGGCCGTAGTGGCCATGCAAAAGAAATCGAGTTCCATACATAATGGCATCAAACGCGCTTTCACAGGAATAAAGATATTGATATCCAAAACCGTTTTTGTTTTATTTAAAAAAACTTTGTAGGGCTCTTATTGAAAAACCCGATATTTCATGCGTACACATTTTTTGTCCTGACCAATAGCTATTGAAATAAATCAATTTAAAAAAAAAGAGTTAGCAAAATGAGTTGAAAAGCTTTGGAAGGGAGAATTCACATTTAGACTTTGAGGAATAATAATATGAAAAGTCTATTTTTTATTTATTTATTTTTGTGATGCCAAAACTTGGTTTTACTGAACCATCAGTAATAAAGTAATACAAAAAACTTTTTGGATTGAAATAGGCTTAAAAGTTTATTTTTTTTTAAATTCTCTGATTAAAATCTTCCTTTTATACGTGACTTTATGAATATCGAAGAGAAGCTCCACTTTCTCCCAAAAAAGATATTTTTTTACAGTGCAAACCATGAAAACTACGCAATGTTGAAGTTTCTTTTGTTTTTTGTCAAACAACCGTTTAATGTGAGTAAGCATTAAAGAATAAAGACAAATGTGGTTTCATGTGAAAACTAATATTATGTGGAATAAGTCCTTCGAATTTGAGCTGAACATAGGTACAAGAATTTTATTTTGTTACTAGGTCAACCTTATTTTAGAAGGCTCTATTCTTCAAATCAGAAATTTTCACCAAGTTTCGCAAACTTTTGTTTTTTCTCCTATGGTTTATATAAATTTGAAGCAAGAAACACAGTTTTTGATCTCAATGTACTACAGCTTCCCGTAAGCAAAGTATTAGCCGATGACATTTTTTTGTTTTTGTTTAGCGTTGTGTAATTGTCATATTTTGTACTATTGTAAATACCTCTGTTCCTTATTTTTTTTTTTCAAATAGTTTCAGACCACCAGATTTAGTGCCGGCCATACAATATTTCACTTAAGAAACGGGTTTGCACTAAATCTGGCGGTCTGAAACTATTTGAAACTCGTTTTGGAACACACCTAGACGCTGTTTAGGTTGGGAAGATTGAGACCGGTCTCACGGGCAGTTTCTGCGCAAGAGAAGTGGGGGGTTAGGCATGAATAAAATATAAACACCGACCTCATGAGACTCATTTGTGGTTGTTTCAATGTACAAAACATTGAAGTTGTAGTTGCTTCTATGTGTTTTGAGGCGTTTCAAATGTTCGAATGCAGACACGATGAGACTCACGAATCCGGACTCAATTTTCCCAATCTAAACAGGCTCATACATATACAGTTTTTCGTCGGACTACTTGTCTAAAGTGACAAAATACTTGAAGAAGCCATGTTTTAAAATGGCGTTATTCAGTAGTGTGTGTGTAAATTTGACAACTCGATGTTTTCATATTCGATTGGAATCAAAAAGGAGTAGCCAGTCGAAAATCCAATCAAAACGGCATATGATTTCACGTTGTTTTGGGAAAGTCTTATACTACGTTTTCATTAGACCAAAGGATGTAATCTCGTTGAAAATTTCCAAACTCGATGCGAAATCATCTCATTTCTAACAGCCCTATTATTGACACGATTCAAAACTAGTTTTAACGTAAAACTAGTTATATAGGGGTTTCGAGTTTCAAGTTTTGAACAAATCGGTATTATTCAAACAAAAATTGACATCTAAAACTCGAAATCATAAAACTAGTTTTAGATAAAACTAGAAATTCATAAAACCAGAAATATGTAGTTTTAAGGACTTCAAAACTAGTTTAGAAGCCTTTTTATATTATTCATCACAAAATAAAATAGAAAAAGTCAACAAAAATAAATAAATTACGAAACGTCACAAAATAATTCGGCATATTTAATAAATTTAACGATCGCGCGTAAAAGGATATTTCGCGAATTAGTTTCAAGAACTTTTTGGAAGAAAAGACGATTTGTTTTTTTGCAGATGCCCATACACATTGCACAAGTATGCATAATTTGAATTGAGCGATTCATCAGGGCTTTAGGATGACAAAGCGCACTTTTCAACGTGTTGTTGGTTTGGTGAAACCGTACATATACATATGTCGACCCTACAAAGATGGTAAGACCCACATAAGAGTGCACTAAGAACTACGTGCATAAAATGTATTGTTCTTAAGTGGAAAAACTGTCTTCCAATTACAGATCTCGCTATCCTGGGGTGCCGCACTTCCGTACTGAAGCGGTGCAAAATAAGCGCTATAGTATTATGCTTTCTATCTACATGGGTATGACAAATTTATAGGTAGTAGTTATAATTAAATAAATGAGCTAAACATCCAATTTGCATTTTGATTTTTTATTATGCAACGGAAAATATACATTATATTACATGTACCTATGCATTTGGTTTAATACAGTTGTAAGTTAAAGTCAATCCTTTATAGCCTGTGAGTTTTTCGGATGAATTCCTTGTAATGGCTGACGAATCATTTCGTTTTTTGAAGGCCTTTGGGGAAATGTGGTGAAAAACTGCACAGGACCTGGAAACAGAGTCGTGGGTAAATGCACATAATATGGAGTTATTGCTTCAGTTTCGGTGCTAGATGATTCAACTGGTGAAAGCAATTCTTCAACTTGGTTGACAGATTTAAGGCTGTGGATTAATTTGTTGGAAAAAATAAGTTACATCTGACGGTGCACTTTCGTCTGCTCCAGCCCAAAAATTTGGCAGAGTGTCTTTGGTCGTCAGCAAATTTGGTGCACCTGGGCCAAAACCAGCCAAACCAGCAAAATAAATACAGCTACTTCCATAAAACTAGTTTTATACAGTCAAAACGAGAAACTCGTTTCAAAACCTAAACTAGTTTTATTTTCAGAAATGAAAAATACCGATTTTTTCTTAAAACTAGTTTTGATTAATTTTTATAGAACTCAAAACAAAACTAGTTTTACCTAAAACTAGTTTCGTTTCTAGTTTAACAAAATCTCAATAATAGGGCTGTAATACAAATTCACATTTCGAAATGAGATTATTTCAGCAAAATTTGCATGAAATTGGATTGGAAATTAAGTCAAAATCTATTGAACACACCCAACGGGCGACAGTTTGAATAGCTCGGAAAAGATTTTATATGAAAATTTCAAAGCTCAATGGAAGTGGAAAGAATAAAACAACAACAAAAAGCGATTAACAGCCAGTTGAAATTCAAAAATGAAATGAGTTGTCAAACGAAATTACATATGAAAACACTTTTTCTTTGATTTGCGAAACCATCTCATTTCGGCTATAATGAAAATGTAGTATTAAAGGCCTCTAAGGTTGTACAAACGTGGTTCAAATTTGATCCGTAGTTCAGCGATTTTCAGTCGTCAATTTTAGCGAGTTAAATGAGGTCCTATGGCGGTTCAAGCTAGTAAAAGGCTATTATAACATACTTGAACCATCGTTGAACCTTATTGAACTCGCTGAAATCGATGTTTCAAAACTGCTGAACCACGTTTGTACAACTGGCACGTATGTCGTTTTTGATTGGATTTTGGAATTGATAGGAATGTATTGAATATAGAAAACCTTCTACTCCAAATTTACCATATTCGATAGGACCAGTTTCATATATAAACAACTAAGAGCCTGTTTAGATTGGGAAAATTAAGTCCGGACTCGTGACTCGCATCGTGTCTACATTCGAAAATTTGAAATGAAAACTAACAATTTCGCTACTATATTCATTCTTAGATGCTTTTCGTTTTCATTCATCCTACGCATTAAAGCATTGCATAAAATTCCATACAGTAAAAAAGGCGACATTATTTCACTCCTATTGTACCTTTATGGAGTTAATTATGACAGTCTTAAAGAGGTTCACATAAACTTTAAAAAAAAAAAATATTGGTAGGTCCAGGAATAGAACCCGTGTCCCTCTGAACCAATTGTCTTTCTTGCTAACCGCTGCAGCAATATATACAATTCAGTGCATTAAATTGGAATCGCTTTTATCTTGAGTTCTCTCCTATGTGAAATAAAGCAAGCATTAATAGGAACAAATTTTGTTCAAGAACAATATAAAATAAGAGATTAGCATTGTTATTAGTTATATTTGTTGCTTAAATTTAACTTAATTTATACATTTTTTTTTTCAATTTTACTGCTATTGTTGTTATAAAAAGCTTAATTTTTTTTGAAAACCAAAAACAAAATGTGATATTTTTCTAAGCTATATGTGCAATAAAAAAAGTTAATTTTTGAGTGCAATACTATTTTTAATTTTCAAGAACGTGACCCCCCCTCCCCCCTGGACAAAATCCTGTATCCGCCCTTGCTTTTTGGGTCTTTGCATACGAGTATAACTCGAAAACTAAGCAAAATTTCAAGATAATTTTGAAAACGAAAGGTAGACAGTAAAGTGTATTGACGAAATGGATAATTGAAAAAAAAAATTCAGCCACTTAAATTTAAACAGAAATGCTTGCAAAAAAATGTGAAAAATATCCGGTGTTCAAAAATTATCTAAAATCCATATATGCGGTTACAATAAATTTGAAATTAGATATTGGTACGTTGGTTGGTAATATTGGTTTTAACCTAATGTTGGCTATATTAGAAAAACATATATTAATAAATAAATTATTTCTTAACGTTACCATTGGTGTTTATACTCAGTGTAATAAAACAAGAGGAAAAGCTTATATTTCTTTGGGGAGCTAACTTATGTCTACCTGTTGTCAGTAAAAATCGATTTTCTTAAATAAAAAATAAACAAATTGCTTCCCCATCCATTTAAACTTTTTTTGATTCAATTTATCGAGAGCAGAGATCTGCTGTTGATTAACAAAAATGAGGGAAAATCTGTGGCTGGATTTTAGAAAATAATTTATACATACGAGTAGGTATATCCTGTGCTTAGATTTCATAAAAACTCAATTCATAATATGAACATACATATTTTTAAATTTAATTTTGAAATCCCTTTCAACAGCCACAACAACAAGAGAAAACGTGGCCTCTATTATTAGGATATCCACATTAACGATCCATTGTGAAATTCAAGTAGATTTGTTCGTGAATATAATGTTACACTGTTTGGGTTTATCCTACATTCAATTTTGCCATCATCATAACAATAACTCTCAATTAATAAAAAAAAAAAATCCAGCTTAGAAGCTTTCATCTATGTGATAGCAGCATCAGAGACCTATAGCTATATATACTCAACTCATACTCAATAAGAGACCACCACCCGCCAACATCGCCTACCATTAAGGTCACAATAATTTCCAACAACTCTTTGAAGGATGCTTATATCCTTCTATGGAGGAGTGCGATCGACCACCCACAAATTTTAACGCATATCCGCTAACATTCTCATCGCATCCAGCCTTCTCCATTCAACCTTATCCGCTATATTCCTGCTTCCCAGCTCCCCCTTATCCCATCCCTCTGCATAAATGATGGCCCTAATTTCATCGACAATGGTAATAATGATGAGGATAAAATAAGTGGTGTGCTCGTAAACAACTTCCACAGAAGCAATAATCGTAAGCTGCTTTCGTAACGTGATTGCTAGGGTGTGGTTAATGGGGGTTCTTCACGTGGGAAGAGTTAAGCGTATATTGTTTTATGGTTGCCAATGTAACATACATAATTATAATTAGCAGCATTTAAGGCTGCCGTCAGAATGGCACCCGATTGACAACTGCTTGCAGTGTATCAAAGTTTCCATGTAGATATGTAAGTCAGGCCCGTTTTCTTTTATTTTTAGAAGTCTCAGAAACAATTTTTTATTTCCTGAGGAACGAGGAATTGAAAATGTTTTCAATCAATTTATCTTCTGGAACGACACATACATATAAGTGACCATAAAAATTCGGTTTTTGTGTTTTTAAGGGCAAAGTTGAGAAAGAAAGGTGATTCGCAACTCGCATGACTACATATAGGTTTGTGGTTCAGGGCAATAAATGGTTACGCATTGAAGATGAATGCCTTAATACAATATTTGATTTAATTTGGTAAGACGCGAAATTTTTGTTCAGCAACGTATTTCTGATTATTGCCAGGTTACAAGAAGGTTGAACTTGCTCCTTATCAAGCCTGCTGACAATATTGAGCTGTGAGTATAACAAGTCGTCTTTTGCTTTGAACCTCAGCTAATCAAATATTTGAGCCACGTTTGTACAACTGTCTCTAGAAAAGAGTTAATTAATTTTTGCAGACAAAATTTTAAAAATAGTTGAAGATACTTTTTACAGAAATTAATATTTATGGGTAAGTAAATATAATAGTACGTAACTTTTATTAAGTTAGAAAAAATCCAAAGGAAAAAACTTGCTGCGCAAATTTTAGTATTTTTTCATATGAAGATAGAAATTAGATTCACAAAAAAAATTAAATATTGTTTTTTAAATTCACTGTTTTTAATAGTTGTACGGCAAATACCGTAATTTTATTTATTCCAAAAACAATACAAAACGTATTTGTGTGTTAATCAAAAACGCTATAGGTACCAAAAATATAATACAATATTTTTAGTAAAATGCACGACTGAGTCGCATTTACTTCCACTTATGGTCAAGACGCTGAGGGTTTAAAAAATCATGTGAATAGTAAAATTATTAAAAAATAATTTTGTATATATCAAATTCTTAAAACATTTTTTATGAACATTTTTGGAATGCAAATCTCAAGTATTAATGTTTGTACATATAAGAATGAAATTTCAAACTAAATTGTCAACGTCGTAAATTGAGACGTCAAATTTTCAATAACTTTTTTTTTAATTTTTCATATGCAATATTTTTTAAACTTATTTTAATTTTTTTAATTTTTTTAAATTTTTTTTTATCTAAATCTGCTTAGTTGATAATGAAAAATAAAAAAAAGTTCTATTAGAGGTAACAATATTAAAAGTAAGTAGTTACTATCTGAAATTTTTTATAATTTTTAGTAGTATATCGTACCAATTTTAGCATATAGAAAAAGTATTATAAAAACCGTATAAAAGCCGTTTTTAAGAAAAAAATATTTTCCATAACAGTTTTTTTAAATTTGTATAAGGTATCGTTTTTTTTTCTTAAAGTATTTTTTTGTTTAAATACCTTAAAGAGTGTAAAAAAAATCTAAACACTGAATACTATGTAGAGATCAAAATATTTGATTAAAATAAAAATTCGCCCACTTTTTAAAAAAAAAAAAATTGTGGTAAAGAAAATAAACTTAAAACTGTATGAAAAAATATTGAAATCTGAATAACCGTTTTGAAGGAATTCGAAAATAAAAAAATTTTCTTTGGGAGGTACCATCCTATAATAACAATGTTTTAAAATTTTTATTTGATGATAGGTAGTTGGTATGAATGAAATTCTTCTTATTCTCATATAAAACTAATTCTCGAAAACATTTACTAATACAAATTAGTTTAGTTCTAGAAAAGAAGAAAAAAAAATAATAATAAAAATTAGTTTGATACGAGAAAAGAAGAATTTTATTTATACCAATTGAATAACTCGTACACTAGTTCCACCACGAAATATTTTACGTTTCTACAATAATAATGGATTAATGAAATTCAATTTTAATTGAAATTAATTGAATATATTTTTAAGAAAAGTTATGTTGAGCCGTTTTTGAGAAAAATGAGATTTATTAAAATTGCCAAAGAAAATTTGTTTGTAGGTAGGTACCGTTTTTTTTAGTTCCAACGTAAAATTAAATAGAATACACAACTGGATCGCACGTACTTGCTCTTATGTTCAAGTTGCTTGGAATTAAGAACTTTTAAAATATGAACGTAATTATAAAAATAAAAAAAAAGTATTTAAGTGGTTCTTTTAATTTTTAAAACAACTAGTTAAAATACTTAGAGCCCAAAAACAAGTATGTCATTTGACTACTTGTAAAAATGTTAATATATGCAAAAAAAAATTGAAATCGTTGGAGCGTTTTTTCTAAAAAAATAATTTTTTTTACATATATAAAATTTTAATAACATTTTAAAAAAAACGTTTTGGTATGCCAATTTTGAGTTGGTATTATAACACATTTTTAAACCTAGTTTCAAAAAATTCATGTCCTCATTTTTGAAATATTGAATTAAAAAAAAAAAAAATTAATATTTTTTTTAAAATCTAAAGTTAATTTTTTTCAAAATTTTGAATGTTATTAACATTTTAAAACAGCTTTCGCATAAAATTTTTAATTGAAATTGTTTGAGCCGTTCATGAGAAAATCGAAAATAAAAAAAAAATTAATATGGCAGGTACCGTTGATAACGGTTTTTGGTAAATTTTTTTCTTGTCAAAAAGTACACATTTCTTACAATAATACACTGATTATTTTATCAAAATCGCTAGAGTGGTTTTTGAGATATATAAGCTTTTCATTTACAGTTGTAGGGCAAATACCGTTATTTTTTGGTGCTAAAAAAAAAATAAATTTTCCCTCTAGAGAGTTGCAAAAAAACCTTAAGTTCAAAATTTGAAGAAAATTGCTTCAGTGGCTTAGGCTGTAGTTCAATATACAGACAGACAGACAGGATTGTGCCACCCACTTCTACGTCTTCTTTACTATCGTAATGATATCGTTTGATTGTTATCTCGAAACTTTTTTTTGCACGAATCCAAAACTTGCCCAACAGTACCAATATCGCAAGTAAAAATGTGAAGGCAGAATCAGCACAAACCACTTTGTCCCAAGTTTTAAGAAAATCGAACCAGTGGCAGCCAAACGGACTGACAGGCAGACTTAATTATGAAACCCACTTTTTTCATCTTCCACATCATCGTAAAGTCTGATCAAAATCTCGGGTTCAATTTATTTATTTATAAACATATCGCAAGTAAAAATGACAAAGCCGAAACTATACGTACGAGTATACAGCGACAAAACAAAATTCAAGTTAAAATTGGATTCCATTCACCCTAAACAAAAATAAATTTGAAGATTAAATCTGAATTCACCAAAGGATTTTGGGCTTGACTAGGAATAAATAATTTATTTTTTGATTGTAGATTTCTAAAAACATCGATCAATGTATCAATTTTATTAAAAAATATATACTCTTAGGCATTTAAGAGTAATAATAAAAAAGCATTTTTTTGTACTTTAAACCAAATTCTTAAAATATTTATATCTTTTCAATGTTAGAACAAAAATTTTAGCATTTTCATGTAAGTGGTCAAAACAACTACAACAACAAGCGCTAAGGAGCTATTCCCAAAAAACCGATATTTTCATCAATTAACCATTTTTGAAATTAGTTTATATCCTTAACCAATGGACTTACGAAAAAAAAGTGTCTTAATCTTTTTTGTAGAGAATTGCTTGAGCTACACAGCTTTTTCACTTTACTGTTCAAAAACTATAGGCTGAAAAACAACTTTTTCGACACTTTACCTTGAATAACTTTGTATGCTGGAGTGGGATTGACGGGGACTTTTGGCAGTTGATTTGTTATGCCAAAGAGAACGTCTATACCAATTTTTAGTCTTATCGAAGTTTTGGCTAGGTTTGCACATTTTTGTGTCTATTTTGACTTGACTATTAGAAGATATTTCTTAATTTACGCATATTTAACAGATTTTTGAACGATCGAATACCGTTTTTGGTTCTGCAATAATTTTTGTTTGACATGCGGCGTCAATATCAATACTGTTACGTTCCGTGCTTAAAAAAAAAATTGTGGAAACTATGAATTTTTGTCTAACATAAGAGTTAAGCTTATTCCAACTACCATGTTTGGGATATTAGGTAGGAACGACCACAATTTCATAATTATTAAAAATCGGGAGTGGACAAAATTATGGTTTCAATATTCAGCTTTTTAGAATATATTTTTTTAAGGAAGATGTACCCTTTAAAAAATCTGCTTTTTTCAGTTCTTTCTGTTAAAATTCTACTTTTAAAAATTCTATTTTTAAAAATTCCGTAATTTTAAATTATATACAATGAAATCTTACTTATTCTGTTTTATCGCAAACAACTCATATTTGATAATAAATAAATAAAAATAAATTTTTTCAACTCGGTTAACAAATAAAATCATTTCATATTTTTATTTTGAGACGATGGCACAGGCAGTGGCGGATCCAGGGGGGGCTATAGGGGCTGAAATGTATGTACATATATGTTAGTTGTGTTTTTCCAAGACTTTAGGAACTTGCGTACTATTAATACAAGGATTGGGCTTAAAAATTTTAATGAAAATATATTTTTTCTAAGCCCCAAAGAAATTGGATGGAAAAAGATAGAAAAAACAAAGCAAATTTAATGTGTGTAGGCTCTATTTATTGCAAGCCCTAAAATAAAGACGAAAAATTAAAATTGGGGCTAAGCAATTCATGCCTGCAAAACTTTTTCTAGCCTCAAGGGAATCGGATATCTAAGGCATTCAATGAAAAAAAAAAAAACATTAAAAAATTATTCAGTGCAAATTGATGTAAAGTTTGCATCAGAATGTATCACACTTGTGTGGATTTCCATTTACACCCAAAACCCTACTTAACCTTACTACCTAGAGCCGGAATAGAAATAAGAAATGCTGCAGTCGGAGCTGCAAGAGTTGAACAATTTTTAACTTTTACTGCAACATTTTTGACATATAACTATTTCACATCCGTCGCCCATTCTCTTCACATTTAAATGTGTTGTTTTAAGTAGGTTCTATGGAATTGAATGAAAAAAACAAGAACTAGGCGAAACAAATTTTTACCAAATTTACATGTAGAATTCAAATGAGGAGGTAAAGGACAATATCTGATATTTTCATTTTGAACCTTTTCAATAATTGAAAAACTGAAATTTAGACTTATTATCTGTATTGAGTAAAAAATGTTACCTATTGTCTTGAAAATTCCTTTTCAGGTAAAATTTTCAATAAAACTTGATAACGTTTTTCAGCTTAGTCAGCTTCAGCTTAATCAATGAATTAATTCTCTCGATACATAGCTAAATATATCGATTGAATAAATCATAAAAAAACATATTGAATCTGACCACAAGAGTAAATAGGTCTGTCCGTGTACTTCTCAAAACTGCCAATTTCTATCCATTTTTGTCGAAAGTTCTGTCAAATTCCATATAAAAAATGAAACTTTGGGAGGTAAAGTCACGTTTTTTCTTAACTCATCTTTTGACATCTTTTGGGCAAGTCGAGCTCAGAAATGTTTTTGAGATTAGCTACAAAAATTGTGTTTCAGGTGTCAAACAAAGTTTTGTATCCATAGATTGCAACTGCATCAAATATTTTTTGTTTATTTTATTAAATCTAAAGATTTTATTTCATAGTTTCTGCAGCTCGAAGATATGTTGACAATTCCAAAGGCATCTTTAAACATTTTTTGAAAAATCGCATTTTAATCTAAGTTCCTGTTTTCTCTCTCCAAAATGTTGTCAAGTATTTTAACCGAGTGGTACGTAACTAGAATTTTATATTTTTCATTAGATTTAGGTGAGCTTTACTTTGGTAAAATAAAAATCGAAGTCAAAATATATTTGACAAGAAATAATTATCAAAGCTAAAGGAAAAACATACATACTCGTATTTTGTTTTAAAATGCCCGAATGCATTGTTTCACAAAAAGACTATCAAAATAAGTTGGAAATTGTATATTCTTTCAATTAAAATTTTGTACAATTTGTGTAAAACCAAGAGTTTTCGAGTTATTTATAAGAAAAAACTGCAAAAAAATGCATTTTTGTAACACTTTTTGCATGTTGCGTCACGAAATTTCAGTCGCAAACCTCAGATTCGGATTCAGCACCCTGGTTAACATAAAACAGAGAAAAAATCAAAACTACCCCAAAATTTGTTCTTTATGTGCCCTATTGAGCATAAATTGACTAGATTTTTTGAATTTAGTAGTTTAAGAGAATGCTTCGAGAAATTTCTCGAAGATGAATGGTGGTATTTTAAAAATTCAAAAAGTATTTTAAGGCAAAATATACATACTTAAGAATGACCACAAACATTTTTTCGAAAAAATTACCTCGAGAAAAAATAGAACCCCAAAATTGCATTAAAAACGCATTTTTTTAAAATCTTTAATTTCGAATATCACAAAAACTTGACAAGCTAGATAAACAAGCCAGATTCAAACTCAGCGCATAAAAGACTATCAGAAAAGTAGATCTTGGTTAATATTACGGACAAAATTTCAATTTTTTAAATAAAGTAGCTACTTAGTGCTTTCGAGTGGATTTTCGAAAACATTAAAAAACACGTCCATTTTTAACTACCGCTTGAGTCCAAATTGGTTGTCGCAGAAAAAAATCTTAAACAGAAATTTATTAGAAATTGTGTATACTTTCGATAATACTTTGATGTAATTTTTGAATAATTGATAGTTTTCGAGCCATTACAGAGAAACTCCTAAAAATGCATTTTTCATAATTTTGTCCATGTTGCGTCAAGAAATTTCAGTCGCCAACCTCAGATTGGGATTCAGCACCCCCGAAAACATTAAATAGGGGCAAAACTACCCCACAGTTTGCTCGCTAAGAGCCTTTTTGAGCACAAATTGACTTATATTACTTGATATATCGAAAACAAATTCTTTGATAGAAAATTGATTTCAGAGAACAGAATAAAGAGAAATATATTGGTGTCTTTAAAAATATTCTCACAACTTTTTTGTACAGTGTGACGTTCTTGAAATTTTGTGGATAGGTTCAAGTGCGTTTTTCATATTTCAATGTTTCCATTAATCATTAGGCATATTTTTGCATTATGAAAATTAAGGATTGAGAGAATTAAACAAAAATAGCCTCAAGCCCCTCCCACAGCCAAATCCTAGATCTGCTACTGGGCACAGATAATTGAAAAAGAAAAGAAGAAACAAGAACACCCTTTTTACAGTTTCCAAATCTTTGTTTTATTGTTGTCAGGATTACATACATTCAAACAGAATTTGGGAAGTAAAATGTTTAGAAGCAGAATTTTGAAAGTGAAATTTTGCCAAAATTTTGACCTAAAATCTGAAGCCAAAAAAAAAGTTGGTAATATTTGTGGGAGCAGCACAACTTAATTTCAAGAAAATCCCAAAATCGAGACAGACAAAACTCTTAATTAATACAGGGTGGAATTACCGCGTCAGTGATCGAGTCAGTGAGTGCCATCAGTGATCGAATGAACGTGTAATCAGAGCTGTAAGATAATTAAGTATATTGGCACTTCAGTACAATTTTAAAACAATTACCTTGTACTTGAAATTTTTAAGTACCAGTACAATTCCTTGGTATTGGTATTGTACTTAAAAATTCCAAATACCAGTACATGTACTTGTACTGGAATTTAAGTAACTCAAAAGTACTTGAAATTTTTGTATTGATTACTTTTTTACTTATGACATGTACTTATGTAAATACTTTTCCTTTTAATTCCAAAAGTACTTATAATTCCTTTTAATTCGTTTAGTATTTTCTATTCTTTTTAGGTATACAACTTATTGTAACATATTGGTCATGTAAGAAAAAAACAAATTACAAGTTGGATACGCATCAAATGACTCCAAATAGAAAACAAAATTCCTATTTTTTTTCAGATTTTAATTTCACCCACTGGTCTCCGAATTATCACTGTATGGTGGGTACTTATTATGGAGTTAGGGTGATTCTTATAAAACTACGAGAAAAAATGTTTTCAAGGGGGTCTACAACCCCCCTTCAGGTGGGAGGGAAATTTTCAAAAAAATAAATTACTCAAAATGTAAAAAAAATTCTTAAAAAACAACGGGAACACTTAAAATGCCACGCCTTAGCTTTTTTGAAGCCACAATTCCATTCAATAATACCTATGCTTAAAAAATAAAAAAAAAATAAAGTTTTTATTGCGAGTGGTTTTTGAAAAAAGTAATTTTAATCTTAAAGAACTATATTTTTTTAATTTTTAGTTTGAAAACAATTGTTTTCAAAAACTTTATTTAGAAAGCATATTATAGAATAGATTTGTGACTTTGAAAAAAAATATAGAGTGGCATTGTAAGTGTTTCCTTTTTTTTTTGTGTTTTGAGCCAAATTTCTAGAAAATTACCCCTCCCGCATGAAATCTGAAAAAAACTAGAAAAATTAGTTTTCTATTTGGGGTCTTTTGATGCCTATTAATTTTATAATTAAATAAAATAAAACAATATAGTGACAGCCCTAACACACATACATAGCACGTGTATGTACACTATGTGGTCCTTTAATTTTGACGTAGTCTTGGATAGCCCTCATTCGATTCAAAGCATTGAAGAACAATTTCGCTAATTTTTTCTGATTTTTATTTCACCCCACTGGTTTCCCAATTTTCACTTTAGGGTACTAATTATGGGTTGAGGATTATTCTTATAACACGCAAAAAAAAAATGCAGATTGTATAGATTAGATTCAGACGAAAAGGGAAGTCTATTTCCCCCCGTCCAGACAGGAGGGGTAATTTTCCAGAAATTTAGTTAAAACAGAAGAATGTTATTTAAAAAAAACTGGAACACTTTCAATGCCACGCTTAAGCTCTTTTAAAGCCACGATTTCATTCTATAATATGCTTTCTAAATAAAGTTTTTTATTTTAAATAGTTTTTGAAAAAATTATTTTAATCTTAAGAAATTGTAATTTTTTTTTTTAAGTTTGAAAATTATTTTTTCTAAAACTATTTGAAATAAAAACTTTATTTAGGAAGCATATTTATAGAATGGAGCCGTGGCTTTAAAAAAACCTAAGGTATTGTAAATGTTCCCGTTTTTTTTTAAATAATTTTTTTCTGTTTTGAGCCAAAATTTGAGAAAACTACCCCTCCCACCTAAACGGGGAAAATAAACCCCCTCGAGTACTATTTTTTCTCGTCTAGATCTAAGTTTTACCCTTAGATTGTTGTTTTTTGCATTTAATAAGAATCACCCTAACCCCATAATTTGTACCTTAAAGTGAAAATAGGGAGACCAGGGGGGTGAAATAAAAATCTGAACAAATTAGGAAAAAAAATGTGTTTCCATGCTGAGCCATTTGATGCCTATTAATTTCAGAATTTCAAAAAAAAAAACAACATAAGGACCACCCTAATGTACACATGTATGAGGCCGTGAGTGTAAAAGTGGTGTAACCCATTTTTCCCATTTTTGTCTTGTATTTTTACATTTTTGGATCAAAAGACATCAAATTCAAAGTATAAGGTTATTGCACTGGTACTTGTACTTATGCTTTAAGTAGCCAGGTGTGGGATTAACCACTTCAAATTTTGGTATACTAGATTGCTCGAGACGTGAGCGGTAGTGCCAAACTCACAAAATTCAGTCACGTATATTGCTTAATAACTGATGCGGTAATTTGACCCCAGATCACGATAAATGAGTTGCAAATTATGAAAAATTAATCCCGATTTATACTTCGGCTCGTAATTTATGACTATGTATTTGTTAGCAATTTGCAAAAAGAGAGCAAAATGAAGATATTGATACTCAAAATAGCGAATCAAGATTCAACATTCTTTACCATCTATCAATTATTCACTGAAGAGAAAACAAAAATTGGGAACAACAAATCGCAATTTGATCCAAATATTCCTCAATTGCACAATTAGTAAATTCGTAAAAAAGGTTTGTGATAACCACTTTGTTTCTTATTTTGTAAATTGCTACATTTTGAATGTTAAATTACCAGTTTTTGTATTGATTTGGGATTAAATTGCCTTAATTTACAAATAAAACTTGATTTGTAAATTACAACTGCAAATTTTTAATTAAGTCTTTCAGTGTAGATTACGGATGGAAAGCACCCCTACCTGCCCCACTACTACACGCCCTTGCGTTGTAAGGAATATCACTCGAACGGTAACTCCTACAGAAAAAATTTTAAAGGCTTCATTGTAATTTAAAAAATTTCTTACAAAAAATGGTAAGTACCTTTTTTTCATAAGAGTAGCCATTTTTGAGATATTTTCAATCGGCAGAGTTACGGATTTGATGTTTCTGTACAAAATGTACTCTTAACATAACCTTTGAGGTTGAGAACAACATGAATCTCGCATGATATCCCCTAGGAAAATTAGGAAACAATTCTAAAAATTACATACAGGAATTTATTTAAAAACTTTGAGAAAGTTCAACATCGATTCTGACTCCACTACTATAATCATACGGGGTCAAAGGTCAAGAAACATAGTATTTCATTTTTACATTGCGATTCACATAAAATGTGACGAAAAGCAAGAGCGTGTAGGGTGGGTTGAGCAAATAAAAAAATCGTATGGGATGGGGGTTAAATTCTCCCCCATTTAGCCGGGCGGAGAAATTTTCTATTAAAATCAAAACTGAAAAACAAATTATTTAAAAACCACGGTTACACTTATAGCTTTTTTGTAAAGCCAAAAACCTTTTCTTTTATTTTAATTTTTGATGAAGTTTTTGAGTGCACAGTTTTAAAAAAAATTATTTTCAAACTCAAAATTAAAAAAAAAAAAAATGATTACAAAGAATTATTAAACTAATTTTTCGGGAGATATTCCTTAAAAACTGTTTTGGGTTGGTTGCCTTTGACCTCCCCCCCTCCCATAAAATTGTAAGAGGCACTAGTCCTTAGAATTCCATGAAATATTATTTTTCTATATGATTATCCAAAAGAGATTGCTCATGATTGAATTAAAAAGTTCATAAATTCTCTAAAAATACAAAAATATAAGCAAAAATAAAAACATTTTTTTAATTTTTCTGCAATGGTGCTTGTACTATTCTTCCACTCACCAAATCAATTGAATAAGACAGCAAGAAAATTGTGTTTATATAATTTGCATTATTATGTTGCACCCTTAAAAGTTTAATGATTAATTTCGAACCTGTTAATTTGTGTGTCATTAGCGGAAACTTTTCTGACACTTTTCTGTTGAAACAATCAGTGTTTGGTTTGCCTTTACTTAATAGAAATTCAACTCTGTGCTTGTGCCAGAGCGTGCTCTGTACAGCTTGTCAGAGTGTCAACTGTCAGACAAGAACATTTCCTCCAAGTTTATTCCAAGAAAATAGAAATTTTCCCTTTAGTTCTTATCTGGGTATCCCTTTCGGAGACACTATCACAAAGGCAAGGGATGGATGGGATGGCACAAGGCAACTCTGAGAGGGTGCACAAAACTTTGCAAGTTCCATATTAACTTGCCTTGTCGTTGCTGTTTCCATTTTGCCATTTTGCCAGTGTGCTGCTTGTATGCATGTAAGTTGCATTCGTTTGAGGCACAGAGAGAACACATGCTGTAATCTTGGGATGGCTGATAACTGTGGGATTACATAACGTCAGTGCGACTTGAAGATAATTTCAAAGATATAACAGAGACGAGATGTTCTTTTGTAGTTTAGTTTGCTGTGTATTAGTTTTGTCTTAGAACCAAGAGCAAGACTCTATATGGGGTAGCAAATACGCTCCAAATGAATTTGCTTCCTTAACAAGTCTTATGAGACATGAGGCACAGTTGTATGAGACCCATGTTTATGGTGGTATTTTCTTAAATTAAGTGGCATAATATATTCATGAGAATAGAGTGGTGTTAATAAATGAACAGCTTTATATGGTTTTGGTTAACACATATGCGAATGTGGGCTTCATAGGCTGATATAATCATAAGAGTTGTATGTTCTGGATAGGGGTGTCGTCATCACTTTCTTGTCCTTATTTGTAATTAGAAATTCAAATTTTGAGAAAGTTAATTGCATGAGCTAGGGCTAGCACCCTGCAAAAATGCGGTATATTCAAACAAATTCTATACCTGATACATGAAAGATTTCCAAGAATGATTCCAAAGGAGGCCCACTTAAAAGACAGAAGCAAAGACACACTTCAGCAGCAATAAGTAGATTCTTTGCTTAGAATGGCTGCAAGGAACTGATTGTAAATAGAAGTACCTACATATTACAAAAGAGAGTAAGTATATTATTTGTCTTGTTTGATATGCACACAATGTTGGAGGTATTTGTTCACCTTTATCAAGTATTGACTTAGAATTTCCATACCCACACTCTGATATACCTATAGAGGTGTGTGTCTAAATACTGAAAATTTCTTCTTTCTTTGCTTTGGACAAATAGTAAGAAAATGTTCTTACGAAGAATTTATGTTTTTGTCTGGAAGGAATTCATTTATCCATTAGATTTGATTAAAGTTGGCAATATATATTTACCAAGGAATTTTCTTGTCGGTCAGAGATTCGATGATTTTCTCAGGTAAAATTTCATGGAATTCCATATGGTTGCTTCCAGGGATGGGCACTGTTTCAAGATGTAAAACTCAGAAAAGAAACCTTTCGAGAATATTTTTGCATTTATCAGACCACAAAACTGACTAATGACGATAGTCAACTAGAATAAGCATTTATATCTAGGTAAGGTAAGGTTAGTTTTAAAGAGGTGATGGATACCTACCGCAAGCCGCAATACCTCACTCAGATCTTAATGGACCCAGACCCATTGGATTCCTTAGGTTGTAGACACGGTAGGAATGAGGATATATTAAGACAAAAGTTACTATTAAGGTTGCTTCTTTCAACAATTCTAAATATTGAATGGATTTCAGTTCGCTGGAAACAGCATTCTCCGAGAGCTATTTTTTGGTTTTGGGTATGCTCTCTGTCCAGCTTTTAGCTCACTGCTTTGAACCACATTTACTGCCGTGTTAGGAAGAAAAACGTACCTCTCTGACTTTTTGACTGGGTCTACCAAGATATCTAGAAAACAGTAATCTAGAAAGCAAAAATCTCTCAAGTAAAAATCCCGAAAAATTAAATCTAGAACTAATAAAATTTCAAAAACAAAAATCTAGAAGGTATCATCTTAAATCACAAAAATCCAGGAAAAAAATCTCGAATCATAAAGAATCTGGAATAAATATAAAATTTTTAAACTAAATAACTAATTTCGTGTTTTCTGAGTTAAAAAAAAATCTCCAATTTATTTGAATTTTTCGAGATTTTTTCGGGATTATGTCTTTCGAGATTTTTCTTCGTTTGAAATGTAATATTTGCATTCGAGATTAAAAAATTTCTTATATTGAGATTTTTGTCACTCGAGATAACGTAAGGATCCTTTTTTGACTGTTTTGAGTTAGGGCCATTTTTGGTTTCCTTGATATTTAAACTATTTTACTCTTTAAACAAAACCGTAACTTGCTTTTGAGATGGCTAAGCAAACTTAAGAAAAACGATAGGCGTTCACTGAACCAAGCTCTTTTTCTTGCGATATATGTAAGTACTTTAGAGCAAGTGTTGGATTTGTGCAAAAAAATTTCGAGATAACTATCAGACATGGCATAACGATGATAGAGAACACCAAAAATTGGGTAAACAAATTTTATCTGTCTGTCTGTCTGTCTGTACCTCGACCTACAGCCCGTCTCTGAAGTAAGCAGGGCAATTTTCATCCACACAAATGGGACCTTGACAGGAATTTGATTTGATTTGATTTGATTTTGATTTGGAGAAGGCCTTCCACATCGTATGGTTAGAGGGGCTTTACCTAAAGCTGACCAGACTTGGCATTAGTAAACCACTATTATATATGCTTTATGATATGCTCAATGGCAGAAAGTTTGTTGTCAAGAGTGGCAATGTAACTTCTGCCACAACCTTTAATATTAAAAATGGTCTTCAGCAAGGAGCGGTCAACTCGCCGATTCTATTCAGCATTTACACCAGCGATCTGATAAGTAGTCTAACTCAGGCAATTGCGTATGCCGACGATCTAATTGCGTAAAGAACAGCTCCAAAAGTCAAGGTCATCAGGATTCTTTTGCAGCGTGACTTCGAGAAGATTCAGCAATATTGCGATGACTGGAAGTTGAAAATCAACTTTCAGAAATCAGAAACTATCTTGGTTAGGACTCCGTTGCGTGGAGCCACAAGGGATACGAGAAAGAACTGGCGCAAGCTGGTGATCGTAGGGCCAAATGGACATCCACTGGCGAGTAAAAGTGTATTAAAGTACCTTGGCATCTGTATGGATCAGTATTTGTATTTCGGCAGACATATAAATGCTGCTCTGGCCAGGGCTATGGGAGCCTTTGCCCTGACGAAACGGTTGTTTTATAGCAGCCGGCTTGATAGCAGGGTGAAGGTGATTTGCTACATGGCCCTTATCCGGCCGATGATTGCCTATGGATGCCCGGTTTGGTTCAACGTTGCCCCATCTCAAATGGAAAAGATTCGGGTGTTTGAGAGGCAGTGTCTTCGACGCTGCCTTGGATTGCACAGAACACCAGAGTCGGAGTACAAACACTACTATTCCAACCTGGATCTATACAACGGGGCGAACATTAACAGGATAGATAATTTCTTGCTGAAGCTTATTCGAGGTCACATTGCAAGAGCGATGTCCTCGTCTAACAGCTTAATTTTCGGGGCTTATTACCCTAAACACGAATACTATGAGAGTTTGCGTCTAAGCGGCTTTATTCCGCCCGATGCATTCCTCCACCTAGACAGTCGAGGGCTGATCCAGGATAGAGCGGCGGTTCCGCTAATCTACCACGTCAGCCGTAGAACTGTAGATCGGTGGCTCCTCTACAGTCGAGACGTCCTCGCACAAGACGGAGCTGAGCACCTTCGGTTCAGTAGGACTTTATCCGAACGGGACCGAAGAGATAGGGTAAAGCAGGAGAACCAGTTCTGGTGGTTGAAAAACGAAGATGAAGTTCCTTCAGACATTTAATAGTTGACCTTGCTATTTTCTTTTGTATGGCCGACTTGCATAGGCTTAGGTAGTTAGATTTAAGTAGGGACAGTCAGGGTGGCACAAAAAAAAAAAATTATAAAACATACGAGTACAAAAACACAAAAAAAAAATTATAAAATCCACAAAAATACAAAAAAATTATAAAACCGGGAAATGCTTGCTGTGGCTGTTCTAGTATGTAAGTAGTCTGTAAGTAGCTTATAAGTAGGTTGTAACTAGTTTATAATTAGTTGTAAATAGTTTCAAGTAGCTTTAAGTAGTTTTAATTAGTTTTAATTTGCTTTAGTTTAGTTTTATGTAGTTTGTAAGTTTTATATGAAACCAAAAAAAAAATAAAGATAATGATACCGAGTTTTTTGTAAATTCTTCTCGGCAAAAAATAAAACCGACCTGCATTTAGTATTAAGATAGTTCTTAGGCCGAAAGGCATTAGCATTAAGTTATTATAGTTTAACTTAGAGCGCCCGACTGGGGCCAGTAAGTTAGTTTTAAGATATTGATAAGTAGGCTAGTTTTTATGAATTTTTGTCTAGCTTTAAGATAGTTTTAAGAAAATTGAAAAATAAAAATGAATTTCAAAAAAAAAAAAAAAAAAAAAATGCCAAGGTACCTTACTACACTTTTACTCGCCAGTGGATGTCCATTTGGCCCTACGATCACCTACGATTACCACCTTGCACCAGTTCTTTCTCGTATCCCTTGTGGCTCTAAGCAACGGAGTCCTAAACAAGATAGTTTCTGATTTCTGAAAGTTGATTTTCAACTTCCAGTCATCGCAATATTGCTGAATCTTCTCGAAGTCACGCTGCAAAAGAATCCTGATGACCTTGACTTTTGGAGCTGTTCTGTACGCAATTAGATCGTCGGCATACGCAATTGCCTGAGTTAGACTACTTATCAGATCGCTGGTGTAAATGCTGAATAGAATCGGCGAGTTGACCGCTCCCTGCTGAAGACCATTTTTAATATTAAAGGTTGTGGCAGAAGTTACATTGCCACTCTTGACAACAAACTTTCTGCCATTGAGCATATCATAAAGCATATATAATAGTGGTTTACTAATGCCAAGTCTGGTCAGCTTTAGATAAAGACCCTCTAACCATACGATGTGGAAGGCCTTCTCCA